>CM052892.1:37401999-37494212 GCA_028534135.1 Potos flavus | reverse complement strand
TGGCCAAAATCAACAAGACAATAAACAACAAATGTTGGAGAGGATGTGGAGAAAGGGGAACCCTCTTCCACTGTTGGTGGGAATGCAAGTTGGTGCAACCACTTTGGAAAACAGTGTGGAGATTCCTCAAGAAACTAAAAATAGAGCTACCCTATGACCCTGCAATTGCACTACTGAGTATTTACTCCAAAGATGCAGATGCAGTACAAAGAAGGGCCACATGTACCCCAATGTTCATAGCAGCAATGGCCACAATCGCCAAACTCTGGAAAGAGCCAAGATGCCCTCCAACAGATGAATGGATCAAAAAGATATGGTTCATATATCCAATGGAATATTATGCCTCCATCAGAAAGGATGAATACCCAACTTTTATTTTAACATGGACTGGACTGGAAGAGATTATGTTGAGTGAAATAAGTCAAGCGCAGAGAGTCAATTATCATATAGTCTCACTTACGTGTGGAGCATAAGGAAAAACATGGAGGACATTGTGAGAGGGAAGGGAGGGATGAATTGGAGGAAATCGGAGGGGCAAAGAACCATGAGAGACTGAACTCAGAGCAATGGACTGAGGGTTTTGGAGGGGAGGGGGGCGGGGGGTTGGGCGAGCCTGGTGGTGAGTATTGAGGAGGGCACGTATTGCATGGAGCACTGGATGTGGTACATAAACAATTAATCTTGTAACACTGAAAAAATAAAATAAAAGTATTTGGGGGGAAAAAAATTACCTTGGTGTCTCAGCTTCTTTAGAGTACTTATTGCTGTGTCCACATACATATTTCTACTGCTGCAGTGTTCATAAATGGCCTTTTCTTCTGTTTTAGCCTAGAGCATGAAGTGAATAAAAATATCAAATCTCAAGTCTATGGATAATAAATGTCATTTATGATATAATGAAATAAATACAGCGAAATATTTAACTCAAGGAATGGGAGAAAAATGGCAGAAATAAAAAAAAAACCTATTTTACCTAAAAAACAACTATTTATGGTTTTTGAGAGAAAAGAAAAAAATAACCTTAGCCTCTATATCAAATCCAAGAACTAGATACTTGTCATAAACTAAAACCACAGTATAGAGTGCACAGTGCAAAAAGCCTAGAGTGTATATAAATGATATATCAAAGGCATATACTATTATTCTCATCTAAAAGGTGAGGCAACTAGGCTCAAGTCTCCAAATACTTTGCTTAACATACAGCAAAGGGAAGACAGGATCCTCTTTTCATTATATTTTGTATGTTACTTTTCTAAAACTATAAAGTTATTATTATTTTTATACCAGGACTCATTAACATAGATCGGTAAAAGAAAAAAAAATGGATGTTTTATGACAAACAAGTAAAAGGAATAACATAATGATAAATAGCATATTATAGTAATACTTACTTGAGTATAGAGTATGCGCAGGTTTGGTATCAGCTCATTAAATATTTTCTCAGTCTTCATTGTGATTCTGTGAGCCTGGGTGTCATCATCACTAACATATATGAGGCTCAAGAGAAAGTAAATATCTTACTGTTGAGAGCTAGTAACTGAATCCAGGTTTGCCCAGACGCCAAAGCCAAGACTCCTCTCACTACACTAAACCTCACAGAGAGAAAGCCATGGGAAGTGGGGGGGGTGGGGGAGGAAAGGGTTGGGGAGAACAGAAAAGAAAAGTAAACTGAAACAAAAAAGAGTAACATTTCTCTGTTAGAGACTACTTTTTTGTTTGTCTTTGCTTTGCCATTATTCTTTAGCCAATATAGAATCCTGGAGGAGACAGACTTCCGGAATGGCAGAACAAGAACCTTCATGAACTCGCCGTCCCATTAAAATAATAAAAATACTGGCAAAACAACCAAAAGTAACCATTTCAAAACTCTGAAAATTAAGCAAAGCCACAGAACAAACTGAAAATTATCTGAGAGAACTACTGAACCTCGGTAAGACAGTGGGGTCCGTACCATTTTAGCTTGAGGCTTTTCCCCCCCATTTCCTAACCCCCAGCTTATTGGCACAGCAGTAAAAAGCTGGCAGCCTGGTAGCCAACAGCGAGGACAGACTTCTCATAGCTCCACAATAAGCATCATCCCCAGAGCACAGTCAATATTTCGTCTGCACTAGCAGCTCCCTGGCAAGTCTCTATTCCCAAGGTGTTGTGGGTATTTGATTTGACTCAGAACCCAGCTCATGGGGTGAAAAACCCTATTCCCAGGGTGCAATTAAAACAGTAGCAGTTGGGTGGCAATATGGCAGCTAGCTAACGTTATGATTTCCCATTGGGCAAACAGGAACCTGGTCAGGAAGTCAGGAATTTTTTTTAAAAAATCTTGGAGACCCAGATGACCATAAAGAACTTCGAAGAGCTCAAAAAAAAAAAAAAAAAAAAAAAGAACTTTGAAGAGCTCTGACACAGTCCTGGGGCTTAAAAGGTGGCTCAGGAAAGACCTGAGAAAAGAAAAGCCCTTACAAGGCTGTTCTTTGAGGACCTGGCACAAGCAGGAAGTAAAAGCTAAAGCTATCTACAAACTGTGCTGTTTTAGGGCAGGTCTTCTCACGTAGGGCCCCTTGGCAAAGGGAGGAAGACATACAGACAAGGCACTGAAGAAAATTTTCTAACCAGTCACTGCTGACAGAGGGTGACCCCAATGAAGCCAGCCTTCAAATAAAAAATGAAAGAACTTAAAAAACAATGCTACTAGAGAACTTAGTGGCCATATACGGAAAGTGATACAGAATCTACAGAATTAGTCCAGTAAAGTCACTAAGTAAGTAGCAACAAGGAAAACAACAAAAACCTAGCAACAACAAAAAAAGTATCTGACACCAGAGTTATCACGATATACTATTTAACCATACAGTTTTCAACAAAAAAATTGAGTCATGTAAAGAAACAAAAAAGTATACCCCATACAGGAAAACAAACAAACAAACAAAACACAAGAGAAAATGTCACTAAGGAAGTCCAGATTTTGGACTTAGTAGATAGTAAGCAGATTTTGTAAATATGTTTAAAAAATTAAGGAAACCACATTTAAAGAATGAAAGAAAATGGTGCCTTACCATGTAGAGAACATGAATAAAGGGAAAATTTTAAAATAAAAAAATTTGTAGAAGTTCTAGAGTTAAAAAGTGTAAAAATCGATATGAAAAATTCACTGTCAGGGCTCAAAAACAGGTACACGAGATGGTTATTTAAATCCATATGAGAAGTAAAGAATAATGGCAAATATAACTTCAGAGGAAAACATAAAAGAATAAATGTGTTTGTAATCCTTTTCTATTTTAACAATAGCATAGAGCAATAATTATAAAATTGTGTTGATAGGCTTGTAATATAGAAGTTGTAAACTGCATGGTAATAATGGTATAAAGGAGGGGGTAGGAAACACACTGGGAATTTCTGTGTATTATTGAAATGAAGGTAGTTTTAATCTGAACTAGATTATTATAAATTAAGATGGTAACTGTAATCCTCAGGGCAAAAACTAAGACAATAGCTAAAAAAAATTAGCCAAAGAAATGGCATGGACATTTAAATGGTACACTAGAAAATATCCACTTACCACAGAAAAAAGCACTAATTATAGAGAAAACAAAAGAGAAGACATATAAAAAACAAATAGCAAAAGAGGTGATGTAAATCCTCTTGCTGATCATTAGTTATTAAGTATAAATTGATTAAATAATCAAAAGGCAGAGACTGGAAAAATTGGGAAAAATATACTTAACTGAATGCTGTCTATTAGACACTAGATTTTTTAAGTAATCTGTACACCCAACATGGGGCTCCAACTCATGACCCTGAGATCAAGAGTCACATGCTTTACCAACTGAGCCACCCAGCACCCCAAGATAGACTCTTTAGATTCAAAGAGCAAACTGGTTGAAAATAAAAGAAAAAATAAGTACTTTGTAAATAGTACAAGATATTTGGAGTGGCTATATTAATACCAAAGTAGATTAAAATCTTTTTTTCTTTTAAATTTTAGTTAGTGAACATACCGTGCAAGATTGGTTTCTGTGGAATTCAGTGATTCATCATTTACATACAACACCCAGTGCTCATCACAAAAAGTGCCGTCTTTAATACCCATCTAGCCCATCCCCTACCTATCGCCCTCCATCAACCTTCAGTTTGTTCTCTCTCATTAAGAGTTTCTTATAGTTTGTTTCCTTCTCTCCTTTTTTCATTTCCCCCTTCCCATATGTTCATTGTTTTCTTTCTTACATTCCAAATGAGTAAGATCATATGGTATTTGTCTTTCTCTGACTGACTTATTTCACTTAGCATAATACACTCTAGCTCTACCCACATCATGGCCTAACACAAGATCTGGTCCCACAACCTGGTTTCGAAAAAGAAGTGAATAGAAAATTAAGTTATTTGCTAATTGTGCCCCTTGAGTTTTTTTATTCAATGTAATAGTTACAAAACATGCGTGCATCTTCAGATATACTTTATTATTCAGTACTGACCTTCTTCAGAGCCTCATCCTCTGTTTTATATATCGTCAAATACTTCTCAACAAAGAGGCTGACATGGCGTTTTCTCACTTCCTCAGGGACTTTGGAAGACAATTCTGGCGTGACCCAAACCCGGTTCTGATGAGCCACCTTGTATTTCGGAATCTTGTTCAATACAGAATTGTTGATTACAGAAAAGAAAAACACGTGTTTCTGTTTAACATTCCTACTATGTGTATGAAAGAAGTAAAACTCTCTCAGGTAAGTTCTACGGCCATTAAATTCAAAAATAATTTCGAGTTTTAAATTCATTAAAAATAGAATGATACAAGGCATAGAATGGGCTGCACTCACCAAAGTCTGCCGTCAGACGGCGGAGTCAGGGCTGCATCCCGTGTGTGCCCCACTGTAGCTGACTTGGGCGCCCAACTCCTCCTTTCCACACTGGGAATCTTCGAGCTCCAATGTGGTCCTCTGCTCAGCCAATAGGAAAGTTTGTCACTTACCCATTCTTAAAACAAATATAGGTCCTAACGTCAGTTACCATGTCACCAAGAAAAATGCTCGGACTTAATTAAGATTTATGGAGGATTTGTGCCTACTCAGTATTAAAATGATCCTAGCTATAAACAATTTTGGAATGCCTTTTTGGAGAACTTAAAGACGATGAGAGCTCTAAAATCAGGTAATCTGCCTCACTTGGGAGGGGAGGGGAGCCGATGTCACACTTCTCTACAGTTGTTCCCTTAGAGCACACAGATGTGTTAGGGAGGGAAGAAGCCTTAAAATTGACAGGTAGTTTTCTGCTGAATAATACTTACTAAACAGAAAAAAAAAAGTCATTGCCACAAATAGGAGAAAACTAACTAAAGAGGGAAGGTTATACCACCGTATCACTAATAGCATTATTTACTAAAGTTCTGCCTCCTGCCCCCTCTCTCATACACATACACATGGGCGCCCCCTCACTGGATGTTTCTTGAAAGGTATATTCCAGTGTGAAACCTTCCTCTGAAAAAAATTTAGGAGTCTTAAATGAATCATAGCCACAGAGGCTTTAGGTCTAAAAATATGCCAAATATTTCCAAGAACAGGATAAACAAAAGAGCCGAATGTGACACGCAGACACAAATCCCATCATAAAATGAAAGCAACTGCATCAAACAGTAACCAGGAAAAGCTGAAACTTCTCTCCGGGGTCTGGCATTTATCTGAAGGAGGGATCTCCAGAACAAAATAATAGAAGCACTCTCCTAGGGGTTCTATGTGTGGACAGGAAAGCTGGTTGTTAGAAATAAACTTCCGGTCTTCAGACTCAGTTTGTAATACCTTTATGGGAAAAGAAGCAATACTTTTCACAGGAATGTGTGATCTGCTTGGCTTTGCAGTTGTCTATTCCCTTGATAGAACGACATCCAGATGAAGGCTGTTTGACGTAAGCAAACTTTCTAAGAAGTTTTAATGAACGAGGAAAAAAAAAAGGTAAGTTTTAGTGACCTTAGCCTCAGATGATTCAAGTTTATTTTAATGATCAATTCAAGGTTTCATAATACTTCCTTTACACTCTATTCTTTTCTTGAAACAAAATGTAAACACAAAAAATCCCAAGAGCTAATCTCAATATAATCTATAAGAACAAATTTAGACAATTTATAAAGCTCTTCAAACCACGTAGATGTGCTTGCAAAATATTACCTCTATGGCTTAGCATTTAGGGATCAACAGCATAAATGATTTAAGCATCATGCTAATCATATTATTTCACATAAAGCTCCATGTCAGCGACTCAACTATAATTGGTAATATGTGGACTTCACAGGAAAGGTTTTCTAAAATAAGGTAAAATTCCATGTCTTAACTGATTTTCTCACACCTTCTAAGGCTTTCCTTTGGGTCTGAGGGATCGGACACGCAAATATCGTTTTCTTGTTCTGAAGGGGCAGCGAGAAAAGCCTGCCCACTCTTTATGTCAGCCTTTATCTGCACTGCCTGTTGCTGGGCCCGAAGGATTCCAGGGTGACTAATTAGTGGGGGAACAGGCTCCCTCAACAGGGTAATGATCTCTTTACTGGTTGGAACCTAGAAAGCATCAACAGAAAACACAGAAAAATGATTTTAAAATCTGAGAAGACTGATCATTTCCCTTTCCCTTTCTGCACAGAAGCTTTTGGAATGGACTACATTGACAATACCCCATGTAATACAACACACACAGAAATGGAGTATTCCCAGAAATAAACTGAGAATAAAACTGAACCTTTTAAGCATAATAATACAAGAAAATTTTCTTAAAATAAGAGAACACATTAATTCTCCTATGAAAATGACACTTAACTTTGTATGTAGTAAAAATGTGAATAAAACAGCTAGCAGGGAGACCTATCCTACCAAAGTTACTGGAATTTAAGGAAGGACTTCCTAAGGTCACCAGGCAAATTATCCGGTGACGCATAAAGGTAGAAAGAGCAGGCTAGCCTCAGACTTCTCCACGGCAACATTCAGTATGAGAGAATGTAACACCAGAAAAGATGTTCAGCTTGATTAGTAACAAAAGAAATGTCATACCAGACAAGGAAATAAAATCTCACCCAGACTGACAGGTTTTTAAAAAAAAAAAATACCCATGTTTGGTGAAGGTTTGTGGAAAGAGAACCTTGAAACACCTGTAGGACTGTAGGCTGGTACAGCCCTTCTAGAAGGCAATATGGCAACAGACTTTAAAAATGTTAAAACTCTATTCTCCTTTGTCTTGTTATTTCCATTTCTGAGAATTTATTTTAAGCGAAGACAAAAAAATTTTAAGGGGGAAAACTGAAAGGGAAATAATGTTAGCTTCCAAAAATTTTTTCCTAAGAGAAGGGGAAAGAAACTACTTAAGTAGGTAGCTATATATTTGACCCTTGGAGAGATACTCCATATCTCCATTTCACGGATAAAGAAAATGAAGCTCAAAGATATTAAGTAACTTGCCCAAGGACATCTGACTATTCTGCAAAGAATCAGAATCCAGGTTCTTCTTTGGGACTTGGAGGCATAAACTCTGTTCACATCCTGCATAAGATTCTGCTGTCAGTGTGTCCCAAGTACAAGTGACACAGAGAGTAGAGCGGAGAGATGGAGTTTGTTAAATGGCACTTTTCAATCCAAAAGTGGTAAGGAGTATTACTCACAGAAGTGCCTCCTTAACTTCTTGACATGCCATCAAAGAACTTCAGCACATACAGTGTTACAGGAGGTTGAAAGGACTTGGAAAATCTACAGTCCATTCCCCTTATTCACAGCACTTACTGTCCTATGGAGTCCCACAAACAACTAATCAGTGAATACTGAACCAGGGCTCCTAGGGCAAACAGAGCTGGGTTTAGGAGCATCTCCAGTCCCATTTCTGTCAACCGGCCAATAACCTCACTTGTTTTCTGTGTGTTTCTGTTTAAAGAATCTTTACTTCGTATATATTGCTGACTCATCAATCTTGAACTCGTGGGCAACAGCACTGTATGTAACTCCTGCCTATACAGAGCTTATCTAACACATCGCCTTTGTGAGGCACATCACAGGCTTCGTGATCTCAGCAACGCTAGACAACCCTATACTTGGGGGCCATTTTAGTCAGCAAAATCACCCACACACACCACAAAAACGCAAAGAATGTGGCACTAAATAGATTGAGAAAAGGACACGTGTTAACGGTAGGAGAGCCGAAACAAGAAGGCAGTATTGCCTTGTTCAACCTTAGCTGGGAATGTGCATGTGAGACAATTTTTTGTTTTGTTTTGCCATTATACAGGCCGACAAAGGACCACATAAACACAAGTCTTGATTTTAAGGTTACAAATTAACTTCACTGAATAGGTGAATTCACAAATAACAAAATCTGGAAATAATGAGGATTGATCATAGTAATTCATAGTTAAAAAGCTATGCATTAACAGCATACCTGCTTTTAATGAAAATGTTAGATAATGGGGAGAAAATGAAGGATGCAGAAAATGCTTACAAGTAGAAATCAGCTTACTGAGTGTCCCTTTGTGCCCCCAGGTGGGTAACAGGACAGTAGTAATGGCATGTACTTAAAGCTCAAATGACAAGGCATGCACTTTAGAAAATGTGACCCATGAAAGAGGAACTAAATAACTCACTTCAAACTTGGCAATATGTGCAATTCTTTTTTTTTTTTTTGGTCCAGAAATGTTTTGGTAATACAACATCTCTAATTCCATTTGCTTTCCTGAAGCCTAGTGGGGAAAAGGTAAGAATTATCCAATTTCAGCAGAGTAAAGGCAAATCTAGCATTTTTTCCTGAAGAGCCACAGGAATCTAAGCTACAAAATATGGGGCAACATATTAAGAAATAATTCACAAAAAATAATTTGAATCATTTGACATGCATACAGTACTATAGAAGAGTTCTCTAAGTTGGGAAATCAACTATAAGTTGCTGTATGTACTACTATGGCCTCTGGAATCTTTCACGTCTGCAAGACACTATAACCGGCCAGTTATCAAGGTTTTTTTTTTGTTTTTGTTTTTTTTTCCAGTTATCAAGGTTTTTGCCTTGACATTCCAATGCGTTACTCATCACAAGCATTAGAATATATATTATATACATGTTATATAATTCATATTTCTACAGAGTTCAGGATAAAGTATGTATTTAAGGGAAACACTTTAAAATATAGGGAAAGGATTTTTAAAAAATGACTGACCTGTCTAGTAGTCTCTCTACAAGCTTCACTCTCTGTGAACTCAGTGAAAATTTGAAGACATTCCTTCATAGTATCATCCGAATCAGAGGGAATGTCCTCTTCAGTATGCTCCGTATCAAAATCAAATTCAACTAATTTGCTGTATTCAAAAGTAGTGAAGTCTGGACTACTGTCTTGTCTTCTCAGCACCTGCGTCTTCGGCATGCTCATGTGAGGAAGAGATTTGGGGCCGGCTCCAATACCGACATTGACTTCCTTCATTTTGAGTATCATAAACTGTTTTTATGTATTTTTTGCTCTGTGGGTAACTCCCATTACAAATTCTGTCCTGTATTTCTTTGTCATTGAGAGATGCACAAGGTATGCTTTCTTCTGAAACACAGGCATGGTTCTCATCACCAAAGCTTCCCATCTCAGAAATGGGGTTTTTAACACCATACAAGTTACTTTTAATATCTAGCGAGCCTTACATGAGCCATTTTGGTGGTTCCAATATGTTACTGTCATCATCGCTTTGTGTGGTTAGTTGGGTTTTCTCTCGTTTTTCCACTTCTGTGCCACTAATTTGACGATCTCTCTCCTCTGAAGACATTATATGTAACGTTTTGTCCATATTCGGATATTTGAAGCCTCTCGCAGGTTTAGATGTTTTAGAAATAGGTGTGACTGGAGATACATCCATTACAAGGTCATCTTCATCAGATTCTTGAAGATTTATTGTAATTCTTATTGGTGAAACATAAGATCTTTGGCTCTCTTGGGACTTGTGGCCATTTTCCCCCACAGATTTTTTCAAGTGGCAGAGAGGCTGTGTATCAGTCTCATCCTGCTTTGCTTTCGATGTGCCAAGCAGCCCTGCAGAATAATTGAGCAAGGGGTCATATTCAAGATCTGTTGCTGGGGGCGCCTGGGCAGCTCAGTGGGTTAAAGCCTCTGCCTTCGGCTCAGGTCATGATCTCAGGGTCCTGGGATCGAGCCCGGCATCGGGCTCTCTGCTCAGCAGGGAGCCTACTTCCCCCCCCTCTCTCTGCCTGCCTCTCTGCCTACTTGTGATCTGTCTCTTTCAAATAAATAAAAAAATAAAATCTTAAAAAAAAAAAGAAAAGAAAAACGAAACACAATTCTTTAAAAATAAAGAAAAGATCTGTTGCTGGACATGTGTGGTCCAGCACATACTTTCTAGGCTCTTTGTTCTTTGATGGTTCATTCCACTTTTCCCTTGGAAGCAGGCTATTATATTCAAGAAAATCTTGCCTCAAATTTGTGTCACTCAAGGAGGCAATGTGGCTTCGTGGCAGTTCTTCAAGTGTTAAACTTGGAGAGCCTCTTCTCCTTTCCTTAAACCTCAGTCTTGACAGATTCGATTTCTTTGTTGAGCCTCTCCAGTTCTTCCATAGTTGTGCCTAGTTTTGTCAATAGAAGATGAGTTTTATCTTTAAAAATCACTTCAGAGGAGATGTAGACTCCAGAATATCCTGGACAAGTAATTTACTATCAGAAGGACATTAACTCCTCCCAACGCAGCCATTAACACAGGGGGTTGTTTACTAACTCATCGGTTCTTAGAAGCAGAATGAGAAGTCAAGGACTAGCTCTCTTTAAGTCTTTCAAACATCAAGCCCATCTCCATCACTGATTAAATAACATCCATGCCTCATTGCTAGAGTGACTACATATCAGTGGGGCAGGCTGGGTTTACACATAATTATTAAACTGTGTCAGATGTGATATACCCCACTCACCTAATTATTTACCAACCAGTGACAATTTGAAGAGTACAAATAGCTGAATGCAACTTACACAGAAGTGCACATAGTTTCATAGACCAATACATCTTGGTTATAAGGAAAAGTTATTTAAAGCACCAGTCTTTCCTAAATTCAGCGGGCCTCAAAATTCTCATTGAGGTCCCTGGTACTCTACTGATTGCCTCAAACATAAAACACCCTCTCAACATACATCATAAAAAAAAAAAAACTTAAAAAAAAAAAATCAGTCAGGGGCGCCTGGGTGGCTCAGTGGGTTAAAGCCTCTGCCTTCAGCTCAGGTCATGATCTCAGGGTCCTGGGATCCAGCCCCGCATCGGGCTCTCTGCTCAACAGGGAGCCTGCTTCCCCCTCTCTCTCTGCCTGCCCCTCTGCCTACTTGTGATCTCTCTCTCTAATAATAAATAAAATCTTAAAAAAAAAAATAAATCTTAAAAAAAAAAATCAGTCAATAAAACAAACTTCCAGCACAGTTTTAGATTCACACTTCTGAGGAAAAACCAGGGCAGGAACAAGAGATAAGTCTTGCCGTAACAGCTGTTCCCAACACCCGGCAGCTCCTTCCTGACTTTTAACTAAGGAAATCACAAGTTTCCTCCCTCTTTCCAAGATACATTTTCCTGTATCATTTATGGGATAATTTATACACCTCTCTCTTCTCTCAAACAAGAGATTTCAGATTTAAAATGTGGTCCCAATTTTTGAAATTCTTAATTTATTTTAGATGACCCCCATGTTTTGGTAACACACACATGCTTCTTAACACAATGAGCATTCTCTTGGCTCAGTAACCTTTGGTTTCCTATTAAGAAATTAACTCTGTAAAAAAAAAAAAAAAGAAAAGAAAGAAATGAACTGTTGCAATCTAAAACAATGTGTTACAGAAGTGTGTGGCATTTGAGTGGAGGAGGGAGAAGGCAAAAATCGAGGGCAAGAATGAGAATTATCCTAGGATCTAAACAAATGCCTGGATCGAATTTCCCTTTAAATAAACTTGGACAGGTGACTAAACTCTGGAGAGCCAGCCAGAACCGCATTTTAGCTTAAGCTGTGTTTTATTTGGTTGCCTTGATTCAGGAAAGGTTATACAGGCACTGCTTTGGGGGCGCTATTGAGAAAAAAAAAAAAAAGGAGGGGGAGAGAGAGATTATACTTTCTGTCCATGTCACCAGTTAAAAAAAAAAACACAAAACTTTTTCTCATCAGAAGCTACACTTAGGAGGCTAATTTTGAAGTCTGAAGGCAGGCGAACAATCTTCACTCAAACTAGAAGTGACTGGGGAGTTCCTCTGGACTGTACTTTTTTTTTTAATTTTATTTATTTATTTGACAGAGAGAGAGATCACAAGTAGGCAGAGAGGCAGGCAGAGAGAGAGGGGGAAGCAGGCTCCCCGCTGAGCAGAGAGCCCGACGTGGGGCTCGATCTCAGGACCCTGAGATCATGACCTGAGCTGAAGGCAGAGGCTTTAACCCACTGAGCCACCCAGGCGCCCCTGGGCTGTAAATACTTTTTGCTCCAACCAGGATCCTACCTCATCTTCTTTCACCAGAGCAGAGCAAACCCCCTATAATAACTCCACACTGGGGATGGGTCCCAGAAGTCCACACACATCCGTCTCAGCCAGCAAACCCGTGCACGCCTTTCTATGATCCCGCACTCCAGTTGCTGGCATCTGCGGGTCCACAGCAAGGAGACCGCAGGCTCAGCGCTCAGCGCTCGCCCCGCCTCCCTGACCACGTGACTTTGGCCCCGCCCCATACCCCCCAGGCAGAGCCACTCACGTCGGGGGGGGGGGGGGGGCGGGTGCGCACAGCTCTTGGTTACCGGGGTGCAGATGCTCTCTTCTCCTGACCCAGGGAAGAGAGGTTAAGGGAGCCAGCCCACTCCATCTTCCCGAACATTACTGCCCCACCTCCCCCAGCTTTCAGGAATCTTGCGACCACCCAAAAGGCCTGAGAAAAACGCTCCCAGTTAGAACCCCCATAGCGCCCTCCTTACTGTTTGGCAGATCTCAGGACATACTTTCCACGCGACGGATAAAGAAAGAGGGAATAAAGGTTGGCACTTAAGGCTCCTGATCCTGGGTATGTGATGCTGGGGAGATTTACTCTTGGGAACTCTGGGACAACTTGGTTCCTCTTCCTAACACAAGAACCTGTTTTTTTCTCTTGCCTCTAAAAGCCACTCTGTAGGAATTGCCCTTAAACAGCTAAGATGGAGGAAAATAGATTAAAATCCCTCCTTGAGGGCTGAGAAACGGGCGGAGTATGGGCCTCAGAGAAAGGAAGAGGGTGTTTCAGAATGCCAGGGAGACAAGCTGGTTAAAATCAGTTGTTTTTTAAAATGTCCTTTCAGGAAAAACTTGCAGAGAATCTGCTCAGGAAATGCAGGTTTAGTCAGTTAAGGGACAAATCAGAAGCTCCCCCTTCCCGCCCCCCCCCCCCCCGGGCTGTGTGACCCTCTTCTCACTTCTAGACTAGGAAGTGGGGACAAGGAGGTGGATGCCAGTAAGGACTACCTGATATTTTTCATGCCCACCCCCACCCCCCACCCCCCACCATAACTTGACTGCACGTTACACGGTATCTGCAAGCTGTCCCCCCACTGATGAGAAGTCAATTTCTAAAAATCTATGGTTAACATCTCTTTGGGCCATTTCAGCCATAGTAATGCTATAGCGATTAACTGTCTCACTCTGTAATACTTTTTAAGTAATGGAGATAAGTTGGGTGGTTGAAACCTGACTTACACCTCTTTCTGATCAAGGAAATTCTCGGCACCTCTCAAGGGTGGATGGAGAAAACAGGTGGGAATGGTTCATAGTCAAGCTCCTCAAGCCCACCTGGCGGTCTTTCCACGAGCTCTTTCTCATCCACGGATTCGACGTGGCTCCTCCGCGGCTCGAACACTTCCAAGCAGCTGCAACCATTTGCCTCACTCAGTTCCCTCCGCAGGTCCTGGCGCCCGAACTAGTCATACAAACGCTGGCACGGACCCCCGGCGCCGCCAAAAGGGCACGGAAAATGGCAAAAGTAATCCGCGGAGGGTAGCACGGGCCACTGCGCCAGGTCACCCCCACTGGTTCAGGAACCTGGCCCACTACGCGGCAGAGCCGGAGAGAGCTGCTGGGCCACTAATTTCCCCGCAAGGGTCGGTCTGATATAGTCCGCAGCTACTCCAAGGCTGAGCTTCCGAGCTTTCCCGACCAATGCTGAGCCGGGGGCTGGAGTCAGGGCGGAACTGACTGAGAATGGTTGGAAGGGGACCCCGAAGGTGAGTGTGAAGAGTCTGTCTTTCCTCCTCCGTGGGGAAGGAGACCTACGCCAGAGGTAGGGAAAACAATTTCCCTAGAGCTAAAAGGACCCCTAAGGAACCTCCTGCCCTATGTACGGGGAGCCTATCTTGCACCTAACAACCTCCTTTGACTTGTTATATTTGCCTAGTAACTTCCATGGATCACAGAGAGACCTCGCTTTGGAAGCACATCTTCGCTTTCCCCTCTCCAGCAGGTGATCTTAGGCAGGGTATCTCATTTACCTGAGTTTTCATTTCTTGATCTGTGACATAAACGTGCCTTTCAGTGTGATGTAATATACCAAACCGCCAGCATAAAGTAGGTGAGAATTCAGGAAGGCGATAAAACCTAAATTCTCCCCCTCCCCCCAGCTCCACACATATCCACAAAAGATCGGACGCATGTTCCCAAAATCCTTCCAGTTGAAACTAATACCTCAAAGGGAAACGATATCCATATTCCATTGATCTTCATTGAAACCGAAATACTCCTGGGACGGATGGCCTCATAAGTGACTGATAACTCGATGACTTTTAAACAAGAATGCTAGGAGTCTCGTAGTGATCCGAAGGGGACCTGAACCCTAATGTTTATAGCAGCAATGTCCACAATAGCCAAACAATGGAAAGAGCCCAGATGTCCACCAACAGATGAATGGATAAAGAAGATGTGGTATATATGCAATGGAATATTACTCAGCCATCAAAAAAAAAAAAAAGAAATCTTACCACTTACAAGGATGTGGATGGAACTAGAGGGTGTTATACTAAGTGAATACATCAGAGAAAGACAATTATCATATCATTTCATTTATGTGGAATTTAAAAAACAAAACACCGGATCATAGGTAAGGGAGGGAAAAAAAAAAGACGAAATCAGAGAGGGAGACAAACCATAAGACGCTCTTAATTATAGGAAACAGAATTGCTGAAGGGATGGGGAAGTGGCTGATGGGCATTAAGAAGGACATCTGATGTAATGAGTCCTGGGTATTACATGCAACTGATGAATCACTGAACTCTACCTCCGAAACTAATGATACACTATATTAATTGAATTTAAATAAGAATTTTAAAGTGGTAAAAATTAAAAAGAATGCTAGGAGTCTCTAGTACTAATTCAGTTTCATTTCTTCATAGGGCATAATTGTTTCACCAGTAAAACAGAAACAAGTGTGTTCTTTTTGCTTTGGTGAGGGGGGAGGGATGTAGGTAGTGGTGATTATCCTGAAAGTCCCCAAAATGCCCCCAGATAAGATAGATACCTAAATGTCTTCATTTTAAAGCTAACTGGCCTAGAGTGAATAAATTTCATAAGTCACTGTCCAGGATTATTTTTACTTAATGAGTTTTCCACACCTTAAATCATTTTCTTGTATTTTTTCCATTATATAATTTTTATGGCTGAGATAATTTTATTGAATACGTCCTCCTTTTCAGACATCAGAAAATTTAAGTTTCTCAGCAGAGTTTCCAAATCATGACCTTAAAGAAGTCACAAAGAAACTTCTTTTCTGACAAAAACTTAAAGTCGTCTATTCATCAGTGGGTGTTTCTTCGCTTGGCTCCTCACTCTGAATTAAATCTGACTCATCATTCCCGCCTGTATCGTCTGAAGCTGTGGAAACAATGTCCGTCGTTCTAGATTTTGACACTGTGTCTGCTTTTTTCAATTCTGAAGAAGTGGTGCCCCAAAACGTGCTGCTCTCAGCACTCTTAGAAAAGGATGTGTCTGATACGCCTTCTGATGGATGAAAATAAGAGAGCGTTGCCAGCTCTGGGTTGACGGTGTATTCAGTCTGACATCTACTTTTATAACTGAAAAAGAAAACATGTATCAAGAGTCGTTTTTAATTACATTTGCAGCTCAATTTAGAAAAGCATCACGAAAATTAAAATAACATACTAATTCTGTCCAATTACTTGGTATAACACCATATAAATAAATGAAAAATGTTAGACCTTAAGCAGATGTGCTATTTAGAACAGAGTTTATAGCCCTTTTGATCCAAGGCTAGCAAAAAAGAATGCATGTCTAGATTCTCTATAGCCTTTCCAATCGACTGGTATTAATTTTATCTCTAGATGTCTATTTAATACACTGGGGAAAAATTCTCCCTGAGACACAGCCCCATGCTCCTTTCTGAATAGGGGAAATGGAGCTTAACTCGAGATCTTATAGCTACGTTTGGGAGCCACATTTCCTAAACAATCTACTAAAGAGAGGGTGAGAGCTTCACATCATGCATGTTCCAAAGGCTCCAGAGGTCTGCGGACTTACTTAATTGTCTTCGCTTTGTACAGCATGGCACTACAGACTGCCAAGAGGATAACAAAAAGGAAGAGGGTCATCAATGAGATGCCCATCATTAATTTTAACTTGATTTCCTGTAGCTTGGTCAGGGTGTCTTGACTTGTAGCATTCAAATCGGAGTCTGAGAGGAAAGAAAGAAAATGTAATGGAAAAGAGTAACTGTTTCCAGCCTGTCTTCCTGGAAGAGTAAAGAGAGCAAAGCAACTGAAGAGAAGCCTTCACCATCCAAGGTATTCACCGTGCACCCTCACTTGTCTCATGCAACGCAAAGAAGACCGTGGGCTACTCCCTAGGGCTAAGTAGTCTTCGATGGTTTTGTTGAAATGCCACAGTGGTCCTGGGGGAGCTGTTCTTAGCTCCATTTCACAGGATCAGAGAAGTTTAGGAATTCGCCCATCTCACACAGCGAGTGGGGGGCAAAATCTGGGTTCAAACCCAGGATACCACATGCTCAAATATGTCTATAGCAGTCTTCCTCCCTGACTAATAAAGACCATTTCAAGACTCTGAAGAGATGATTTTTAAAAAATGTGACAAACTTACACACCAGGGCCTCGTCCTTCAGAGGAGAAAGATACCCTTTTACTGTTGGGACCCACATTGACTTTTCTCTGATGCTAAAAGGATGGTGTACCAGATGCTTTCTCCATGAAGTTTAAGAACTGCATTTGTCATTCTGTTACTGAGACCACACCTAGTGTATTTGATGTTAAACAAGTTAGATAAAACTAAAACTTAATATTTAATAAATAAATAAAACTTAAATAAAACTAAAAAAAAAACCAAACTCCTAAAGTTGGATAATAAAAATCATGTCCAGATCCAGAGATGTCGAAGGTCTTTTTACTAAATCTGTTAATGAAAATACATCTTTACTGCCACATTTTGCATTTTCCTGAATTTATGTCTGACTTAATAGACATTTATTTGTGACTTGAAATGACCGTGTTGATTTTTCCCCCTTACCCCAACTTTCTCTCACCCAAAAGTTCCAAAGGTTTTCATTATTTTCTCGGTCATGGTGTTTTGGTGACAAGCAGTGGCGAGCTCGCATGTATTCCCTGATTCCGTAATTGTCAAAGTGTGATCTTAGACCACGAAGAGTGAAATGGATACAGCTATCAGTGATTGTTATCTTGACTTTGAGGCAGATTCTTTGGGGAATAATCAAACAAATTATATTAAGAGGGGCTGTGCTCCTGAATTGCTGTGCTACTCCTTAAAAGGGGTTTTGTAAAGAGGTGTGCTTGTAGTACATTTTGTTTTTCAAGGTGATGGTCAAAACTAGAGAAGGGTTTGGAATTTCCCACCACTGGAAATGATGAGAAAGCTAATTACAACCTTGGGCAGGGTTTCTAAGCCTCAGTTCCCTCATCTATAAAATGGAGATAATCCCAGCTTCATGGAGTTGCTGTGAGGACTGACATAATAATGTATATAAAGCACTTTTCATGTAATATGTGCTCCATACGTGATAAAAAATTAATCATGTTCAATTTAATTACTTGGAAAGACAAAATATTTCTAAAGTAACACAGCATTAGTCATTCCTATGTATAACTTTTCTAAACAAAGACTCACTTGATATTCTGAAAATCCTACAAGGCAAATGGTTGTATTTGTCAAATAATCCAATGCAGAATAGAGATGTCAGACCTTAGATGTATCACCAGATGCTATTTTTTCCCCAATAGTTTATTTTTAGGACAGAGGTTTAGGGGAAATTAATATATTGCCTTGTCATGAAATTTTGTATTGAAATCAGTTCTTTTACTCACATAAATATAACTAACACCTGAATGAAAATTACAAAAAACAAAAAACAAAACTGCATTCAGCAGCAGGAATTCTCTCATTCATTGCTGGTGGGAATACAAAATGGTATAGCCACTTTAGAAGTCAGTTTGGTAATTTCTTACAAAGCTAAACATAGTTTTACCACACACCCCAGCAATCACAATTCTTGATATTTACCCAGAAGAGTTGAAAACTTATGTCTACACAAAGACCTACACGTGAATGTTTATAGCAGCTTTATTCATTATTGCCAAACATTGGAAGTAATCAAGATGTCCTTTAGTAGGTGAATGGATACATTGGTATATCCACACAAGGAAATGTTATTCAGTGATAAAAAGAAATGAGCCATCAAGTCACGAAAATACATAGAGGACTCTTAAATGCATATTACCGAACAAAAGAAGCCAGAGCGAAAGTCTACGTACTTTATGTTTGCGACTATATAACATTCTGGAAAAGGCAAAACTATGGTGATGGTGGAAAGATCAGTGGTTGCCAGGGATTTAGGGACAAAGGGGCGGAAAGGTGGAGCACATGAGATTTTTAGGGCAGTGAAATGACTATGATTGTGATGGTGGACACATAACATTATGCATTTGTCGAAATATACAGACCTGTGCAACAGAAGGAGTGGACCCCAATATAAACTACGGACTTTAGTTATTACTAACATATTGACATTGGCTCACCCATTGTAAAACCCGTACCAAAACAACACAAGATGAGAGTGATAGGAGAAACTGAGTTGGGGGAATATAGAACTCTCTGTACTTTTTGCTCATTTTTTTCTGTAAGCCTAAAACTGCTCTGATAATAGAGTCTATCAGTTAAAAACACTGCGTTCTAGATGTAATTCACTTGCCTACTCCTCTATTTGGTTTCTCTGTTTTAGGAATAGAAGTCACAAAACCGGAAAATGAAAACATCCCTCTGCATCTATGGCGACTGGAGAATAATGCTTCGGGACAATCGCTTTTTAAAATAGCACATGTCCTCTCTGATGGGACGTTAGCTACCACGCTACCCTTTTACATACATTCCACGTTACTAGGGAAAACAGTATCTCCATGCAGTGAAGTCACACATCGAAACGTGTGCCGGCACTTATGCATCCATTTAATTGAAGTATTTTGTTCTTACTTGGAATTGGGCGAAATAATTGATCTCTTTCTTGAATCTCCTCAGCTGTTGGTGTTGCATTTAAAGCTGTTAAGACAATAAATTGGTGTTATGGTAAACAAAATTCACTTATGAAAATTACTCTGTGTGTGTGTGTGTGTGTAATATAGAGAGTGTATTCTCATTGTTTATGACAGTTATGCTCCATAAAGCCATGGGAACACTGACTTGGTGAATGCTGAATTGTTGCTCCTGGGGGAAATGCAAGTTTAGGTTCCTGAGAACCTCTGGCCACAACACGTTCATCAACCAATCGATACATAACTTTTTATGTGTGTTTCTGTTTAAAGATACTTTATTTAATATATATTGCTGATTCATTAACATTGAATTCATGATTAACGGCATGATCGCTCAAGCCTAAACAAAGTTTATCTGACACATATTTTCTCCATAAGTTATATCACCGCCTTCTCGTGCTCAGGAACACTGACCGGCCTCTTAAAACTACACTCGGGGGCCATCTTAATTAGCAAAATCACGGACCGAAAGGGTAAAAATGCAAAACACGTAACACTAAATAGACAACAAAAAGGACACTTAATTACAGTGTAAGAGCTGCAAAAGGAAGGCAGAGTATTGCCTTGTTCTGCCTCTGCTGGGCACATGAGGTTCAAGCAATTAAAATTTTTTGCTGCTCTGTGCATGTCTGCAAATGACCATGAAAGTGATTTGGGGGGTTACACATATATTTTAGATGTAGGTAAATTCACAAACACAAATCTGCAAATAATGAGACTCAACTGAACATGGTACATATTTCGTGTTTACAGTGCATGCATCTATGTGTGTGTGCTACATGAATTACATTTACACATGTGTCTATCTACATATACATTTATATGTGCATTTGTAAGGCATGCACATTACATTTACACATGTATTCTTGTATGTTTATGATATATACATTACTTTACACATGCATATGTTTTGCTATATCCTCTGCACTTATTCACATATCTCCATATGCTTAAATGCATACTGCTCCAAACACAAAGAGGGACTACACTGAGCAAGAGCCTTATTTAAAATTTTTAATCATAAATAAACTGAATGACAAGATTGCAACATTTATAGGAGAGTAAGCTTTTGGGGGAGAGAATCGGAAAGTGTATGACACAATCAATTTGTAGGTTTGTTTTGCATTTGCTCTTACATGTGATAATGGCAGCAAAATGTTGACTTATTAATTCTTAATATTAGAACTATTTACACTGATCTTGGCTTTCTTATGTAAGACTTTAGAAAACCAAAACATTTTCCCAGCTACCTAACTACTATGAGTTTACCTTTAGCTAACATTGTCCAAAATGCAGGCTCATTTGGACCCTTGGTTGGTTCTGTTTAAAAAACAAAATAGAACAGGATAACTAAGTAAGGTAAGTTCAGTTTAGTAAAGTTGTGATAGAGCATTTATTCACTTGTTAGTTTAATCATGTAACAGTTATATCTTGAGCTCCTACCATGTGCTAGACGCTGTGGTTGGCATTAAAGTTCAGAAATGAAGAAGACACAGGCCGTAAGCTGATGGAACACACTCTCGGTTTGGGGGGCAGACAAGAATCACTGTTAATTAGGATGCAGGATAACGTGGGGTTCAATAGAAACGCACAAGTGGGATGCACAGAGAGCCCTAACTCCAGTTGCAAAGGCCAGAAACCCTTCGGAAGGGAGATGGTGCTCCAGTATAGCCTTAGAGGACTAGAAATGGTTTGCCAGGCAAACAAGGCAAGAGCGAGAGCATTCCACTGAGTCCTGAGCAGATTTGGTGAGTTCTGAGAGCCCCAGGTAGACTGGAGTGAAGAATATGGATGGGGTATGTGACCGGAAATGAAACCTGAACATTTCTCAATGGTCAGATTATTTCAGATTTAAATGCCTGGTTAAGAAATTAGAACATAAAAAAATAAGAAATAAATTTAAAAAAAAATTAGAAAATGACCCAAGCCTAGTAGTAAATTACTCAAGATATTTTAGAAAGGAACACCACTAGGATGATGAGATTTCTATTTTTACATATATCAAAAAAAGTGACTAAGATTTTTATTTGTTTTAGTATTGTTAAAGATGCAAACTAATTCACAGTAACCATATGAGAAACATACTTGGATGCTTCATGTAACGACAGGTCCATTGTCTTCAATTAGACCACTCATTCAAGACCTTAGAGGAGAGCCATCCTGGGTTGTTATGGTTATACAATTATTTTATAAGGAACAATATTCTTGACAGGAAAGTAAAATGATGATTTCGATTTTGAAACCTGTCACTACCAACCCCTCCCCAATAATTTCAGGAAACACTAATAATTGATTCTAATTAGAGATAAATTTATTCCTCAAGCAGATAGAAATTTTTACATTATTTAAAAATAATATTAAAATGTATTAAAATATACTTATATATCTAATACAAATATAAATGTAATACATTTTATAAAATAAATTTTATTTTAAAAAGAGCTCACATCCTACCCCTTGTCAGATAAATCTAAAAATTGACTCAGATTTTCACTGTTTAAAAGATTTTAGAGTGACTTTAAATTGTAGCTGCATAAATTCTTTGAGCATGCTATTAGTATACGAAATACCCAGAGTAGTGAAACATAAATTAAATCATATAATGATATGCTCCAAGTATGACTACAGTTTAGAAACTTTAATACTTCGATTTTTTTTCCCAAAGGGTTCTGTAGGATTTTCTTCACTGATGCCTTTTTCAGTAGGTGATATAGTTGTTTCATTAAGGAGTTTATCTGTGAAAAGGGATAACAGATTATCAGCATTTATAAATATTGACAGCATTTGTAATTCGGCATGTTTTTAAGCTAAAAAATGGAACAAAGAAAAAGAAAAAAGAGAAAGATGTTGATATTTTCCTGAGATATCATAATGGAGGGGAAGGAAGAAGGCATTGAGGAATAAAATTTTGGGATAATGGGTTGCCTGAGAGGGGATTAATACACCCATAATTTGTAAGAGAGAGGAAAAACAGGGACAGGGGGTGGAGGATGGTTTTGGTGGTGGTTATAAGTTTCCTTTAGAGGTAAAAGAGATGTATTGGATCTGAACATTGGCTTCAGATGTTTCCCTTCACAGGACTTGAAGTAGAGAGCTTGGTGGCCAGTCAGTGTTAGGACTCAGAAGAGGAAGGCACATCAGTATCCTTGTAAATCAGAAACATTTGCGCGTGAACTACTCAAAACAGAGTCTTGGGTACAACCATTTGGGGCTACAGATCAAGGGTTTTCAGGCCTAATTTAGTATATATCTCAGTCTTTAATGTGTCCATCTTCTACAGGAATGTCAGTAAGAGTGTATTTGGGAACAACTGTGCCTGGGGGACATTTTCCACACACACCTCCATTTCATTTAATTTTGTTTAATATGGGAGTCAGTGAAGTTCCACATGAAGTACAGGCAATCTCACTATAGAAGTTCTACGGAGAGGCGGAATGAATTGAGACTGAGCCTACCCACAGCACCATGACAGGAGAACTGTTGGCAAGAAAATTATAAAAAAAGAGAGTCTGTTACCAGAGTTGACATGATTCAGGCAGGACTCCAACAAAATTCGTAAGTAATCCTTTAACTCTGCCATGCATCCCCTATACTTGGAGAAAAGTGTGTGGATTTTCCCCTTGCCCTCACTAAAACAATTGTTAGTCAGAATTATTCTGGAGAATTCCATCTCCTCGAGGGGCTTGCTCCTCTAGAATATCCCTACCACGTTAGTATTATTTCCTTCTGTCAGAGCCCCTATTTAAAATGGCAACAATTTCTTATCCCAATCCAACTTTCTTTGACAATACTTTAAGGACCTGAATTGTGGGAATAGAAATTAGGGTTTTAGAAATTCTTCCATGGGTCCTATGGTCCTCAATAATCCATCTCCTAAGGGAATTTGAGCTACCCGGTCTGTTGAAGACCTGGCTCTGTTTCTTGTCCCAAACAACTCAAGATGATGTTTGCTGTGTACAAGCAAAATTCCCATGAGTGATTTGCTTAATTAACATATGCCCTTGAAATGTCCCTCACTTATGTCCCAAGGTTTAGAATTACTCAAAATATTCCATTATTGTCAAATAACTTTATTAATAATTAGATATTACTGAGTCTGGCTTTTCTCAATATTGAAGCTGCTAGAGCCAGGAATATTCTCTCTTCCCTACTTAATTTTATCCTCTTTTCCTTGTCTTCTCTTTTATGCTCATGTGTTTCATAGACATAAGCTGTTGATACTTCAAGGTGAAAGATATGGATATGTCCTTCGGAAACTTTTAGTGGCCTCCGAAGGCACAAGCGGGCAACAGTTTTATCTAGCAAATTAATTACACTTGGTGGAAAGATGCAAAAAGGCAATAAGAACATTTAGAGTTGAAGGTATAAGCAGAAAGGAATAAAAATGTGGGTTTAAGAAAACATGATTTTTTAGAGCCCTAAATCTAGTCATTATTTTTCTTTCCATGAAAACCAAAAATATGAGGCTAAGGTATGTAAGAACCTTCTTGACTTCTGACTTTATTATTGCAAGGAACATGGAGTCTCCTTATTTAGGAACTAATGTTCCCTGACCCTAGATCCACTAAGACCTTTTTCTTACTTGATACACGCTAGTGCTGTTTGGAAATCTTGCTTTAAGGGCTTTTCATATTTGTAACAGTGACTTTCAGTACTTACAGTTTCTAAGAGCAAATTGCAAATCAGTTGTCGCTCTCACAGATATTTCAGACTGGCTGCCATTTGGATTTTGCGTTGTGAACACATCTAAAAATACAAGATCAAATGTTTTTAGCAACTAACTCAGCTACTTCTTGTTCCTTTAAATTTTTCCTCATCTGATTTTTTTCTTAAAACATAGGCACTGACTAATTCTGAGAAAAGAATAATAAAGTATTTGAGACATTCTTCCGCTACAAATTAAGGAAATGGGGCAAGGTTTTTTTTTTTTTTTTAAAGATTTTATTTATTTATTTGTCAGAGAGAGAGCACAAGCAGGCAGAGAGGCAGGCAGAGGCAGAGGGAGAAGCAGGCTCCCCGCCGAGCAAGGAGCCCAATGTGGGACTCGATCCCAGGACCCTGGGATCATGACCTGAGCTGAAGGCAGCCGCTCAACCAACTGAGCCACCCAGGCGTCCCGGAAATGGGGAAGGTTTAAAAATAAAATTCATGGGGCGCCTGGGTGGCTCAGTCAGTTAAGGGTCTGTCTGCCTTCAGCTCAGGTCCTGGGATGAAGCCTTGCGTCGGGCTCCTTGCTCAGTGGGGAGCCTGCTTCTCCCTCTCCCTCTGCTGCTCCCCTGCTTGTGCTTTCTCTCTGTCAAATAAATAAATAAAATCTTAAAAAATAAATAAATAAATAAATAAAATAAAAATAAAATTCACGGAGAAAAAGCCAAATTGGTACCCTTATGCTAAATAACATTCTGAGAAGAAATTACTGAGGGTTGGTTATAATTCAAAACTAATGGGTATACCCACTCAACCTGAGTCAAAGTAAATTGGATCAAGATGGCAGTCTGACACATTGACATATGAATATATACATGTCTCCTCTTTCTTAAAAACTCATGAAATGACAGAAAATTTTATACATACATGAAAGTATATGTGTGTTTAATATATTCAATCATCCTACCATGCAGGCATGTGTGTGCACACACAGTGTCATTAATGTATTTTGACTTTTGAGGAATTTCTGAGCTAGATCTATGGGGAAATATAACAAAAGGAAACCAAATCCAACATGCATGTTATGAGTTATGAAACTATAAAAATTAAAACGCTTTGGTATTTTTACAGGGAAAAACAGATCAAAGAAACAATAAAAAGGTAACAACTAATCCAACTTCGAGTGAGAATTTAGATTATATTAAATAGGTTTCACATGAGTAGGGAACTGGTGTTAGACATTTGGTGAACCTCCTTGAAAAATATAAAGTTTTGTGCCTAATTTATGCCATATACAAATATAATGATTTAAGGCCTAAGAACTAAAAACAAAAATATGAAATTATTTGAAAAAAATAGGAAAATAATTTAATTTCTTCAATTGAATAAGACCTATCTAACCAAAATATAAAATGCAGAAATTATTAAAAAATTAATCAACAATTGATTTTAGAAAATTACAATTTTTCTCTGTGATTAAGATACCTAAACAGGTCTAAAAATAAGCAACGGTGTGGGGAGAAAAATACTTGTTAACTTTTACTATGGGAAAAAGATTAATATACTAAACATAGAAAGAGCTCCTACAAATAAATGAAAATACAACCTGATAGAAAAATGGGCCATGGACATGAATAGGCAAATCACAGAAGTAGAAATAAAAATACCCAATAAATATAGAGAAAGATACCCAACTTTATAATTAATCAGAATGCAAATGAAAACAGTAATGGAAATTTCTCACAGGCCAAAAATATGATTAACAATATTCATTGTGGGTGAGCTTGTGGGCATTCTTGGAGGATATAAATCGGTAGATGCTTTTTGGAGGGCAATTTGCTATTATCAATATTTTTAAAGATTTACTCTTTATTCGGCAATGCCTAGTACTTGATATCTATCCAAAGAGAGATACACCCAACTGTACATGAGAAGAATGTAAAAGGGAAAAACTGCACATAATCCAATTCTTTAAAAGATAGTGGATAAATTATGGGACATCATTTTATGGAATACTAGGTATCCACTAAAAATAATGAGGCAGATGTGAAAAGAGCTTCAGAGTTGTTCAATGAGAAAAGTAAGTCATAACACAATTTCTTAGGAAGATCTCATTTATGTTTTGTATATATTGTGTGTGTAAAAAAGATTTTTTTCTTTAATCAAAGTAATCATCAGACTCTTGGTTTATTTACCCTCTGGATATTTTAAAGCAGAGGTACCTCCTGAAAAGGAAATGATTGCCCATTTGCACACCATAGGCAGAAGCCTGGTGATGGATATATTAGATAACACTCCTGACTCTGGCTTTGGTAGTTTGAAATCTGGCAATTGACCTCTCTGAGAATCAGGTGTTTTTTTCACCTACAAAGGAAGGACATAGATTCGCCAAAGAGAAAACAGAAATACAACTTATGCATTATTATTATCAAAGTACTTGAGTGTATATATATGTACATGACTATATATGCATATATCTTGATTGTATTCCTATTTTTCCTTTGATTAATGTTAATAAGGATCCCAAGATAACTGGATTTAATCTTAATTTGTTTTTATTTTAACAAGAGTTTCTTTTGAGTGGTGGACCTTATAGGGACATAGAAAGAAAGCCCATATGAGTAATGATGAATAAACTGAAGTTTGGTGGAAATTTCGGACATCTTAAAGTCATCTTGTTATGGGTTGAATTTTGTGCCTCTCCCCCCAAAAAGACATGTTGAAGTCCTAACCTCCAGCATCTCAGAATGCAACCTAATTTTGAAATAGGGTCATTGAAGGTGTAATTAGATCAGGCTCCTAATCTGATATGAATGCTGTCCTTATAAGAGGGAAATGGACACGGAGGCATAGCAAGAATGCCATGTGAAGATGGAGACAGAGACTAGAATTGTGCTACAAGCCAAGGCTACCAGAAGCTGGAGGAAGCAAGGAATGATTCTCCTCTAGAGGCTTTGTAGAGAGCATGGCATGATCAAAACTTTGATTTTGGGGGCGCCTGGGTGGCTCAGTGGGTTAAAGCCTCTGCGTTTGGCTCAGGTCATGATCTCAGGGTCCTAGAATCGAGCCCCGCATTGGGCTCTCTGCTCAGAAGGGAGGCTGCTTCCCCCTCTCTCTGTCTGCCTCTCTGCCTGCTTGTGATCTCTCTCTCTGTCAAATAAATAAATAAAATCTTAAAAAAAAAAACAACTTTGATTTTGGATTTCAGATTTCCAGAACTGTGAGAGAATAAATTTCTTTTGCTTTGAGCCACCAAGTCTGTGGTAATTTGTTTCAGCAGCCCTAGGAAAATGATACCCACCTCCAAATAAATTTTGGTTAACTCACCATAGAATTAAATCAATTACAAATCACCATAATGCCATGATGAACTCTGTTATTTATAGGAAATTACCAAAAGAACCTTGTTAAACTTCATAGCATCTCATGAAAAAAAGCTGTAGAAAGTAAGAATTTCACTTAACACACTGGAACACTTATACGATAAATAAGAATTTAGGAAGTAGGAAATAAAATTAGAGTTTTTTAAATGTTAAATCAAACCAGCATAACCAGCTTTTGTATATGTGTTGCTATTAACTTTAAAGACTTACATTGTTTTATGTCTTTATAATAATTGCCATTTTTCTCATTAGCAGGAGTATTCTCCTTAATTTCCGGTTCCTGTTTATATTGTTTATATTCTTTTACAGCGTTAGGCGCCCACATCTCATCTGCAAAATTCATGATAAGAAGTATGTTAAGTTCTTTTACTACTTTCTTTTCTTTCAACTGCATTTTTCTACAAAGGATTTGAGGCAGAGATTTAAAATGCAAATTATGCCATATTTCCAATAAGAAACTTTGTATCATCCTATAGAAAACTGTCACATACCAGTTCTCTAGGATATGGGTCATCTTTCTTATCTGCTTTTTCTGTAAAACCTTTAAATGCTTACTCACCAGAAGCACCGGTTGTATTGGGGTACTGTAAGGAAAAAACCCCAGGTACAAAAATAAATAATATAAAATTCATAGGGAAAATGATTGATTTATCCAGTAATCTCCAGCTTCTCCTCAGAGTTTCCTTTCTGTTGCCCAGCAGATCCTGTAACTAGCTAGGACATTATGATGTCACTGCCAAATGGAGGTCAGAATGCTGGGGATGGATTTCCAAAAGGTTTGTGACTCAATCTGACATTGATTTATCTTTGATACTATGATGGTTTCTGGTTTTAAAAAATTAACCACTATAAGATTTTCTTTGAAAATTAGGAAATAGGGGCGCCTGGGTGGCTCAGTGGGTTAAAGCCTCTGCCTTCGGCTCAGGTCATGATCTCAGGGTCCTGGGATCGAGCCCCGCATTGGGCTCTCTGCTCAGCGGAGGGCCTGCTTCTCCCCCCCTCCCGCCTGCCTCTCTGCCTACTTGTGATCTCTCTCTCTCTGTCAAATAAATAAATAAAATCTTTAAAAAAAAAAGAAAATTAGGAAATACATTTTCATGAAATAATGTGAATTATTAGTCATCGGATTTTAAAGAACCACTAACATTGCTGATAGCAAAGTGAGAACAGAAGTTTTTGGTTTTCAGAGCATTACAATATTGTATGTTCTTTTGAATAACTGCAAGAAAGCATCTGTTAAAAACTAATCAGAGATCCCTAGATTCAATCCAAATGCCCTGCAAGTTCTGGTTCATGGGCTATCTTAACTATATAATTCCTTTAAAAAAGTGTTTTGAGAGTTATCATTTCCCTGTTGATGAATGATGTTGGGCATCTTGTGTCTGTTAGCTATTTCTATGTCTTCTTTGGGAAAACGTTTATTCATGTGTTCTGTCCATTTCTTAACTGAATTATTTGTTTTTTGGGTGCTGAGTTTGATAAGTTCTTTATAGATTTTTTTTTAAGATTTTATTTATTTATTTGACAGAGAGAAAGAGATCACAAGTAGGCAGAGGGGCAGGCGGAGGAAGAGGGGGGAAGCAGGCTCCCTGCTGAACAGAAAGCCCGATGCGGGGCTCGATCCCAGGACCCTGAGATCATGACCTGAACCAAAGGCAGAGGCTTAACCCACTGAGCCACCCAGGCGCCCCAAGTTCTTTGTAGATTTCAGATACTAACCCCTTATCAGATATGTCATTTGCAAATATCTTCTTCTATTTAATAGGTTGCTTTTTAGTTTTGTTGACTGTTTCCTTCACTGTGTAGAAGCTTTTTACTTTGATGAACTCCCAATAGTTAATTTTTGCTTTTGTTTTCCTTGCCTCAGGAGACATATCCAGTAAAATGTTGCTATGGCCAAGGTCAAAGAGGTTACTGCCTATGTTCTCCTCTAGGATTTTGATGGTTTCCTGTCTTACATTCAGGTCTTTAATACATTTTGAATCTAATTTTGTATATAGGATAAGAAAGCGGTCCAGTTTCACTCTTTTGCTGCCAACACTGCTTGTTGAAGAGACTATCTTTTTTTCTATTAGATAATCTTTCCTGCTTTGTTGAAGATTAATTGACTATGTAGTTATGGACTCATTTCTGGGTTTCCTATTCAGTTTCATTGATCTATGTGTCTGTTTTTGTGCCAATACCATACTGTCTTGATCACTATAGCTTTGTAATAGGCTTGAAGTCCAAAATTGTGATGCTTACAGCTTTGCTTTTCTTTTTCAACATTACTTTGGCTTTTCCAGGTCTTTTGTGGTTCCATACAAATTTTAGGATTGTTTGTTCTAGCTCTGTGAAAAATGCTATTGGTATTTTGATAGGGATTGCATTGAATGTTTTAGATTGCTTTGGGTAGTCTAGATATTCTAACAATATTTATTCTTCTAACCCATGAGCACGGAATGTTTGCCCATTTCTTTTTGTCATCTTCAATTTCTTTCATCAATGTTTATTAGTTTTCAGAGTACAAAACTTTTATCTCTTTGGTTAGGTTTATTTCTAAGTATCTTATCATTTTTGGTGTAGTTGTAAATGAGATTAAGATTAAGATTAATTAAAATACTCAAGTATCTTAATGAATGGCTTCAGATAATCAAACCATGTATACATGGGATGACCCCACAGCATCTGCCTTGCAGTGGAAAATGCCAGGTTCACGGAGATTACTCTTTGGTAGTGGTCTTCCTCCTGTACTTTTTTGATCTGTTTGTGGTTTTATACCTATGTCCCAAGATGCTTATTACCAATACAACTGTTAAACAACTATATAAAAAGTTCTATTATCTGAGAATATATTAGGAAAAAATCTTTACTTTTCACAGAAATCTCAAAGAAAATGGATCAACAAAATGTTTTGCTATGATTTTCACTATATACAACAAATTAAATTTTGTACAATAAATATTTCCTAGGGTAAAAAAAAAAAAGAAAGAGTCCCTTTAATATTTCTTGCAGGGTTGGCTTGGTGGTCATGAACTCCTTTAGTTTTTGTTTGTCTGGAAAGCTCTCCTATTTTGAATAATAACCTTGCTGGATAGAGTATTCTTGGCTGCAGATTTTTCTTATTCAACATGTTGAATATATCATGCCACTCTCTTCTGGCTTGCAGAGTTTCTGTTGCAAGATCTGTAATCAGCCTTATGGGTTTTCCCTTATAAGTTAGGGACTTCTTTTGTCTTGCTGTTTTTAGGATTTTTTTTCTTTATCACTATATTTTGCAAATTTAATTACAATGTGTCTTGATCTTGGCCTGCTTTTGTCAATTTTGATGGGGGTTCTCTGTGCCTGCTGGATCTGGATGTCTGTTTCCTTCCCCAGATTTGGGAAATTTTTAGTTATTATTTCCTCAAATAAATTTTATGTCCCCCCTTCTTCTTCTGAGACTTCCATAATACAAATATTATTACCTTTGATGGAGTCACGGAGTTCCCTAAGTCTATTCTTGTAGTGCATAACTCTTCTTTCTTTTGTTCAGTTTCATTATTTTCTACTGTTTTGTCTTCTAGATCAGTAATTTGTTTCCCTGCTCCTTCCATCCTTGTAGTCATTGCATTAAGTCTGTTTCGAATCTTTGTTAGTGCATTTTTCATTTCTGACTGATTGACATTTCTGACTGATTGTTTCTTAACTCTTTTATCTCTGTGGAAAGGGCTTCCCTGAATTCTTCCATTCTTTTCCTAAGCCCAGAGAGTATCCTTATGATTGTTGCTCTAAATTCTCCATCAGTCATAGTCCTTACATCGGTTTCGATTAGATCTCTGGCCATGACCTTATCTTGTTCTTTCACTTGGGATAAATTCCTCCATCTTGGCATTTTTTCCTAAGTCTTTGACTTCTGTGTACTAGAAAAGCCTGCTATGTTTTCTGCTCCTGACAGTAATGGCTTTCTGAAGAAGAGGTCATACAGTGTCCAAGGCCTGGCACTTCCAGGAGTGTCTCGTGTGTGTGCTGTGTGCACTCTGCTGCTGTGCTTTGGCTGCTCTATCCTTTAGGCCAGGCATCTGCAGAGGGTCCCCTTGCCTGCTATGGGCAGTGTTTGGACCTTGGTCAGAGCGTGGGGAGTTTTAACCAGGTGTGCTGTGGTCTGCTTGTTAAATGAGACCTGATGTTACTTTCACTAGAACTGAAGCCTTGCAGAACTCTGTTCAGTCAATGAGGTGTGCACAGGAGTTTCTGCTAGTCTTCTGGGGAAGGGTGTTGAAATGTCCTTTCTTCTCTGAAATAAGGGTCATGATAGATGGTAGCATTCCTAAATCACCCTCTATTGTTTAATTTTAAACTTTCTAGCCCACAAAATAAAAAAAGAAATCTAAGATGTGAGAGGATTGTTGGCCATCTTTCTAACCTGTGAGAAGCCTGCCCTGGGCCTTGCCAAAAAGAGAAGTCCATTCTGGTGGGAGTGGGCTGCCTCTAAAAGATTCTTGGGGGGACTAGGGAGGGGACATGATCAGGTCTGGGATTTAGAATGGGCACTCGGGCTTCAGTTTGTGAAAAGCGAATGGTGAGAGAAGATCCTAGAGACAGGGAAAGCCCTCCCCTCACTTCTGTAGAGGGATGGGCATGAGCGAGGAGAGCCTGAAGAAATGCAAAGGTCAAAGATAACGGACATGCAGGAAGAGGGACCTCTTTAGCTTTGAGGCTCACTTTCTAAGAAGTGTTTGAGCACATCTTTTCCCTAAACTGCTGGAGCTTATTTGCTATTTTGTTTTTCCCACAATTTCATTAAAATAAAGAGTCTTCCCTTAGGGACAATCTTTCTAAGAATGATAGAAAAAAGGGCACAGTTTTGTTTTTGTTTTTGTTTTCTAAAAAACTTTTTTCTTCTGCTGCTAGCCAGACTAGTCTATTTTGGCAAGCCTTCCACTGGTAATAGCTGCTTTCTCCATTCTGTATTCACATGTTAATTGTATCTGAACTTTAGTAATTATCAGGTGTCTTCTTTGAATCCTCAGAGTCTCCCATCCGGCCCTAATGCAAACCACATTAGTAGCTACCTGACATGACTGGTATAAGAATGAATGGTGAAGATGCATACGGAAGTGGGAAAAAATATACTTCTTGAAGGACTTCTAAACCAAGGGTTGAGAAAAAAACAGACAGATGCACGTAGCCAAAGCAAGGGAGCCAAGGCTTTCGCACTCCTGCTCCTGTGAAACCCATCTGATGATAGCATCTGTGAGTAGGTTGCAAAGCTGAGTGAGGACCTACTAAGAGTGTTCAGCCATAGTAGGGATGCAAATGTCTTCTGAATCAGATGGAACTCCCCTCACCATGTTTTCTAGTGTATTTCTATTGCCAAATTTGAGGAGACAATCTTTACTTTTCTCTCCTTGGTACATACTAGTGTTCCCTGGAAGACTAAGTCTAGTCAGAAACCAAACTGTCTTGTGGGACAATTGGCAGGTGTGAACTCCGCATCAAAGAGGCAAGAGCTCTCCTGTACCCTTGACTGGTCTTGTCGAGCTGGCGGAGACTGAGCTTCCCCAGTTAGTCCTTCTTTCCCAGATGGATGTCGGGCTCAATTCTGGGACCCAGGAATCCTGACCCGAGCCAAAGGCAGACGCTTCACCAACTACACCGCCCAGGCGCCCCCAGACTCACACTTTCTACACCGCAAAAGAAACATTCGTCTCACCTGGTGTCACTTCCTCATCACAGCTTCCCAAGGGTCCTCTGGGCTTTTCAAGGTCTGCTTATTGTGTGATCCTCGAGGTGAAAGCAGCTTTGTCACCAGGATAGCAAGTGAGCAATCTAAAAGGAGGAATAGAGGGGCCGATAACATAGTGATTAACAGCAGGGGGTCTGGAGACCGACTGCCTGGGTTCAAATCCCAGCTCCACCACTAGCTGGCTGCATGACCTTGAATAAGAGGCTTACTCCTCAACCTCAGTTTCCTCATCTGTAAAATGGGAATAACAACGATGGTATCTACTTCACAGGATGGTGGTGAGGATTAATTCAGATATTCCCATATAACATATATAATTATATAACATATAACTCAAACGCTTGGCACGATGCCTCAAACTGAATGAGACTGAGGACTGTCCCTGTGTGAGCTCATCACTGGTCCCCTGCATACAGCCGCCCTCTGTCTCACATCTGGAACGGTGTTACTAATAGTTCCCTTGTCGAACGGTTGTGAGAATGGGTTGGAGGCTGTACATCAAGGACCAAGAACTGTGCGTGGCACAAAGTAGATTAAATTCTAGTCCTTCTCCCTCCAAAATGCCTTCCTAATTCCCTGAAAGCTCTCAGCACACTCATCTGCTCGGCTCCCAGTTCTTTCCAACATAGTGCCTGGGGAATCTACGAGTAGCAGAAGAGGTTCACGTAAAAACCATCTCATTTCTTTCCCCTTCTTCTTGGCAATGGGGGAGGGGCTGTAGAATTTTCTTCTCACATTTTTCTATCCAAATAGCACAGAGTCTCTTTGCAGTCACTTAGGAGGGACAATGCAAGTTCCAATTAAATCTCATGAGCCCAGGGCAGCACAATTTTTTTTTTTTTTTTTTTTTAATGCAAACAGACCACATGGCAATAATGGGTTTAGGGCTCTTAGGGACTTTGTGGACTTGCTGTTTTCTATTTCTTTTATTTCAAACCCATTGGCTCACAGGGTTGTGGCAAATTCTCAGTCCAGAGAATGCTCTGCCAGTTGATAAAAACAAAACCATACCATAGGTTATCTGCACAACCTCAGGAATCTTGCGCCAAGGCCAGAAATGTGAGACGCAGGTCATCTTTTGAATGACTTTTCTTTAACTTCCATGGCTCAATAATTGGTGAATCTAATGATTTACCATTTAAAAACAAAAACCAAAAAAACACCTCCCCCACCTGCCCCTCTCTTGACATGCTGCCTCCTTCTATATTCTGTAGTTGAATCATTTTGTGGACCATGTCCGTGAAGTCCTAGGAATGGGAAGGTAGAAGTCATTTATTTCCTCACAGCATATTTATTTCATTCAGCCTTAAAACATAGGCTGAGACTACATCCTGACATATTAAAGATCTCCCAGTGGAACCAGGAACTAGAGAACATTTATGGTCTAGGTAATTCCTGGTGACCTCAAAGGAATCAGGTGGGATGGAATGGATGCTGCTTTTCCAATGTAATGTGATTCCTATTCATTTCTAAATTAGCCCATGGAAAATATGCATTCATAAATCTCACAGCCACGTAGTGCTCTCTAGCCTCTTGGTTACATACTCCTAATTATTCACATAACCATATATTTTACTTTAGAGCTGAAGAATTAATTCCAATTAATTTCTTTAGTAGAGAAAGAAAATCAGCAAAAATTAACTGTGATCATTCTGCAAACATCTTTTTTAGTTAATTTTTTATTTTTTATTTAATTTTAAGAATTTTTAATTAAAAATTTTTTTTTCAGTTCTGCAAACTTCTTATGGTCAAAGCTAAGATCTGCTTTGAGTGTTTATTAATTCTTAAAAGTCTGCTTGTTTTCCCCTAAGGATGAGTGAAATCATGCTTTTCCCCCCAAGCAAGACCTAGCAATTTCTTAGGTACCATTTTAATTGATTATAGGAACACCTTGCTCCCACTGCGAGTGATTCCTCCTGGACTCAGAGTGGCCTTCCTATCTCCTGCCCATTCAAAGACCCCATTTGGGCCTCTGGCCTTAGCCTTGCACCACTCAACACTTTGTGGACTAGCCATTCTGACCTTCTTGGTGTCCCCCCTGTGAGATCCGTTGTCCTGGCTCATGTTGGACTCAGGGTCCACTCTGTATTTGTGAATGCTGCACATCTTGTGAATAGAAATCCTTTATGATCTCAGTTGGACTGGTCATAGAAGCACTAATGCCATCACACTGACAAATGACCAAAAAGAAGCTGAAAGCTGAGTTGCTCCACCACACGGAGCCGGTGTCCATAGAGAAGAAGAAAATCTGAAGAAGAACTCAAAGCCTAGAGGGCGAAGGTGTCTCCTGTGGCTAAGAGTGAGGGCCCTGGAGCACACCTGAGGGGCGTTAAATCCCAGCTCCATCACCTTGCTTGTAACTTTGGGCAAATTACTTGGATAACCTTGACTGTAGAGAAAAACATGGATAGGCAAAGTCACAGGGTTGTCATGGGCAATAAATGAGATAATCCATGTAAGATGCGTAGAGTATATTTAGTCTATGGTATACACTTAATAAATGTACACTTTCTGGTGTATCATCAAATTATTATTACATATTGCTTGTAATTTATTTCTCTTTGATAGCAGATCTTAATTAGACACCTATCTGCCATGTAAATCCATCCATCCATTCATTCATTCATTCTTCCATTCATTTATCAAAGGTTTATTAAGCATCTACTGTGTGCTAAACATTCTCTTCTAGGTGACAGGGATAGAGATCTCTAATGTGAAATTTATATTCTAGTGGGGTGGGGGACAGACAAGAAACAATGATAAACCTAATAAATAAATATTATGTAATATAAATTATATAATGTAAATATATTTATAAATTATATATATATAATTTATATAAATACTATAGGAGAAGGAAATTTGAGCAGAGAAAGGGAGCTCACGAGTCTTGAGAGCCTGGGGGGCAGGTGCCATTGGCAGGGGCCTCAATGAGAAGGTGATGCTCCAGCTAGAACTTGAAGTGGGAGAAGGAATTGGCCATGAGCCTACATAGGGGAAGAGCATCCAGGCAGGGGAACACCCAGGACAGAGGCCATGAGAGTGAGTGTGCCCAGCATGTGCGAGTCTAGCAAGGGATCCCGGGGTGCAGGAGCGGAGGGACAAAGGGGGAGCTGCAAGTTTTAAGCACAGTGCAAAGGGGAGCATTGTAGGGTTTTGAGCAGAGATGGGGCTAGGTTCTCATCCACAAATAGGGCAGGGGTCGACAGCACAGCTCCTCACTTCCAGCCAATGTGAACTTCTCCCACTAGACTCGATCCTTTCTAAAAGGCCTCCGCATCTTTACCAAGATTTTATCTTAACCACAGACTCATGTGGCTCAAGCATCTCTGTTGTACCTTCACATGATTATACTTCTGATAAGACAAACCTTAAGGAAAATAATTAACCTTTAGGTAGGTAAATAAACAAGTCACAGTTCATGAATTTTCTAAATGCTACTGCCTCTTGTGGTTACAGTCCTCCTGCAGTTTTTAGCAATATCGAGTACATCATTGTAGAGACCTATATACACACGGTCAGAGGTCAGAGCGTAGTTATTTGTAACATTGTTTCAGAGTTAATAAACATACTATTCTGTTGATATCTTTCCCCCTCTGTGTTCTACATAGTTCTTGAAAATGCTTAGACTCTTACTCTTTGCTGATCTGATACTATGTGAGGTCATGTCTCAATTGTATTTTATTTCCTCTGGAGCAGATATTCAATTTAATCTAGTGTGCAGTATTATAATTATAAACTCAAAGTTTATTTAGATTGAACCAGATTTCCTCATGTAATTTTTAATCTATTAAGTACTGGGAATTTGTGCTTGGTTTTTGCTTTCACGAAAACTCAGTTAGATGAGGAATGCTGCATTAAAACAATGAGAAGTTTCCATTAACACACTGTGTTCTGCTGAAATTTACTTCACAATGGAAAAGTAGAAAAATTGGATAAAAGATATAATTATCATAAATGACACTACCACTGCTTTTCAGTGACATTTTTATCATTTTGGTCAATGTAGCAATGAAGTTTGCCTGGAAGCAGAGTTGAAGTTAAAGAATTTAAAATAATTGAAAGATTGGATAGATGTTAGTGATGAGCTTAATGTTCACAGGAATATCAATTTTTGCTGTTATTGGGTGGAGGGATAGAAGGCATCTGATCCGAATTTATTATCTTCTAAAAGTTTACTATTTATTATCAGGAATACAATGTAGGTTACCAGAAAGAACATAGTAATATAGCAGGTAGTCAGTATGTGCAAGGATCAACCTGAAAATTAAAGGCCTCTCTAGACATGGTGTAGCAGGGGCTGCGAGCTGAAATGCCTTCAGGAGAGTGGCAGGAAACGGGAGCCGAGCGAGGGAAACCTACCAGCCTGAGAGGACAATGGTAACTGACAGCCTCGGGTCTGGGACACAGTAGGGAGTAGTGAGGACATTGGTAAATTGCAGAGAACATGCCCCATCTAAATGGGTCAGCCACTTCTCAGCCAATTCCTGCCCCACGAAAACAAAAGCCTGCTGTTGCCAGATCTTCTGATTTCGTAAGAGAAGCCAAAAATTCTGATTTTTAGGTATCAAATTTCTCAATTTTTAAATGTAGGTAGCCACTTTAAAAAAGAAAAACAAACTGTGTCAGTCTAACAAAGCATGCCTGCAGGCCACATTCGGTCTGTAGCCTGCCTCTCTGTCACATCTCCGTGTACATTTCAGACAGTGGAACCGAGAAGGAGAGGAACGCTTTAGATTTGTGCGGGGGTTCCAGAAGCCTCATTCCTCACCGCCCTCTGTCTAGAAATCACCTCATCACAAATAGCTTTTGTCAGACAGAGTATTCGATTGTTGCTATTAGCAACAGCGGCTGTTACTGGAATCACTTACGATTACTCTAAAGTGACTATGAATGTACTAATAACATATAAATAGAATGAATATATTTGTCTTCCAGATATATTAATATTTTTATTTTGTTTTGCAAAAATAATTAGAAGTCATGCAGGAACAAATCTATAAGCATTTGCAGTTCAGAAATCTGGGGGCACAGAACAATTAAATATAATACTCAGGGTCTCACAAGGAAGGCAGTGGCAAACCTGAGGTTAAAATTCAGGTTTATTTACTCTGATTGATGAACTACTTTTCTAGTCCGGCTGTATTATATTTACATGTGAGGCTGTCATCAAATTTAATATTGAATCCTACTTCACGAAAAGAGAGGCACAACAGTCGTCTGCGGAACAGCTAACCTATATGAACGTCGTACCCTCCTGGGAAAATCTGAAAAGTATAAAGGAACTTCTGTTAGAATACAACTATGCGCATGTGTGTTCTCAAACACATTTTGAATTACTTTTTGTAGAATTAATCATTTTCTTTTCATTTACCTGTTCCAAGACCACTGCAAGATGAAAAATATATCTGTGAAAGAAAATAATTGAACACACACAAAAAAGACAGAACAGGTGATGGTTATGTGTCTTTTATTTGTGACATTGGAATTCCTAAGCTCACATGAATTGATTTTATAAATATCCTTTCATTTCCTCTTGCTTTTCTAATTGACGTCATTGTGTTAGTTTGTTCTTAGAGTCAAACACTTAATCACAAGTGGAACTCAAATATAGTAAACATTTTTTTCTGATGCAATTAGAAAAGATACAGGAAAACTTTGAAATTAGAACACTAAAAGCTAGTAACACAGCTTAAATGTCAGATTAGAAATGGACTCTCCCCTCTAAAAGTTATAAAAATCCTTATTTATTCATCAAAAACTTCCTACCCAGAATTAATAACCCCCCAGAGGGAAATAACCTGTTATAAATTTTTGGTTGTTGACACACTTTTTAAAGTAGGAAAGAAACCTTCTATTTCCAAAATACTTTGTTTGGCTAATTCTCGGAGAGAATTACCTATTTTTTCAAGGACCAAAATGATCTAAACACAAATGACGACAGTATTACCCAAGTGACACATCTGAGTCCTCGTGATTTTGCCTTTGTACACATTTCTTGAAGACATGGCTCTACTTGTCCCATGATATTTCTTTGAATCACAATGTGATACCCACGGGGTGTGGAAGTGATGGAAGGTCGGAGACCACAGGGAATGATGTGCTTCCATTAATGACCAGATAACGACTCAGCCTACATCACCACAAAAAGATGAGTGGCACTTTCCATCCAAGTCTCTTAATGCTTTGCCAATTAAAGAAGGGATTAAAACAAAACAGTGTGATCTGATGAGGCCTATTAAAGGTAGATACGAAGGCAACTCAGGAAGATAAACCAAAATGGTTGAATATAATATAGACATAGATTTAGTGTGGACTAATAGAAAAGAAAATTTGTAAAAGTCTAACAAGCAAGTCAGGACTTAGCAAAGACATGACAGAGTTTGGAGAAAGCATGCGCTAATTTCTTACACAACCACTGTCGGTTACATCCATTAAGCACAGAGACATGGAAAGCCTGGTTCAAATGGAGGTGCAGAAACGTTAGCAACCGGGCTACAAGGCTTCCAGGAGAATTCTGCCCTTTGAGAGAGGAAGGGAAAGGAGGCCGAAGGCCATTGCTAACAATCTTCCAATGCTTAAGGGATATGCAAATAAGGCTCTCATTTATTATGCTTCTTATCCTAGATAATCCTTGGATCTCTTAATGTGAGACACTAGGAAAGGTGTGCTGAAACCCAAAGATTTGGTTCAGGTTAAATGGAAGGATTTCAGATGTTGTAAAGTGTTCTGTGGGATATACCGAAGGATGTTGTGGAATGTCTATGCCTGAGGTCTTGGGAGAGGAGAATGGGGTTTTCACCGGGAATGTTACTGATACTCTTTGGGAGGGTAGAAGCAGTGGATTAAGAAATCTCTTGAAGTTGCTTCCACTCATCCTAGTGCTCAGAAACGAGAAAACACCCCAGGAAGAGAGAATTAATACCGAAGCAGCAGAATCTGACTCTAGATGAATATTTCTCAACCGTTTTTGTTTTTGTTTTTCATTATCATCCTCCTAAGGAGCCTTTCGGGAAATTTTATTCTTAATCATCCTCATGAAATTTTAATACCACCTAGACACTTCATACCTACTATGGCCCTTTGAAGGACCACAACCCACTGTAATATCTAAGATTCCTCCCTGCCCCAAAAAAACTCCCACAATTTTTGCACCCTTGAGCAATCGCCTTCAATGAGAATATATGCTCTCTAAAATAAACCATGGGTTTGAACAGGAAGTCATTGAGGATGGGAGAAAAAAATTAACATATTCAACTCTGGCTAGAGGGACCATACAAATTCTCATTAGCCAGCATACTAACGTAGTGCCCTTCTTCCATCCCCTTCCCTCTGTTAAATGGGAAGTTATGAATTGTTTATCATTGCTATCTCATTTAACTGCAACGGTTATAATCTTTTGGAGAACCTGGACCTCTGAGAATATTAAGAAAAGAATGCACATTTGCATAGCCTCAAACTCTATAAAATGTGTGCGTGCTGAATTTAAGAGCGTCCTAATGAATTATTTACCTTTATAATGAATGGATCAGGCCGACAACACCTGAACCCACTGGCCAACCTTCATATCGTGAAAAGAGATTAGACATTGCATGATTCCTGATAAAAGCAATGGAAGGAAACATCACTTATGTAGTATTTTTCCTTAAAAAATATGTTTAACTGAGTCTAATAAAGAGGAAACAACCAGGAAAAAAAAATCCAGATCATGGAACATTCTACAGAAAACCAGCCTGAAATCCTTAATAATGTCAGTGTCATCACACACACACACACACACACACACACACACACACACACCCCATCACCATCACCATCACCATCACCACCACCACACCATACACATACCTAACAGGAGAACTCTAACCCATTAACTGAAGAGAATGACAACAAATGCCACGTGTGATTCCTAATTGGATCCTGGATAAACAACAACGACAACAAAAAGCTATAAACATTTTGGGGGCAAATGACCAAGTATTTTAAAGTTTTATGATGTCTGCAACATACTTTGAAATGGTTCAGAAATAAGAATGTATATTTACAGAGAAAGAGAGAAAATGCATGGAAAAAGTCAACATTTAAAAAAATGTTAACAATTGGTGCACATAAGTGAAGGGGATGTGGATGTTCATTGTAATTTTTTCTTTTTGAAATTTCCACTTTGATATGCCTCGAAATAAAAAAAGATAGTGGGTACATATATTATCCAACTAAAAAAGAAATAGTAGGAAATGAAGGAGAGCCCGTCAGGTGAGGGGGAGGAAGCAGGAGGTCAGGCTCAGACCCAGAAAGCCAGAGGTGCCCGGGGCACTGCCAGGAGCTCAGACCCCCCCCTTTGCAATGAGATGTACTTAGGATGTCGTCAGGTCAAAGAGATTAAAATTACCTGTAATAATTTTCTTTAGAATTTGCCAAACAAAGTTCCACAGGAATAGGAATACTCTAAAAAATAAGAGTGGTTTGCCAGAACTTATCCTAGCAGAGTTGATGAATGCAATTAGAAATATAACCGGGCAGAAATTGTGCCAAGAAGCTTAAAAATATTGGGTCTTTTAAATTGAATGGAAATTTCATATGCATAAACAGTCAATAGAAAAGAAACTTAAGAAGAATTAATAACAAATGTCTTCAGAGTCCAGCAACCTGCTTGATCAGGCATCACTGAAATGCAGGAACATGGTCAACTTTTTAATGCAAACATCCTGTGGTTTTTCATGGTGGCAGAACTTCAGAGTTCCTGCATGGGCTCCACACTGTCTTATCTGTGTCTCTCCGTCTGACATCCCCGTGCAGTACTTACTGCATATTGCATAGGCTGGGAAGAGTGGGTCTTATTTCTTTGTTGTCTGGATCCTTAGGACGGTTAGATATTTTTTCAGCCAAAAATGATGCTGAGAAGAATCTCAGCCTATCTTGTTCTCTCGGAGTTACTTAGGAAGCCAAAAAAGGGGAGACGGTTTGTTGGCTGTTGACCAGAGCACAACAAGATGGAAAGAGGTAGCAGCACTTAGATTCCGTGAGACGACTCGGACAAGACGGGAAGCAAAGGTCGCTTTGCTGGGTCAGGGCAGGGTGCCACAGCTCCCGGACAGTCAGCCCTTTCTTTGGACAAAGAAAGATTTCATGCTTTCTAGGCTCCTGTGGCGGCCACGAACGGCTTTAACGCATGACATATAATGAAACGAAATCAGAGTTGTTTAGTGATGCTTTAATCGGCGTTACATTAAAAGACACTAATACATTCTTGTCGACTTCCCTCCACCAACTGCTATTTTGTCAAATTCAAAGGATCCCTGGGAGTATCATGACCCCCTCCTGACAGGCTCTCGGGACCACCACCAGGTTTGTGAATGAAGCCGAGAAGGCAACGTTTCTTTAGCGAAGACTCACTTGGGTTTCAAAAGGCGGGATGTAGCACAGGATGCGCTCTTCTGTTGACTGGAATGGGAAAACCGGGGAGGAATGGAAGAAGGAGGTTAGCTCCAGTTCCACTGTTACCTTGGCAACGGCGGCACACTCATAGGGGCAGAAAATTAATTTTGAGACCTGACACAATCCGGCGGAGGAAGAGAAAGAGAACACGGGCTAGACGTAGGAGCTCAGAGGCCCAGCTGGGAAGGCTATGAGCCAATGAGCCAGCTGTCTGAGTTAAGCGCACCGAATAACCAATTGCACTTCTGTTTTTTTTTCACTGAAAATTTCATATTATGTGGAGACAGCCACAACTCCCTCCCCTTTGGTCAAGAACAAACGCTGCACTAATCTATCTGGCTCAGGGCTTCTGCTGATCATTCTTGGTCATTTACAACTTCCTTTTCTTCCTCTCGTCTGGAAAACAGGAAGGAAATATCTTGACTAGAAAAGACAAGGAATGGTGTGGTTGTAAAAAACACATTCTGTTTGGAGTTAACTGGTAACTCGTCAGCTTTCTGCTAACGACCGGTCTCCTCCCTGTCATTAAGGTTTGATCGGGGTCATGGAGTGGTCCCTGAAGGAAACCGCCTCTCAGGGAAACTGTGTTGAGGCTTCGGGCTGGGTCTCAGATCTCTCGTGGCTCCAGGACCCTGCACGAGGTTAAACCACAGAATCAGATCAGGGCGGGAGCTTTGAAAGGAAGGCTTGTTATAGAGAAAAACTCGCGGCTCATCCAGAGTTCCAAAATTCACCTGGTACTTAGAAACCATATTACAGGAAAGTCGGCCAGCTAACAAGACAGAAGTGGGAAAGTACGAATAAGTGTCTCAGTCTCAAAACCTGAATTCCAGTAAAGCTTAGGCGGCAGGTCCCAGGCAGGGTGGCGACGTGCCCGTAAGTGCAGACGCTTTCTGGGGGCAACTCAGAGCCAGAAGGGGCGAGGGGGCAGTCCTTCTTGCACGCCGTGGTCGGACAGGTCCACAGGTCGTGGCTAGCAGCACTCAGAGGGTTAAGAGCACACGAGGTGAGTGGGGGGACGTCTCTCAGGAATCACGGCTTGTCTCCACCTCTCCTGCTCCTGGAAGTAGGTGTGCCATTTCATCCAGGGACGTCTCCCTGCTCAGGACTCCAGGAGGAAAGAGCTTTCCTCTGTCTTCCGAAGGTAAGGTGGGGGCGTTAGTGACACATTCTGCTCGTCATCTCTTTCTGGAAAGCAGGGAGAGAAGGATGGTTAGGAGTAACTATAAGCAATGCCTTGCTGAAGGATTCTAAAAATACCCTCACAACCTCTGGAGCCTTTGAACAAGGAATTGCAAGCACGGCCCAAGGAGAAGGCTCAGCATGCAAAAGTGTTCCATTTGGTCTGTAGGTTTGGGTTTTGGGTTTTTGTTTTGATCAAGCAATGTTAAAAACAACAACAAACCAAAAAAACTTGGCTAACTTGCTGAACCTCCAGGTTATTCAGCTTTATTTTTGAAAAATTCCAACATTTGGAGCACCAGACAGCTGGAGTTGAAGAACGGCTGTCCTCTTCAGATGGAGAATGTGCTCTCCAGTTGGCCCCAGTCCCCACCACTCCCAGTTGTCTCCCCAACAGGAGCCAAGTATCACTTACTGATTGATGTGATCACTGGATTTAGACTGCTATTTTTTTTTTCTTATAGAAGAGAATAGTTTCTCTTTACCTACGTTTCAAACAAAGGTGGAAAAATGAAGGATAGCATAAGTGGGTATAAGACAAGGGAAGTGGGAGGGAGGACTTTTCTGAATGGGCATGAAGAATATACCAATGTGTCTGACATGGTCCCACCTGGCCTTTCCCTCATCTCCATCACCCGCCTGGCTCCTGCGAGCATTTGCAGACCCCAAATGTGCCATCTTTTCTCTTTCTCTGGACCGCTGCATAGGTGAGACCCTTGCCTGTGGCCTGCTCCTCCCCTATCCTGCCCTCCTGAACTTAGCTAATTGCCATTCATTTCTCAGCTCAGGCAAGATGACTTCCAGGATGCCTGGGAGGCCCTCTGCTGCTCCTGCCCCAACCAGTGTGGAGTTCACCGCTTCTTCCACCGGTGCTGGCCTGGTCTTGCTTACAGTGAGCTGGTTTATACGTGTGTGTGTGTGCACGCGCACGTGTGTGTATGTGTGTGTGTGTGTGTGTGTGTGCATGGACCGTGGCATGTCTGCGGGCCCTACTAGATGGTGAGTTACCATGTGTCAAGGAAAGGAACCCTCATGGGGTCACCACATTGCACTCGTCTTGTGTCCCCTGCCCCAACACAGTCCCAGGCACAGGATGGCCACCCCGCTTTCAGCTCCAAGAATGGCCCAGAGAGCAGACTGGGAAGGAGCCCTGTGCCAGGCAGCATTTGGAGGAACAGGCTTAACATCATTTTATGTAGACGAATGAGCTGCTTGCAAGCCCCACCTTGTGCAGAGCTGATGGCAGCTGCTCCCCTCTCACATGCCCACCCTGGATCGCCCCAGCCTGTAGAATAGAAAACACTGGAGCACAAGGAGTTGGAGAACAGGAGCGCCCAGGTGCTTAGAGACTCTATTAGAAAACCATACCAATGTGTGGGTTAAAGAAATGACAGAATATACATGGCATATTCTAGGCACTTTCGCATCCTTGTAATATTATTAAACACAGGCAATCACACACAGATACATATATTGAAACACGAAATGACCATTTCCTTCTACTCGTGACTTGTACTACGTGCCAGGTGCCTGGGAGAGGAGGTTGCTGTTCGCAAGGAGCTACGATCCATCAGAGAGAAAGAAATTTTAGATCACACGCTAAAAGACAAGGACACAAATGCGAATATTTGGAGGAAGGAAGACCACAAAGCATGGTAGTTCCAAGTTCCAGCCACAGTTAGAGCCCACTTCTGCCCTCGATACCTACCTGTGTGACTGCCCTGAGTCTTTGGGTCTTAGCAGACTTCCCTTTTCTTTAGGGATCCCCTCCCTAGGGCACATCCCTCTTTCCTGCCTTTCATAGCACCCTTCTTCACAACTGGAATATTCTATTATTTCTTTCATTCCTGCTTCCCGGCCATCCCGTTTCAGATCCTTTAAGATCCACAAAGGAAGGGGCTGTGTCTGCTCTATTCTCAGTATCTGGCAACTGATATTCAATAGATGTTTGTTTAATGAAGCAATGAATGGGCCCTCAGTCTCCTTATCTGTAAAATGGAAGAGTGAGACTACCTGAGAAGGTGACCGGGAAGGTTAAAAGTATTAAGTACGACCAGAATCGATACACATTAATTCCTTCCCCTCAGAAATACACGCATGGCAACAATCACTTCATTCCAGGGCAAGAAGGGGCTTGAGAAGACTTCCCTGATAATATATCCACTTAGATGGACCCCAAAATTTAAAGGAGGAGTCTGATGATGTGAGGTGGGGACAAGGGGACTAGATAGCCGAGGTGGAGCCCTCCGGGGTCTGGTGTTGCTGTGGCTGGAGCAGAGGGGCCAGGCCGGGAGTGGGGAGTCGGGTGGGGAGATAGGTAAATGCACAACTGCCCAAATATGCACCCATGCTCCTGGTGTGAGGACTGGAAAGAAATGACCACAACCTTAAAATGAATTTGCTGTCCCTTTGATAACCTTTCAAAAGTTCTCGTGCTTTTGGTTAACCTTTGATGACAAAGATGGGGAAAATAAGGTGGGAAAGCAAATGTGCACATGTGCGAGAGTATTCGAGTCAGCAAGACACAAGTGGCGGGGGAGAGATCACGGGCTGAACACAATTTGGCCTCATAACTAATTCTGTCCTTATCTGCAATGGGTTCATACTCTGGGAAAGAAAGGAACTAGCATCTGTGAAGCACCTTTGAGGTGCCAGGTGCTTGGTTGGGGCAGGGGGAGATGTTACGTCATCGCATCTGTAAACTCTAAGAGAAGGAACTATGACCCCGTTGGACAGCAGAGGAATCCAGGTTTCAGAGCAGAAGGGATCTGCCCGAGTGGAACAGGGAAGCTGCAGAGCCCGGCCAGTAATAGTCACTTCCATCCAACAGAGCACAGCTCTCCCTTAGTCCCAGTGTCCCTTAAACTCTGCAGATATCGCATCCCGTAACTCTTACACTAACCCTGTGAAAGAGAGTAGCTTCTCAAAGTCACACAAAGAGTGGCAGGGGTGGGACTTAGACGCAGGTCTAACCAAAGGCAAAGGCCAGCTCTTTCCACTTATACCATGTGATCTGTGGTTGAAAGCCTCTGAGACATTCTTATGAAGATACACACAGAGGATACTGACATATATTAATTGACACATATTCATTATAAATGGTTGCAGTCATTCCCGGAGTTTCAAAATGTTGAAGATATGTTTTCATTACCCAGATGGATGCCACTTGGAATTACAGGGGCACCGGGTAAATACTAAAACAGTTATGCCACTAGAAATATGGAAGAGTTAAGCACACACAGACACAGACACACAGACACACACACATACACACACGGGAACACTTTGATGGAGGACATGGTATTTATCTAAAGCCACTGAGTTAGTCTGTGAAAAGCCAGGACTGGTGCTTTCCTCACTGCAAATGCTTTCTCGCCTCCAAGTGAAGGAGAAAAACTGTTTAGAGGGATGTCTCCTAACATTCTTATAGAGGAAGAATGGTTGAAATAGCAGACCAGGAATTCCCAGATCCTTCCCCCAGGAACATCTTAGAGCCACTCTTCAAAGCTGTATTCGAGGGGGTATAGCTCAGTGGTAGAGCATTTGACTGCAAAGCTGTATTCTAGCACATTTCCACTGGGTGGCGCAAATGAGCTGGTTAAGAAATAACTGCTGCTTGTGGGAAAAACTCCCAAACCAAAAAACTGGCCAATATTGGCTTCCAAAGCTTTCGTCATCATCAAAGCCCTCCCGAAGGCACCTAGCAGAAGCAAACACATCCCTTTCTCCCTCGGAGAGTGGCCTAAACAAATCTACCCAGGTTGTTCTTTAAGAACGACTTGGCCATTATAGGAGTGATCTAAGTGTAACATGTGTTAAGACAGACAACTAAAGAACTCCAAAAGTGCTCAAAAAGCTTCTGCAGAGGTGAGAAGTTTCTGAGAAAGGTTCATAGGGGCTCTATTTGGCTTGTCTAGGAAGACGTTTTTAAGCACCTGGATTTAAAAAAAATCCATCCTTAAGGAAAGAGTAAAGCTGGGTTTTGGTTGGCTCACTCAGTATTATTTGCTTTAATGTAAGGAAGTAATTGATTCTGTAAAGTCCTTGGTTCCCCACTGTCAACAGAACAAATTCTGGACTCCAGGGCCTGGCAAACAAAGCTGTTCGTAACAGAGACTCGTGCCCTCCGAGGGCCTTTTGTTGAACCCCCACCCACTCACACACCACACCCACCACACAAACTGGACTCCTCCCCTGTTTTCAGCAAGACACAGTCTATCAAGGTTTCTAGCAGTTTTTCTAACTGTTTCTTCTATCTGGGAAATGTTTTCTGCTCTTCTGTGCCCGGAAAATCTTGACATCCTTCAAGATCCAACTGTCGGCTCCCAGAAAGGGTTCACTAGCAAACTGCTTGGTTCCCCCATTGCACACACGTATCATGTCACTTTCTATCAGCATTGAAATTCACCATTTCATTTTGTCTGAATCTGAGAAGACCCTTACAACTTTGTTGTATATTAGTGTATAATGAGAAATATTTTGGTCAAGTCATTGAACAGTATATATGGTTTGATATAATTATTTTGGGAAAAAATATAAATAAAATATGAATCCACTGTGATGAGTTTATCTCTGGGTGAATAAAATGATGTATGTGTTCTCTTCCTGACATTTGCCCTTTAGCATATCCTCTTGGATTTTGAGATATTTTTAATACACATGTAATTTTTTTTCTGAGAAAATAAGCTCCAGGGGCGCCTGGGTGGCTCAGTGGGTTAAAGCCTCTGCCTTCGGCTCAGGTCATGATCTCATGGTCCTGGGATCAAGCCCTGCATCGGGCTCTCTGCTCGGCGGAGAGCCTGCTTGCCCCTCTCTCTCTGCCTGCCTCTCTGCCTACTTGTGATCTTTCTGTCAAATAAATAAATAAAATCTTAAAAAAAAAGAAAAGAAAAGAAGCTCCAGTAATTTAAAAAACAACAAAAATAGAAGTAGACCAAACCTCCAAATTGAAATCATATTTAGTTTTAAAAATAAAGTTAAAATGACTTTTGGCTACTTTTGTGTGGAATGGGGGTGGTAGATGAAATCAGCATATCTACATAAGATATTCAAGCTCTTCTGCTCTAATCTAAACATGTTCTAATCTCAACACTTTCAAACTGAAATAGAGATATTTCTTAGCCATTGCAATAAGGGTTTGTTATCTGTAGGACAAACCTGAATGTCCTCTAAAAGTCTAAACTTACTCTTATCTGTCAGTTTACCATTTTTAGAACTGGTAGTGGAGAGCAGGGAGTAGGTGGTCACAAAGAGAAGTAAAATGACTTGTTCTAGGTCCCACAAATAATTTCTGACCCAGCCATGGCTACCAGAGTCCAACTAACTCTTAGCTTACTGCACATCTCATGACACATTTTAGTGACCTACTTTTCACATAAAATAAAGGGAAAACATTGACGAATACTAGGTGTCAGTCATCATGCTAGCAGAGCAATTTTACTAAGTTAACATTAGAAACCAGAAAACAAGCTCCAAAAAAATGGTGGCATGATCACAGAATCACTGACTACCATTGCAGCCGGGAGGGCACTTGGGTATTGCCTAGTCCAAGAACTTCACTTCAGACACTGAAAACCCAGATCGCGGGAGTGGTGCCTAACCAGCCTGAGGGGTAAAATAATTAGCAGCAGAGCTCGCACCTCTGGCCTGTGGGCTCTGGACACTCGGTGTTGATCTGAGAGAGTCATTTGTGTAAACAAGGATGTTTGGGAGCTGGCTCAGTGCGCTTCAGGTAAAACGCATCCTGCATTACTGGCTTTCCCTAACCGATACCCCTACAGCTCTGCATAGTTTTCAAACTAAGTCCCAACCCTAGCGTTCAATGCTCTTCTTGATCTGGACCCCCAATCTCTCTGCTGCCCAGTCACTCCCCAGCTCTCCTTCTCTCCTGTTGAATCCACGGCATCCAGAAATCTCTCCTGTATGTGCTTTCATTCATTCCTATTTATCCAGAACACTTTCTCCCAACTCCAACATCGTTTGAGGCCTTTGGGCAGTGTGGGCCTCTTCAGGGACGCCTTCTCCCACCGCGCTCCTCACCCTGACCCCAAGGAGTCTTGGGTGTTCCTCTTCCGGTTTCCCGTAGTGCCTGTGGCACCCTTCACCATTGTTCTCTGACAGTTTATTCCTTCCCTGGCTCCAGCACAGGGCTGCCACTGAAGAGATGAACCCCATCTTGGGTCTGTTTGGACTCTGGTGCACCAGCCCAGACACATACCAGGTGCTGGAAAAATATTTGTTTAGACTAAAATCCAATGAAGAAAAAAACAATGATTAGGTCTACCGACCCAGTAAAATGAGTGGTGGAGGGAAAATGCGCTGAATACCTACTATGGTAGAGGCACTTAGTTGAGTGTGGACTTCTTTTCAAAACTCTGTGAAGTAGGCATTGCTTTTTCTATTATACGGATGAGGAAAAGGAGGCTCAGAGAATTGACGTAACTTGCCCACGTTCACACGCGGGAGAATCAGGATTTGCACCCGGGTGGACTCAAGAACAAAAATATGCTAATGAACTAAAAACATGCTATTCCCATCACTCCGCTGGGGTAAGAAATAAAAGCAGTGAGGCCTTTTGTTTTTCTAGCGTTTTAACATATATTAGGGCGAGAGCTGTATAGCCACAGCATCCTGAAGCCTATTATTTCAAACTCCCCAACTCTGCTAATTTTGAGAAATAAGGAGAAAGAGGAGGAAGAAGGATTGGAAACGAAGAACAACGGAGGAAGAAGGGGAGCACGGAGAGATGAAAGGAAGGTAGGTGTAGAAGCTCCAGAGTGTGGTAAGGAGAGAACATTGGGCTAAAAACTTTCTGGAAACGACTTTTATGTAAACAGCCCCTCCCCCCGACTGGCCACCATTAAAAAGCCATGGCTTCAAACCGGGTAGTTGAAATACACAACTTGGCGTTAGATTTGGCCCTAAGAGGGCAGTAAATTGCCTTCCAGCAAAGAGCGCTCGAGCGCGCGCGCGCGCACACACACACACGCACACACGCCTGCGCACGCAAGCACACTTGTGCACACACCCCTGCACACACACGCGCACTGACACACACGGGCGCACTTGCGTTCTCCAGTAACGGAGCTTCATTGACACTTTTAAAATGCAATTATGTTAAGGCGATGGTTGCTGAAAGAACACCAAAGAACGGTGAGCCCACCGGGGTGACGCAGTCAGGTGTGGCGCTCCCTGCCCCCCCCCCCCCCGCCCACGCCCCGTCCCCAGTGACCCTGGGCTGGAGCTTGGACACGCCCTGACTCTCATCAGCCCCCAGTCTCCTCCCGGAGAGACTTGGGAACACGGGTTTGAAGCAGCATGAAGTACAGGGACAGCATTTCTGGCTGGGCTGGAGGGCGAGGGGCTAGGGATCAGATCGGGAAGAACTTCCTTCCCAACAGCGAGGCTGGGCCTTCTGCGGGTGTTGGCCGGGTCAGAAAGAAAGCTTTCTGCGGTGCCTTTCATCCTGCAAATGCCATTTTTTTAGAGACTTGAAAACCTCCAAGTTGTATCCATATTATCCATTTGTTTCTTTTGTTATTGGCTATTTTTATCTTCCCCTAAAAAGTGGGTGGTTTGAAAATATTAACCGTCTTGAAAATTCCATTTCTCTGAGAGTCTTGCCCTTTCTCTCCTCCGTTCCAAACAACTGTGCTGGTGGTGTCTGTGCCAAGATTTCACCAGAACCACCGTAATTCCCCTGCCCCTCCAGGGTCCCTAACTCCCGCCAACACCCATTTCCCGCAGGTCATGTTGCCACACTGGAGGTCAAGCCGATTATTTGCTATTTCCTTATCTCCAGATCTAACCCACTGGTAGCAAAGGCAAGTCCCTTTGGGACTGGCAGTTTTCCTGGAGGAACAAGGAGAGTGAGTCCCAAAGTCAGTTAGACTGCGTGGGTCAGCCTGAGGTCATTTCTGACTGTAGACAGGGATGAGGACTCCGTGAAGTTTCTTCCGGCACCGTGAGGCTATGAGGAAGAATTCCAGGAATGGGCAGGGGTGGCCCTAGGGGCTGTCCATTCAGAAGAGGAAGTGGTATTGTGCTAAGGCATCAGATTGTAAGAATCAATATCGGCTGCTGTCTGCGAACCATCCAGTTTGAAGGGCTCAGAATTTCCTGTGATAGCACGCTGCCCGGTGATTCCAGGGTGCAGCACACACTCTCCTCCCCGCCGGTATCATCAACGGAGCTGGCTGGAAAGGCGCTGTGAAAATCCACAGGGGCATAAAAGGTGCATCCACTCCTCTCCACCTCCTACCAGATAAAGTCCTCGCAAGTTAAAGAGACTGTACATATCTCGGATCTACCTCCTCCTCCTCCTTCTCTCTTGCCCTGCACACACATTGCTTCTGGCTGTTTCTGTATCTTTGCACACTTGTTTCTCCTGCACAGAGAGCCCCATGCCCTTCTCCTGCCTAGAACACTCCTGTTGAGTCTTGCGTGCTCTGCTTACAGGTCTGTGAGGCTTACACACTGCCTCAGTGGAAGACAGAGTGACTCAGAGAAAGAGAACAGGACACAGGGAAGGGAAAGAGAGAAAGAGGATCTCAGTGGCTCTAAAGCTGGTTGCTGAGAATGTGGTCTGGCAGCTAGCTCTCCCTCAGGCAGGGGTGCAGTGCGGTTCTGCTCTGAAGGGCAGTGTCAAGGGGGAGCCCAGGAAAAACAGCTGGCTGCTTGCTGAAGGGAAATCCCGGGACCAACGGAGAAGAAAAACAAACAAGCAAATGCAAAATACCCCATCTACTCTGCCACCCATTTCCTGTGGGAAAGCCGGACTGTTGACAGTAGAAACTACATGGGTGGGGGTGGGGCAGCTCCTGCCTGCCCTCAGGGCACAGGGAGGCTGCACCGTCTCAGGACTACACCCCTTGAGCCCACCTTGGAGAATCTCTGTGGCACCCTCCCCCTGACCTCTCCTGCTCCAAGCACTTGTTTCACCCTCAAGGCCTTTGCAGCAGGAGGATGCAGCTTCTCTCCAGGGTCCTGTAGGAGGGAGGTTGTGTTCAGGAGGGCAGTTTATGACCAGGGAGTCAAGAGCAGGTGCCTTGCGCAAGCATCAAGCACTGGGCCTAAACATTTTCTTAAAACTATTTTTCTTAACATAGTTACATCTCTTTAATGGGAACTGGGAGAAAGGATTCCAGTGGGAGACTGACACCAGACACCTTAAACTCTTTTTGGAACAAGGCTTCATACATAACTAACTTGAACGAATGAATGAAGGAAGGAAGAAAGGGTCAGGTCACAAAAGATGGGAGTGAACAAGATGGGGCAATGGTGTTAAGAGCCTCAGTGAGTCAATTATATTGTGTTCCTAATAGAGTGGTATCTATCACTTTCTGTACCTTTTCTATGCCAGACGCTGTGCTCGATGCTGGCTGGACGTTCATTATTTCATTCAGTCCTTACGGCAGTCTTACAGATGAGGGAACTGAGGTTAAGTACTTTGGTCAAAGTCACATCGCTGGTAATGAGGGTAGCCAAGGTGGAAACTTGAAAGCCCGTCTTCCTAACCAGTCACACTGTGTTGCAAGGCCTTGGCCGAACAGATCTCCCGTCATGCCTGCAAGACTTTGAGCTGAGTCTGCTTGAGTCAGGGGACATACAAAGCCAGCGTTGACCACGGAATGGGGACATGGCTGGTGGAACCATTCACAGGAGGCCCACAGTCAGGGCCCTGCTAGCATCCCAAAGTCCGAATTCTTGTAAGGCAGGCGGGGCAGCCAGACTACAGAATTTTTAAAAGAATTCTCCCAGTTCAAAGTATACATGGGATCCAACCAGCACACAGGAATTAAAAATGTTCTTTCTGCTTCCTTTTAGGAATGTGGGTGGTAAATAAGCCAAAAGAAATAAAAATAGAAACATGGCAGGCAGACCTCCCTAAACAGGAAAGAACAATATTTATTTGATTAATTCTGTTCCTAAACAGCAGCCAACATTACCGACACGGAGGGCGTTCCCCAACGGAGGGTGTGTGTGTGTGTGTCTGTGTGTGTGAATGTGTGTACATATGTGCACGTCTCCAAGTACATGTATACACACGTATGGTTAGATAAACACACAGACCTACCACCCACAGAGAATATTTATTCATATGATACAAGAATCAAACTGCTCTTCTTTTCCCAAATCCTGCAAACATTAAAAATAAGTCACTTCATGTAAACATACTCAGTCTCTTGATTTATACTGATTCTCATAAAGGCAGAGCTGCACATTTTTGAAACTCTCTCATTTAATCACAGGAGATGGGTTATGGACACACTCCATATGGGGAGACAGGCTGCCTTAGCAGGCATCAGGAAAGCAAGGGCATGAATCAAAATGTTTCATCATCACTGCATTTCTCCAGATCTCTTCGCAAAAGCCCCGCAGGGCCCCTTCTGCCACACCGTGCGTTTGAACATCCTGACTTATTCTGGAGAGGAAGTGACCATGTTCCCCATGCCATCCTTCTTGCTGGCGCACTATTCGCTCCTGACCCTGACAGTGCGTCCAACCTGATCCTGCTCAAAGTGATGCTCCCTGTAACCCAATCAGGCTCGGTCCTGGCCTCTCGGGCTAGCAGCTGCCCCGCGCTCCTCCTTCCCATCTATGCCGGCCCACATCCCCCACAGCCTGGCTTGAGGTCCACACCGCCATTAACGGGGCTGACTCTCTCCCTCCCACACTCTGCATGTGCCAGCACAGCTGGACTGATTTCTGGCAGATGCTCCTTGTGCTCCTCGTTTCGGGATGAGCAAAGGGAGGCCGAATGTACCCATTCCCTCAGAGGGTTGTGACAGATTTCAAAATGGCCCAGTGGCCAGCTATCAGGTTGACGCTCTTTGAAGACTGGATGTGGGCGGAGGATAGGGTAAGGAATTCTCCTGTTTGCTTCTGCCACTTGGCCTTTTCATGGTGGGGCGGGGGGAGGGGAGGAGGAAGGCACTGGCTAGTGGGACCCTTCCAGTCTAGATTAGGCTGCTACAGGCATAGACTGACTTGTTCTGAGAGAAGCTTAAAGGGCCCAGCTCTTAATGACATTCAAGAAACCCTGAAGGAACAGGATTTGTCATTTGGGGTGTGCCTTGAACTTTCAGGGCATGGGTCCCTGGAGGAAGAATTTACCTCCCTTAGGAAAACAAAGAATTCATAGAAGTCATTCAGCCGAGCTGACTTCACCACAGGACAGAGCTTGCCATCACTTAATAAGACCTCTGTTGTGCGTCTGATGAAAACACAGGGAGATTTTCTTCCTCAGAGAGCCTATAATTTAGGAAGTTTGTAGCTTCTTAGCAGTCCCATTCCTTCGGAAGGAACGAAATATTAGGTTAGTGAAATAAACGGACGTGAAGCAAACTGAATCTTCATTTTAGCAAAATAAGATTGCTTGCCAAAAGAAGCTCCACTATGTTTTCCCCACAGAGAAACTGATGCTTGCAGAGGTTGGTGGCCTGCCCATGGTTAGCACTCGGCAGGGCGAGACTTCGCCCCGAGATCTGTCACTTGGCTCTCGTCAATGGGCCTCAGAATCCCATTTTTCCTTTACATCAGGGAACGGGAAAGCACCGCACACAGGCCAGATCCAGTCCACACCTGTTTTGCATGGCCCATAAATCAACGATAGTTTTTCCATTTTTAAATAGTTGGAAAAAAACAAAAGAAGAAGAACATTCCATGACACAGGAACATTCTAGGAAGCTCGAATTTCTCTTTTTTTTAAATTTTTTTTTATTTTTAATTAACGCATAATGTATTATTTGCCCCAGGGTACATGTCTGTGGATCCTCAGGCTTACACATTTCACAGCACTTACCATAGCACATACCCTCCTCAATGTCCATAACCCAGCCACCCTGTCCCTACCCAACCCTACCCCCCAGCCACCCTCGGTTTGTTTCATGAGTTTAGGAGTCTCTTATGGTTTGTCTCCTTCCTGATCCCCTCTTGTTTCATTTCCCTCCCCCACCCCCCACAACCCCCCACCCTGCCTCTCGAATTCTTCATATCAGAGAGATCATATGATAATTGTCTTTCTCTGATTGACTTACTTTGGGAAGCTCGAATTTCAATGTCCATCAGTAAAGTTGTACCGGGACCCAGTGACGCCCATTCGTGTCTGCATTGTCTCTGGCTGCTTTCCCGCTTCAAAGGCAGAAGTGAGCAGTAGTGACCGAGACCATTTAAGGCCCACGGGCTAAAATGTCTGCTGTCTGGACCTTTTCAGAAACAGTTTGCTGCACCCTGATCTGCACCCCGAGGATACCCCGGCCAGTGTGACTCTATAGCATTAAGGCCCATGGGATTAGAAATGGGTCCCCAAGCTACCAAGCTTGTAAAGTTGACCTGGCCATAAACAGTCCAATGTTTTTCCTGTTGTGGGCGAGCAGTGATGCTACGTTGGGAAGAAAACACACGTCGTAAAACAAGAATGAACTCTGCACGTGCCGGTAGCTTCTGAGATCCGACCTGGCACGGCTTTCAGAGTATGGGAGGAGACGAGCCCCCTCTTTTCGTAGTCTCCGACTCCCAATTAATGAACCATGAAAACAACACGGATTTTACATAAAGGGAATGTGCTTCAGAGAGCTAAAGCAATTTTTACGTGCGAGGGCTCCTTCCTCACTCGTTCTGCTGATACTTTAGTACGAAGCTGCATTTTTAGGCTTTTTAGCAATAGAGGTGATTACTACTAGTGTGCTACTGTTGGCACACTGTTCTGCTCTCAAGAGAAAAGGGAAATTGTCTAATGTATTGAAGGTGGGGAGCAGTTCTGCCTCAGTTAGAGAGAAATAAGAGCAGATGTCCTTTTTCTTGGCATCCTTTTTGTTCCCTTTTCTGGCCTCAGTCGCACACCCTAAAGACCTGGCTCATATGTGGGAAGGGAAGGGGAAGGGGAGGGGAAGGGAAAGGGAAGGGGAGGGGAAGGGGAGGGGAAGGGAAAGGGAAGGGGAGGGGAAGGGGAGGGGAGGGAAGAAGAAAAGAAAAGAAAAGGAAGAGAAGAGAAGAGAGAAGAGAAGAGAAGAGAAGAGAAGAGAAGAGAAGAGAAGAGAAGAGGAGAAGAGAAGAGAAGAAAAACAAAACCATGCCTACCAAGATGAAAAGAGTTCTGGAAATGGATGGTGGTGTGGGCTGCACAACAATGTGAGTACACTTTGGGCCACTAAACTGTATGCTTAAAATAGTTAAAATGGCAAATTTGATGTTATGTGTATTTTACCACAATTTAAAACGAAACAAACCCAAACAACAAAAATCCCATAGCTATCGATTTTGGAAAAAAGCATTTCAAAAGCTTCAAGGAAGAAGATTTTTATATATAATTCCATTAGCAAAATGGAAAAAAAATCCACAGAGAAAGGGTTTTGAAAGATTTGAAGTTTTATTGGAAAAAAATGAGGATTAGTGTGTAGTGTGTGTGTTGTGTGTGTGCTTGTGCACATGTGTGTGTACACTTATGCATGTGTGTGTGCTTTCAAGAACATACTCCTGTCCAACTCACTAAATCCCCTTTATTATTGCTGTCAATATTGGAAACAAAAAATGTTTAGAAGAATTCTTCCATCTGGAATAATCTATTCACACAAAATGCCAAGCACCCTTGCACCAGCAACAGAAACCGAAAACCTCTTACGACTCTAACATCTTACAGCAGTGACACCAAAGGAGAAAACACCCGTGAGTACCTATTAAGACTCCTCTGTAGTATATGCACAAAGGCTGCTGTCATCGTGAAAGAAAGGGTGAGTTCCGAATAAAGCAAAAACCACATCAGAAACCTTATATTAAAAATGGAATGTAGAGATGAACGGGAGTGCCAGCTTTCATGAAAAGTCTGCCTCTTCAATCGTGAGACCATAAAATTAAAACCAACCTATGTGGGATGTGGTCAAATATCTGATTTGACTCCTGTCCATTTGCCAGTGGTTTTCAAAGATTAGTAAGATAAAATCCCTTGAGTGTGCGCTGTGCGCGCTTGGGACCTCCTGCCAGTTCCCCAGCACAGCGCTGGTGCACGGCGGGCTTTCTGAAGGCTCTACTGTTTAGAGTGAACGTATATGGTAACAACAGCTGCTTTCCGGCCCGGGCCTGGCAGTGACGGGGTCAACAATCTAAATGCCAACTGGAGACGACACTGGTTGTGTTGGGTGAAGCCAGCGACAAAGGAACAGATGTGCTCTGTGTTTCTTGGTGCCCGGAGCACTGCAGTCGCTGCAGACCAGCGATGGCGAGGGGGCACGGGGCTGCATGGTGTGAAGCTGACGCTAACTCAACCTAATGACCGCTGTCTCGTCTGCTTCACCTGAACCGGGTACACCCCCCCCAATGCACGCACACAACATACCCCAATGCTTCATTTCACAAGCTTAGAAGTTCTGGGCTTTCAAGATCGGGGAGAACTCTAAAACTAACACTTAATGTGCAGGCACTGCGGAAGTATTGCCAAATCGTAATAGGCCAGACACCGTCCCGCCCACCGCGGGCTCTATACAAGGCAGGAGTGCAAAATGATGGCTCCTAGGCAAATTGCACTCCTAGGAAGAATGGGTTAGGCCTGAAGGTTTTAAAAAATGAAATGAAGGGAACCTGGGTGGCTCAGTTGGTTAAGCAACTGCCTTCAGCTCAGGTCATGATCCTGGAGTCCCGGGATCGAGTCCTGCATTGGGCTCCCTGCTTGGCGGGGAGTCTGCTTCTCCCTCTGACCCTTCCCCCCTCATGCTTTCTCTCTCTCTCTCTCATTCTCTCTCAAATAAATAAATAAAATCTTTTTAAAAAATGAATAAAGTACAAGAACTGCTCTCATCAGTCGTCACCATTTAAAATTCTGAAGCGTTCACCTAAAATGTTGGAGTGCCAATTTCTTTTGATTTGGAAACTCTGGGTCCCAACTCCCCCAGTGAACCCATGAGCTGGAGTCAGATGGAGGTGGCTTCCAGACCTCCCTAGTTCTTATTACCTGCTTGCTAACTCACACCTGCTACCTGCCTGGCCTCTGTAGGCTCTGGGTTTGGGTCATCTGATCTAGAGACATGACATTTCTTGAGGCAGGTGTCATGCCTTTTTAGGTGCCCTAGCACTTAGCACCAGCTCCTCACACATAAGCTCCTTACACACCAGCCCCTTACACACCAGCTCCTTACACGCTATCGTGTGGCTTGAGTCACTGAACAGAGCGCGTCCCATGTGCTCAGAGAGCGGATGTGACTTGACTGTGATGGCCTCACAGCCAGATGCTATTCTATCGAAGGGTTAGAACCTTAGGAAATCTCCTAGCTGCTACAGATCATCAGAAATCATCTGAATTACTGTACCCCTGAGCAAAAATCTGCCTTAGCAGAGGCCAGATCTGGGTTTTGGGGTCAGACTGCATGTGTTAAAATCCTGATTCCACAGGGCTGTGTGATGTTGGACAAATTACTTCACCACCTTGTCTGATTTTCCTCTTCTTTAAAATGGAGATAAAAACAGTATTTATCTCATAGAATTATGTGCAGATTAAATGAGGTAATATATAAACCCATTTCCCACAGCACCTGGTTCACAACTTTATTAAAAAAATTTCCCTGTCCTCAGATTACTATATTCTCAGAAGTTCAACATGTCAAATTTTAAAAGTATATAGTTATTACAGGCCATTTAAAGTTCTTCCTATGCTGAAATACTTTAATAAGACACAGACATAAATCTCTACTATAAATCTTTTCCAAAATAATTTATTATTACAAATAAATGAATTAAAAAAAAAGGCAGCAGACAATCTATGTCATTCTGGATCTACGACGTGCCAGAACCGGAAGGAAATCAAAACTTTCCTTAATCCAGTGGCTTTACAACTCATTTTAGTAGCAGCAACTATATCTTCTAATGTAATCTGATACAAAAGCCACTAATGAAAAACTATGGCAGATCTGGTTGAAGAGGAAGTGAGGGCTCAGCCCCCGGCCCCGGCTTCACCCCGCGTGTTCACAAGACCACTGAATTGGGCTATGCTCCCTCATTTTACCAGTGGGGAAACTAAGACTGTTGGTATCTCTACACGGACAGAAGGGCTCACGCGAAGGACCAAGATGGACTGGTCGCTGCATCCCCGGAGCCTAGTCATGTGCCTGGAACACAGGGCCCCTGGCAGCACTGAGGCCTGTGTGACGAGAGCTCTGATCCACGGGAGGGGCCGTGGTGAGGTCTGGAGGGGATGGCCTCTAGGGTATGGTGGTGACTGCTGCCAGCAAAGTAACACCATTGTGGTTTAGACAGGGAATGGGGTGTAGGGCTGACCCTGGGGGAAGGGGCGGGGTAGAGGGAACCGAGCCTGAACGTAAGCAAACCAAAGTAGTGGGGCTGGATTCCATCTACAAGGTCAAGATGAGGGGGGGCCACTCTTCAGCCTAGGCATCTTGTTGGACTCCAATTCTGCCCAGAAATTGGGGAATAGATGGTATTAGTTTCAAAGGGTGATGCCTGGACCGCTTACATCAACATTACCTGGGAGTTTATTAAAAATGCAGATTCCCAAGTCCCATCCCAGAACTACTGAGCCAAAAATTCCAGCGTTAGAACACATGCATTTATCCTCCCTAAGCTCCCCAGATGTTCTTGTGTGGGAAAGTCTGGGAAGCACCATACTCGATCTCACTGGGGCTCACCAATGGTGTCGCATGAGACTCGTCTAGAGAGCTGTACTTTGCGTGGGCCCTACCCTTGGAGATTCTGATTTAATAGGCCTGGGATGGGGACTGAGGGCTGAGATGCTTTCTGAAATCTCCCCAGGTGATATGCGGTAGAATGGTTTACAACCATTCATAACTGATTGCCAGAGGGAAGGGAGAGCCACTCATCTCTGTGACATGAATTACTCCTGTTATTATAACCAATGAAAATGCAGATATTCTAATTGGCCCTTAGGGATAAATTGCTACTTTCCCTTTCGGTTTGTCTTGTTAACCACCCAGGCAGCTGGGAGGCAAGAGTTTTCAGCAAAAACCTATCAAATCATTGTTCTTGTGGATACTAAGGTTGTTTTAAAAATAGACTGAATCCTTTACCAAGCATACTTTAAAAATAAAGTTTATTGAGGTATATTTGGTCCTATAAAATGCTTATAATTAAATGTACGATTCGATAAACTTTGATAGGGTAACCACCACGTTAAGATAGGAAACATTTCCATCACCTGGGAAATTCCCTCCTGACCCTTTGCAGTCAATCTCCTAACCGCCGCCCCCCACCCCCCCGCCCCAGCAACCACCCATCTGCTTACTGACACTGTTGATTAGTCTAGACAGCTCTTGAATTCGATATAAATGGGATCAAACAGTATGTACTTTTTATGTCTGGTTTCTTTTGCTCAGCACAATGCTTTTAAGGTTTCTCTCTACCATGAATTATATCATTTGTTGTTTCTTCTCTGTTTCAAAGGTCAGCGCACAGGGCTGTGGGGCACTACCGCCCAAGAAAGGGCAAGTTTCTGGAGTGACGAAGGGCAGATCACTGAGACAACTGGCTAAGCTGTCTTCCTCAAGGAGCTTGGCTAGGAACAGGAGGTGGGGGCTACCACTCTGAGGTAACGGTCACAGGAGTTTTCCCCGAGGCAGGTATTTCTGGAGGAATGAGCGCTCTGGGGGAGGCAGCAGACCTTAGCTGCAGGATGTGGGAAATGAAAGTAGAAAGGGAAATGGACAGGCCAAAGGCAAACATCATCCATTAAAAAATTTGGTCTCTATGGTGATTTAAAAATATACTAGGAAAGGGGCGCCTGGGTGGCTCAGTGGGTTAAGCCTCTGCCTTCAGCTCAGGTCATGATCTCAGGGTCCTGGGATCGAGCCCCGCATCAGGCTCTCCACTCAGCGGGGAGCCTGCTTCCTCTCTCTCTGCCTGCCTCTCTGCCTAGTTGTGATCCCTCTCTCTGTCAAATAAATAAATAAAATCTTTTTAAAAAATACTAGGAAAGTCTTTGATATTTTTCTCTTTGAGAAATAGAGATTAATTCCCTCTCCTAAGTATGAGCTGGACTGAGTGACTCACTTCTAAGGAACAGAAAATGGTGGAAGGGGTGGCTTATTGCTTCTGATACTGGTCCTTAACAATATGGTGGCTTCCATCTTGGTTGCTCTCTCTGGGTTCAGGGAGGAGTTAGCAGGGACCCAACATGGTGTAGAGTGAGGAAGGGACAATGAAGCCACCAACTTGTAGGCTGAGCAGGACTCAGGAGGACATGGAGGCCGAGGGTTCACAGGGATCTCTGGCCTGGCGTAAGAGGACACGACTCATTCAAGGAACTTAGGAAGTTCTCTCTGGAGTGGTCTGCATTTCTCTTTCTTCATCCAGACTACCTGTATGCCTTTATTTTGATTTCTTGGTCCAGGTACACTCAGATTCACAATGTAATAGGACTCTGTTAGCACTAACAGTGTAGGACTAATATTGATTCATACTATGTTCTACCACTACATTACGGCCTAACTGGCTTTGCTGGTAGCCGGTATTTCTAAAGCTTTATGCATAAAATTATTTCATGGGAAGGGGTATTCCTAAGACCACACAAGTCCCTAGGATAGGGACAGCCCATGCTTTTATGTGGCGGACAGGTGGGTGGTGAGAGAAGATATACTGTTAGATTTCAATAAATAAAGCCTTCCTGCATTCAAATCCCAATACTCATTTGCTATCTTTTGGAGCCAAAGAATCTAGTCTTATCTAGCCGGGAAATTTGAACGAGCCTAGACCACACATAGCAGCCAAAATTTGGCAGTCTTATCTATGGGCATCAAGTCATACTGACTATTCCCATTTTCCTATAAATGCTCACAGAGACAAATTAAATCCTACTGTGACTAACATTCTGCAGCAACTTCCAATTCAGCAGACACAGTCGAGTGTAATTATGATTTGGTGCCTCAGAGACCAACAGCACTCCTGAGGTACTGAGCTAATCTCTGACGTGGAGATTGTGACATTGGACCTAGGGAGAAACACTAAATGTACGATTTTGAGTCTTATCTGTGTTTCATCTACAAACCAGGAGAGGAGTGGCCTCGCCAGTAGACACACGTGGCTTTTGAGCACTTGAACTATGGCTAGGAAGATTAAGTAACTAATTTTTATTTTAATTTAATTTTAATTAGTCTAACTTGAAGGAGCCACAAGCAGTTAGTGGCTATTCTACTAGACGGTGCAGCTCTAAGTAAAGGATCGAAGGGTATGATTTTTGAAAATCATGAGTTTCTCGATGGAGGTGTATCTTAGGTGACTGTCACTCCAGCACTCAGCGCGATGTCTGCGTCACAGGTTTTTAAAAAATGTTCACTAACAGATGCAAAGCAGCCAGAAGAGAACTGAGTTCATACTAGAGAAGGTAGATTATATAAGACCGCATAGTTTGTATTTCCCAAAACGTATTTCAAAGCTTTAGATACACAAAATGCTCTGCAGAGAAAGGATTCCCTGATCAAATAAATCTGCACGTTGCATGCATTACTTGGAGGGTTAGGATGCATGTTAGGGTATTAAAGACATGAGAATAGCTTTATTGACTCACTATTTCCCCTAATTATTTGAGCACATAACTCCCCTTTCACATAACACCTTTTGACATCCCTTAGAAGATTCTGGGGAAAATCCTTTGGGAGATGTTGTAGTAATGACAGGGTAGGAGGGAAACTTCCAGTGAATTCCTTGGATTCCCCTTGAAAGCAGGGGCTCTGATTTTCAGCACATGCTTAGCATGTAATAAATGTTTACTGAATGGTCTAGAAATGACTCTCTTCTGCTAAAAATCAGAAGCAGTCGAAAACCATTCCCATTCGGCCAAGGTAAAGAGGTGAAGAGAGAAGGCAGAGTGTGACTCGTAAACCTAGGTAGGCATTCTTGGGCTGCTGTGCAGGGCACACCTGCAGAAGTGGAAAATCATCTGACATGTAAGCACCACCCAGAAGTATGTAATGGCAAACAGGAACAGAAATCATGAGTTATGAAATATACATATATGTATATTTCATAACCTCTATGCGCAACATGGGGCTTAAACTCATGACCCCAAGATCAAGAGTCACATGCTCTACTGAGCCCGCCAGGAGCCCCTGGAAATATACTCATAGTGTTTGAAGACTGTGTACTTTAAAAGTTAAACCACAACTGGGAATACATTGTGATTAGAATATCAACCTTCATACAGAGGAACCAATCCAGAGATACAGGGTACTATAAAACAGAGTGGGGCATGGGTTCCTGGGGATAGAAGAGAATGGTCCCTCTCAGGAAAAAAAAAAAAGATAATACAAGAATTTGATTGAGACCAGGGCTGAGTTGGTTACTTAGTTACTTCCTTAGTTACCTCTGGTTTGGGGCTTTGCCAATACTTTAGCAAGAAAGGACTGGAATTAACTCTTGATCCACATGATAATTTCAGCTGGAAATTATCTGTAGTTATTATACATATACATATGCTTTAGTTCAATAAAGTGCGTATAGATCATTCCATGGTCGAGAATAATCCCTTTTCAATGAATCCCTTTGGTTCTCTTTTAAAACTTGGAAGTTAAAAAAACTCAAAAATCTTTTCAGATCTACTTGAGTAGAGGAATCCGGATGGGAAAAACTCCAACCAAAACCTTTCCTCAAGGTCATGGCACCCTTTGCAGCAAGGTGCCTGTCCCCACAGGGCTGGATATGTTACATGGACAGAATCCGCAGACCTCATCATGTGCGTTGGAATCACTGAGATCTGACCCCCTTTGAACAGAAGCTTCAAAATGAAAAATGAGTATATTTTGTAAAGATAACATCATGTCAATGTCTACAAAGATGTTTAACTTCTTACTCCAGGAGGGACCACTCCATATCCAGGGACAGCTTATTTAGTCCACAGTAAGTGTAACCCACCTTCAACTACAGTCAGGGAGGGGTCTGCACCACCACCGGCTTGCTCCTTCAAGCATTTCTGTCACAGCTGCTCTGCGAGGAGGGGAGCAAAGGGCACGGCCAGAGAGAGCAGAGTATGGTCAGAGCCATTGGCCCTGGGCACACAGGCCACTGGGACCAGCTTTGGGCTTTGTTAATAAGGCCTTTGAAAGCATAAGATTTGATTTTCCTGATTATTATAAAAGTGATACATGTTTGTGACAGAAAACCTGAAAAACCCAAATAAGTACATATATACAAAAAAAGAAGCATTATCCATAATTCCACCAAGAGAGAATGGCTCTTGACACTTTCTGCCATATCTCCTTTCTCACGGACATACTAACAGATAGACACATGGTCAGAGTGATTTTCCAATACATTTTTGAGTCTTGTTTTTATTACTCAATATTACATGCTGACAATTTTCACATGTGCATCATCTTCCACTGTAATTGAGCACATTTTGGGCCCTGAAATAAACCAGACCACCCCTGATCCCCGACCCAACCAAAACCAAAACCAAAAAAGAAAACAGAAGAAAACCAGTCCTCATCTCACAAACCGGAAGCAAAAGCTCTCTGGACATCGGGAAAGGATGAAAAACAGAACTGACAAAGACATGTGGCTGATGTTGCTGCATTCCCAGTAACTCAGCACAAGGCAGTTCATTGAAAATAACCCCACACTTCTTTGCTATTTTTCAAATGGACACTTCAGAGTATGTCTGCCAGGATTCTTAAAATGGCCTCTGGCTGGTACTCCCACTCAGTTGTGGGCATTTGGGTTGCCCCGAACAACCACTCCCAGCTGACGGCATACTGGACTCACACACACACACACACACACACACACACACACACACACATGCCATGTTGTCTAAACTGACAAAGTCCCAGGAAAGCAAACTCCAGCTAGGGCCTGTGCCAGTTGTATACCCCGACTGCTGGCATGGTGGGCTTTCACTCATGGAGGCCTCACTAAGCAAGAAGAGGCCACCTTGGGCCAGAGGTGACAAGGCTGGGGACATGCCACATCAGAGATCATAATCTCAGCACTCAAGCAGGGGGGACTCCTGATACGCTCTTTGACATATGGGAAAACTGAGGCCCACAGACATTACATGCCTTGTCCAGGGCTGGCCAACCACTGCGGTGACACAACAGTGGGAGCATCCCTGTAGCAAAGGCCGAACGGCCAGGCGCACAGGCTGAAGCCCTCCCTTCCTCGGTGCCTATGCCTATGTCTGAGCCACTGGGCTGCAAGTCAAGGAAACTGCCTGACAAGAGGCATCCCGGAAGACTTTGCATAGATGATGTTTACAAGAAAACGATCTTTCAAAAGCCCCTCGTGACTCTTTTGGGGAGCAGCTCTGGCTCCTGGGAGAGGCTCTGCTTCTTTTCACAGCCCTGATCTGATCTTGCCATTACAGGCCAACCTTGGCTACTGCACTCACCCGAGCGACTCCAAGGGGAGTGGGGAGTGTAGGCATGACCTGACCACCTCTTAGGGGAATAGAAGGTCAGCATATGCTCGGGCCCCAATGGGTTGTGGTGAGGACTTTATGGGACAAGGCTTTCCAAATCTTTGGTCTCCAAAGTACCCTGGTCCTAAGATACCCGTTGTTCGAGGGCTGGTTTTGGAGCTAAAGCCTAAAGTCATTAGGTGCATGAAACTGAATCGTTAGCCGAGGAGGAGTGGGAGCTCTGGGGTGACAGAATGGCAGTAATGGCAGAGAGGGATGGAGAGGAATGTGGTTTAATGTGGAGAAACTGCCAACCACACTTGTTTGAAGTAAAGGTAGCATGCTTGAACATGCTAAGAACTCAGTGATGGGTGTCAAACGATGATGGAGGAGGACCGAGGAGTGAGAATCGACAGGGTGTCTTTTCTTTCTGTAAAGCCCTCCCCTATGAGGAGTTTCATCTCCTTCTCATCTCCCTCTTTCCATCTTCTCTCTTCCGCCCCCCATGCAGCGAGGTGCGTGTGCTGGGGGCCCAGGTGGAGACACGGAAGGAAAACTCACAATCGAGAGACATATCACAAGGATGAAGAGTTGCGCAAAGTTTGCTCCATGGATCGTGATCTTTATAAGATGTCAATGAGTGATAACCCAAGAAAAAAAGATCTCGGGGGACCAAACGTGGTTAAATTGGGTGGGCTCCACAAAACTGAACCAGTTTCTTCACTTTGTTGACTTCTCAAAGCCTTTAATCTGCAATTATACACTGTGGGTCTTCAGGGCTGGAGATGATACAGCATTTTGTAAACTCACTTGACCAAGGGAAAGAAGTCTGTTTTCACCAAGCATTACTCAGGACCAATTTTTTTTTTTTTTTTTTGAGTATAGTTGACCCAAAATATCACATTAGTCTCAGGTGTACAACATAGTGATTGTCAAGTTTCTATGTTACGCCATGCTTACCAGCGATCTGCACCACACAGCGCTATTATAATATCATTGACTATATTCCCTATGCTCTGCCTTTTATTCCCAAGACTTATTCATTCCGGGACTGACATTTGGAGGAATACTCTTCGCTAATACTGACCCTTAAGACTTTTCTTCTTCGCTTTACTTTCCCACCTCACTGAGCTAGCCTCCAATCCTAGAGAAGAGATGAAGTGCTAAAAATAGTAATTCTCACATCTGAGAGTAATTGTCACGTAGCCTCTTGCCCCTCGGAGTGTGGTCTGGGAACCAGCGGCACTGACATCATCTGGGAGCAAACCCGCACGCGCAATCCCATTCCAGGTGTACTGAATTCGAACCCACAGTTCGATAACATGCTCAGGTGATTCATATGCACATTAAAGTCTGGGATGAAGACGGAGGGCGCTTGGTAGTGGCAGTAACCTCAGTAATTCTGACTTGGCATATCTATGGTGAGGCCCAGGGACGCACATTTTAAAATATCACCTCCAGAAGATTCTGATGCAGCTGATGTGCGGCCCCCTATTAAGAAACTTTGATTTGATCGAAGAGCTTCTACAGCCCAAGTGACCTGCTTATAAGGTAAAAAGGGCACCCCTGTGATAATATTCGGTTTTCTAGAGGCACTTCTGCAAGGGAGGTCCTTAACAATCACCTTCATAGTTAGAAATAAGGAGAAGGCCCTGGACCAAGGTCACCCAGGGGTCAGCAGGTGCATGAGGGTGAACAAGCTCCCTCCTGCCTTTCCTCCCCACCTCCCCAGCCTCTCTCCTCCTCCCTCATCTGCTCTTTATTCACCAGCGACCGCACTGCTAACAGCCCCCTGAGTCTGCTTTTGTGTTTAGTGAAAGGCCAACAAAACACTGCTGGTCATTTGTGCTTGCTAATGATAATTCTGATTAGCTCAATTCTGTCAGCTGACTCCCAGGCTGCCAGGGGCCCACGGCAGCCTGCTTATTCAATCAGGGCCTGGCCCATTTTCTAATTACTAGCATCATTTGGGCTCGGTTCCCCCAACTGTGAATTTGCTTGAGTTCAACTCATCCTCAGCTGTTGCATTTACATGAGAAATGGCTCATCTATCCCGTCTGTGCGCCAGTCTCCCCCTCCCTGCTGGAGACCAGATGAAATGGGTTCCCAGGCTGCTGCTGCGCAGCAGGTCCCAGTGGGAGCCATGAGGTGAGCCCTTTGGGGGGATGGACACACTGGCCTTCCTCACTGGGTTGGCCAGAGTGACTGCTTCCCAGCTTCTGAATTCCAAATTGTATTCCCACTCTGAGGTCTCAGAGGGTGACCAAGCTGTCCCAGTTTGCCAGGGGCCGAGAATTTTCCCAGGACATGAGACTTTCAGTGCCAAATCGGGGAGGGTTAGTCACCTGGACACAGTAGTATGAGAGTGTTCAATACTCCCCCTTGCCCCCCTCCCCGTGATCTAGTTGGAATCTAAAACAGAGAACTGCCTGGAAGCTGGGGTCCCATTTTTCTCCCATCAGGCCTAAGACGGAGGACGCATCCTTTCGCTGATCTGTGCCTAATTTTGCATTTTAATCTCTGCTGCTGATCCAATAGGATGAAGCTTTATTTCCAGCAATGAATAAGTGGATGTCTGCTGGCATGGTCTGAGATGAAGGTGGCTCCAAGGAAGGAATGACTGATGTGTAATCGCTTCGAATGGAGGCGCATCCTCCCCAAAGGACTCTTCCTAATTCAAAATATGTTAAGCATTTAGCAGGTACTTGGCAACATAGGCATGCGAGCCTATATCCTGTAAACTCCCAGCCCTCAGAGAGCTGACCATCCACCAGAGACACCAGTACAAATATGATCAACTATACCAGTTACAAGGCTACCTAGGGGATCACTAAGATGGCAAAAGGCCATGGGAGCCAGGAAGGGAGAATTGGGGTACCTCTGCTTACTATGTGCCAGCCGCTTAAAATTCATTATCTCACTTAACAGCCAACATTTCTTAAGCACTCACTATGTGACTAATCCATTTAATTTTTCTAACAATTCAAGTATTATATGCGTTCTATGAATGAGGAAAATGAGGCTTTGTAAAACCAACTATCTTGCTCAAGATTGCAAGTTAGTAAACGAAGAGTTTGAACCCAGAGAATCTGGGTCTTATGTTTAAGCACTGACACTGAGTCTCCTACCCTGCTAGTGTGCTGGCGTCTTCACACAACCGGGGTGCTGGACACTCAGTCAACGGCAGTCAACGCCTACAGGGTAGGCGCTGGGAACCGAGGAGGGTGGCTGTGCGTGAGAGAAACAGAGGCAGGGAGAAACAGGAGGTGGCATCTCTGAGTTCTACACTGTGCAGTCCCAAGGCATGCCATCAGGAATGTCCCACTGGAGGTGTGGGAACTCTGGGAATGCTGACGTTCTAAAGGAAGCTGGCTGGACAGACGCTGCCCTTCTGGCCCCCTGCTGCATTCAATTCTAAAGAATGTGTGCTAGAATGTGAAGCCGAATGCCTGACCTCTTTATCATCCTTCCAGAGCAGAAGATGAGTGTGTCATTATTGTACGTTTTTTAGACTACGTGTAAATTCCTTTTTTAAAAAATTTTTTTATTTGAGAAAGAGAGAGACAGAGATAGAGATAGGAAGAAAGGGGAGGAGAAGGAGCAGCAGGCTCCCCACTGAGCAGGGAGCCCAACGCAGGGCTGGATCACAGGACTCTGGGATCATGACCTGAGTTGAAGGCAGACGCTTAAGCGACGGAGCCACCCAGGCGCCTCTGTATTTGTAAATTCTTGAAAGCATCTTTCTTATGCCTTGGAACATCTGAACAACTTGTGTTGCATATATAGGGTATTTGATACATGTAAATCAAATAAAAATGTGTTGATTTGACATATGATGGCTGACTTGAATATGTTCATTGCTACAAATTTAGAAGTTAGGTATTCTGAGGGGCCTGAGTGGTTCAGTCGGTGAAGTGTCTGACTCTTGGTTTCAGCTCAGGTCATGATCTGAGGGTCCTGGGATGGGGCCCCACGTTGGGCTCTGTGCTCAGCCTAGAGTCTGCTTGCGTTTCTTTCTCCCTCTCCCTTTGCTCCTCCCCTCCTACATTTTCGCTCTCTCTCTCTCTCTAAAATAGACATAAATCTTAAAAAAAAAAGTTAGGTATTCTAGCACTATCAACCACTGAAAAGTCCTCATTTCAGTAACAGCAATCCAAATACTGTATTTTTAATGGACAATGGACTACACTAAGTATCCAGAGTCTGACATGATATAATTATTGTCCTCAGAAACATCTTCAATCTCTTTTTCTGTTACTTCATAGGTTTCGGTTTGTGTAAAATAAACACATAATTTCAGACAATTCGGAAAACACTAGTTAATATGTAAAAGCATTAAAATTAATCACCCTGCAATTACAATTAAGAAAACAGAAAGGTAGGAAGGATACTGTTTCAAGCCAGACTTAAAGAAATAAAAGGTTCTAGGGGAAAAACTGGTCCCCTTTCTGCTCACTTCCACTGTTAATAATTCTTGGTTAATCCAGTCAGTTTTTCCCCGTGCCTCCAAAGAGGCTTTCATCTGGAATACAGGGCTGTTTGGGGCCTTTCTGTGACTCAACTTCCAGCCAGCTCCTGGCACTGCCAGCTGTTAGAATCCATGGGGCTCTTCTTCAGTTATAGGAGATAGCTGAGAGTTTTTTGATGGCAAAGAAAGGCCTTCTCTACTGCCTCGCGCTCAGCTTTGTCTTACAATGGCCTTTATGCTTCTGGACGTAGAGAAGAAATTGTCTTTCGGCTCTATCCATCCGAAGTTTCTGCTCCTTTTGCTGCGTGAAACTGAAACAGCGAGTGCTTCGGAGAGCCTCCTTCTGGCGGACCGTAATTCCTCTCATGGTTTCTCCACCCTCTTCATTTTCATGGCCCCTAGTCACTCCTTCCTTTGTCCTTGACATTTTCTAAAATTAGCTTTATCAACTCTTTCCAGTATTTTTAACTCCCTTGAGCTGTTTGCACAACCTTTTCGCCTTGTAGTGACCGTTTACCCATGCTTGCCTTTAAACAGGACAAAGTAGGAGAATTCAACCGGGAAGCATTTCAGCTTCTATCCACGCTGTTTGTCCAACTAAATTCAGAGACAAGTTGGTTCCTGCCCCCAATAACTTTCTAGAAAGCTGTTGTGAAAGAAAATGAAGAAAACAAGCTCTTCCTCAGCCAGTGATATATCTTATTTGTGCCCAGAAAGTCTTGCTTTGTTCCAGAACTCCTAATGATGCAAACAAAAATATTTTTTGCCATGTACTTTCACAACACAATAATAGATTTCAAATTGAGAAACTCTAAAGGCGATATATAAATTTTCTTTGCCAGATACAGGTACTATACCATATTAAACATGTCTTTTTCCTTGTTTGCAATTTGATTTCTTTTTTGAGCATTTGGAGTCAAGCACTTAGATCTTTTAACAGAATTTCCGGTTTTTTTTAAAGATTTTATTTATCTGTCAGAGAGACAGAGAGAGAGAGTGAGAGAGCACAAGCAGGGGGAACAGCAGGCAGAGAGAGCAGGCTCCCCACTGAGCAGGGAGCCCGATGTGGGGCTCTATCCCTGGACCCTGGGATCATGGCCTGAGCCGAAGGCAGACGCTTAACGGACTGAGCCACCCAGGTGTCCCTCTATTTTGATTCTTTAACATCAAGACCTTGCTGACCCTGGAGGGACTGCCCCTCCCAGGGCTAGCCAATTCCTACCTGTAGTAAACAACTCACCTCCAGCTGTTTACTCCCCAGTCAATACAAACTAATCAACGCAGAGCTCACAGCCCCAACCACCTCCTTTACGCATTTCACCCTTAGGGCTAGTGTCGCCCTCCCCTAATCCCCCTAGCTCCAGGTACCACAGAATTAAGACAGCCCCTAATCCCTGCGCCTCAAATTAGTCAATTCAATTCTAATCCTGCTTAGTTTGACTCACCTGTTCCTTCCCAGAGAAATCACAATAAAGGCTTTTGCCCACATTTTCCCTGCTCCCTCTGCCTCTGACCAGCCCTGGTGGCTCCCCGCGTGTCCCCCCTCCCTCCCCATGACATGGTGTGCCCCCTTCTCTTCAGATCTATGAGTATAATAATCTATCTTTTCAATGGCAATTGTTTTCCGGATCTGTTGGCCTCACGGTACATAAATAACAATAAAACCTAGATTTAAAAAACATGTACATAAAGAGAAAGGAAGACAGACTAACAAAAGACCAGAGCCTGGCCTCTGCTTTGCTCATTATTTGAATGGACTTGGATGAAAGTTAGTTGCTCTGTCAGTTATATTTAGCAAAACTGCCACTTTTAATGTTCCAAGAAAAAAGCATGATTGTAGTCTAAAGCACTGTATTATATTGGTTAAGAAAGTGCTCAGGAGAGCTGGCGAGAAACAGCTGTGATGACGGGACCCACATTAAGACACTACATGTGAAAAAGGTGCTGGCTGGGATTTTTAAAGTTTCTAGGCTTCTAGAGCACAAATTGGGTCCAACTGTAAACATACCTTATGAAGCAAATACAAGGAGCCCCCATTCACCTAAACAATCATGGTAAAGTTTTTTTTTAAATCGAATGTTCTGGATTTAATATATCCCATGAAAACTGCATCAGGGGAGATTCAGTATGAAAAGCAAAGTCCCGGAGATACTGTACTCTCATCTGGGGCTTCTTTCTGTCTCCATCTCTGGAGTCAAAGCTACAGTTCTGCTTGACTTGGCATGCCAAGCAGGGCACACACCACAGGTGCTAAATACATATTTACCAATTCAAAGAATGTTTCTCGTTATCTTTAGACGGATGACCTAAGACAGCAAAGATGCTCATGTAAGGGATTAGGTAAATCAGTGGCTGGTTTTGGAGCTGAGAATTAAAACCATTCCCTCTGGCCCAAACCATCACGATCCCACTACCTTCTGCCCCCACCCGGAGAGAAATGTAAGACCCTTAGGTGGTGAGGGCAGGGGACATCCTGTTATCTTCTGACCCTTACCCCGACCCCCACCTGCTGGCTAACAGCCCCCACGAGGGAGCCCTCTGCGGGGGTCTGGCAGTGTGCTGTGACCCACGGCTCAGCCCTGCACGGGGCCACTCACCAAAGGCTCTAGCTCCTTGCGGTCGATGAGGTTCATCTCCGTGACGAAGTAGTAGAAGTGCTTGTAGCAGGTGTTGACGTGGGCCTCCGCACCCATCACGATGACGCGGTCGAAGTGGTGGATGTAGACGTGGACAAAGACGCGGAAAAGGCGGCACAGGATCTTCTTGCAGATCTGAAGGAAGTTCTTGGGGAAGGGAACACCTAAAGAAGTAAAAAGAGAGAGAGAGAACAAAGCCGTGACGGGAAAGCTCCGGGAGCACGGGTGCACGGCTGGGGAACCGTCCTGCACGGGAGACTCAGGGTAGCTCTCAGATGCCGGGCTCTACGCGGGCAGCGGCCTCGGACGCCGCCTAAGACGGTGGCTAATGACGCTGTTGTGTTTAAATACCAGCAGTGGCCCCGAAGAGACCAAAACAGTGAATGAAGAGAGCCAGGTTTGTTTCTTTGGGGGGGTTATATATATATATATATATATATATATATATATATACACACACACACACACACACATATACATATATATGTATATATACATATATGGGATATATATATCCCACCAAATATGTATATTTATATGTATTTGGTTTTATTTACATATAATTATTGGCTTTTATTTATATATAAATATTAAATATTGATTTTTACATAGAAATGTATGTTCTTCCCCTCCCCTCACTTTATAGAGGACAAGAAGGTTCATTTTCCTCTTACATCTAATATAAGAGAACTGGTAGGAGGGGAGCAATGCTAGACGGAGACGGGTGCTCCCTGACACATAGTAACAGGGGGCCCTAGGGACTGTAGCAAATTGGAAAGCACCTTCTTCTCAAAGGGAGCAGCGGTGGCAAAACCCCAGCCAATGGTGGCCCGATGGGGACAGAGGCCCAGGGCTCTTAGAACTTCTGATTTTCCAAGATAATTCAGGAATCTGGAGTTCTATGTGAACTTGCTACATTTTTTAAAACACGAGTAATGAATCTAAAGTTTTAAAAAAAATACCAGTGGTCAAAACAAGACATCTTTCTGGCTTAATGTGGCCTCCAGGCTACCCGTGTGCAAATTCTGATCCAAATTTTTCCTGAGATTCACTGTTTCCGAGGTGGGCAAATGCAACAACCTCCCTAGGTAGCTGACATTACACTTGTCAGCACTTCGTCTCCTTGAGGAAGGTCAGAGTGGGTTATGGGGCTGGAGGAGGCACCCAGATTTCCTCTCTGATGACCACCACTGCCCGCTGGTCAGAGCAACACAGCAGAATCCACGAGCCCACTCTTTCTCCCTCTCAAACACTATTGAAACTCTTGTTATTTACACTGTCCTTAAGTGGTGACATGTTGTAAGTTAAACAGACTTTGAATTCCTGCTCTGCAATTTTTCCAGCTGTATGACCACGGGCGAGAGAGTTAACCTCTCGGAGCTTCAATTCTTCCTCATGTAAATAAAAATTCCAACAGTTGTGAGGATTAGATTCCAGTGGTTGTGGGGATTAGAAGTGGTGCCCGTGCAATTCTGGTTTCTCATCTATAAAAGAAGGGTCATAATAAGGCCTTCCTTGCATGAGTAGGAGGGTGTTAACGTGAGTAAAACCCCTCGACGCTGCCTCAAAGGGAGGAAGAGCTCCCTAAATGGGAAGGGCCTCCCCCTTCTCTCTGCGCGGTAAGGTCTGGAGCATTTAGCTGTTGTTATAAGGAATATATTACTGTTTCCAAGAAAAGATACACATGGCTACCAGCCTTTCAACAGAATTGCAGAGCGTGCTGAGGGTGGGCTCCTGGTCACTGTCCATCCCTCCGCAGGGTCCCAGTGGCAGCTGTCTGGTAAGACACTCTGTAATGGGATCACCTGGGACCCCAGGGCACGTTGAGTGAGATAGAACATGACTGGCAGCTGGCGGAGGCAAGGTCTGCCTCCCTGGGGCCCGGCACCGATACCTGCTTTTCTTCAAAAGCAAAGTGGGACCTATCAAATGAATCCAGGGAGAGACTCGGGCACAGCTTGGCAGCTGTCTGGGCAACAGATGCTGGGATTTAGGGATGGAGGTGAGGTAAAGCTGGGGAGTGGGCAACCACTCGCAGAGATTATGGGTGGTTTTCTATGCTGAGGAGGGGCCAGCAAAAAGCTGCCAGGCTGGGGAAGGGTCTGGAGTCTTCAGAGCAGCTCGCATCCCAGAGGTGAGGGAATCCCCTCTAAGTGTGTTCCCTTCAGAAGGAGAGCCCCGTAACTCACACAGTGACACCAAAGGTTGACATGTGTTTCCTTTACAATCTATCTGCAAAGGAGGTTTTACTGCTCATATGCCACATTTGACTAAAGCTGAAACTCAAGCACAGATTAACTTGCCCCAGGCTATTTAGCTAAAAAGTGGCAGGGCTGGGAACTGAACCAAGTCAGCCTGGTTCTAAACACCACAAGATCTGGTTATGTTGGAAGTATATCACTCTTTCTCTGCCAAGGATAGAGGCATAGCTCGATGGCTAAGGGTAACAAAGCATCCAAAGGTTACTCTTGGTGGTACAGAAATATGATTTAAAACACGAAAAGTGGTGGGAAGTGAGAGAAGTTTGAAAAAAGTCTATATCTGCGACAGTCACAGATTCAAGGTGATAAGAGATCAGCTAATACACTCTGCTGCCTTCAAGGAGAAATGTGTTTTCTCTGTCCATGCCTTAGGACCTGGGACTAACAGAAAAAGCCAACATTTACTGAGCGCTTACTATGTTCCAGGGACTGAGCCAAGAGCTTTATGTGGATTAGCTGATTGAATTCTGACAAGGCCTGAAGACAGGTACTATTATTGTTTCCATCTCAAATATAAGAAAACAGACTCAGGAAAATTAAGTAGCTGCCCAAGGTCACCCAGCTGGCAAATAGTAGAGGAGGGGTCTGGAGCAAGTTTTGTTCAACTCCAAAGCCCAGAACCACCTTGAAAACCTGAGACACTGCCCTGGGGCTCTGCACACACCTCCAGCTCTGCGGCCCTTCCTTTCTGGGCGGCCGGAACCCCCTGTGGCAGGTTTACCTTTCATTCCCCCTGCCTCCAGTCTCGGCAGAGGCTCAACAGCTGCCAGGGAACACGGGGAGTCTCAGCTGTGCCACTTCACCGGCTTGATCAGCCCCACACCCCACACACTGACTGCAGGTGAGGCAGTCTCGGGCACACTGAGCATGTTCATGGCAATTGCTAGGTCCCTCTAGAGGGTCCCCAGTTTGCGTCTTTCCCCCATCCCTGTTCTCCTCAGCTCTGAACTCCTGGCTCTGCCTTCCATCCATACCTGGTCTCTGGCCGTGCCTGTGTCCTCGAACTTGGTTTGCCTCTTATCTCTCCCTTTTGGGGTATGGCTGGAAATGATCATTAGGGTAGCAGAGAGGAGTTGCTTTCAGATTCTGGAAGACCTAGTTTTAAAGTCCTAGTCCTACAATTTACTTGTTGTACAGGCAGGTTACTTCATCACTGTTCCACATTGTAAAATAGATAAAATAATTTGCTTTGTAGTGTCCTTAAACTAGGATCTGTACTCTAACAGGTACTTAGTAGAAACTGTCAGACTAAATTCTACTTTTGTGATTTCTCACCTGAACTCCCGTGGTTGGTAAAACCCCAGGCCTAGCATCTCTTGACTGACTCTAGCTGCAAGGTTGGGTCAGACTCTTCCACCATTCCCTCCCTTACATGTAATTCATTCTTCAAAAGTGAACGTGGCAAACGGTTTGAGTGAGGATGTGCTCAGCGTGCACTAGTCACTTCACGCCAACTCTGGAAGCTGAGAAGTCCCGGGCTGGGAGTTCTAGGGAGCCCAGGAACCCCAGCAGGCTCTCTGCTGAACCAGAGAGAAAATCCCAGTTCACAGAGCATGGGGTGAGGAATAAGAAAGCTTGGGGCGCCTGGGTGGCTCAGTGGGTTGAGTGTCTGCCTTCGGCTCAGGTCATGATTTCAGGGTCCTGGGATGGGGCCCGATGTCCAGCTTCCTGCTCAGTGTGGAGTCTGCTTCTCCCCCCACCTCCCTCCGCCTGCGCTCCCCTGCTTGTGCACGCATGCTCTCTCTCAAATAAATAAATAAAATCTTAAAAAAAAATAAGAAAGGCACACGGTAGTTGGAAAATTCATTCAATATTATCTATGGTTCAGGGGCCATTTCTATAGTTAGTATAGTATTTTAGCTCTTTTCTCCCCTTCTCTTTTGCCTTCCAAGTGTTCAGATTTGTGTGTGTGTCCATGTGTATGTATGTGTATACATGTGTGCATGTGTGTTTGTATGTATGTACACATGTTTGTGTGTGTTTATGTATGTGTACACGTGTGCGCATGTGGTCCTGTGTATGTATATGTGCGTGCGCGTGTGTGTATGTATACATGTGTGTGCGTGTGTTTGTGTATATGTGTGCGTGTATGCGTATATATGTGTGCATGTGTGTTTGTGTGTATGTGTGTTGTATGTGTATGAATGTGTGTATGTGTGTGTACACAGGTATGCCTATGTCTGTGTGGCATGAGTATCTGTGGGTGTGTTTTAAATAAACCTCCAGAAGGTGGGAAGTAGAAGAGATCGCTCCTTTGGAGGTAAAGAACTGGCTGCCCACCCCTTTGGTGGACTCTGGAACTATCTCGCCCTGTGTAACTGGCTTCATGGCACCAAGATAAGGCAAGACTTGACCCTGCTGATCCACTCCCTTCCTTGACAGGCCCCAGAGGGACCAGCTCATGAAATCGGATCAGTCTGAGGGTTTATGTCTCCATTGTGCTGCTAAGAAGTATCCACTCTTCATTCAATAACCAAAGGAAAGGGAGCCCTGGGTGATGCCTGATTTGCAGTGTGTCCCAGCAACACTCTGAGCAGTGGTATCACTGGCGCAGTTTTATTTTTTTGTTTCAAGATTTATTTATTTATTTAGAGAAAGATCGTGTGTGAGTGAGCAGGGGGAGGGGCAGAGAGAGAGCCCGCGACCCTCCAGCTGGACGTGGAGCCAGACTTGGGGCTCCATCCCAGGACCCTGACATCCTTACCTGAGCTGAAATCAAGAGTCGGACACTTAATAGACTGAACCACTCAGGTGCCTGGCAGGTTTTTTTGGTTTGTTTGTTTTGTTTTTTTAAAGTAACTGAGGCTTAGCTCAAGGTATTTGCCCCTGGCCCCACAGCTAAAGGGAGGTAATGGTTTGGCTCTAAAACTCAGGTTTTTCTCTTCTGCATCCCGTCACCATGGGCTCCATGGTAGTAGGGAACAGATCGGCATTTTATGACCTGCACTTAGCCCAGGACCTGGCTTATAGAAGGAGCTTGAAAAATATGTGTTTTCTTGCTTTAAATGGCTACAATCCAGCAGCAGGAAGAATGACAGGCTAATGAATCATCACAACTGGATGCCGGGCTTGTAACACTGATAGCCGGCACCTGAAGGGGCCGTACTCTGGCCGGGTCTGGGCAAAGCACAGTCTACGTGGACACGTGGCCCCACTGACACAGCTCAGGACTGCATCCGACCTCTGTCGCTCTGCTTCTCTTGCTTATGGGAGATATTACGGACCCTCCACTTTAGTATTTCCCAAGGCATGTTTTAAAACTCATTAATTTGGGAGAGCCTTAGCTAAAAAAAAAGAGGGTCATGAGATCAAATGTATTTGCAAAAATGCTGCTTTCATAGAAGTTTACAGTGTATCTCTGCATAGGAAAGGACCTAAGAATTCCTGTAGCAAAAAGTCCTATTTTACTCTGAAGCCCCTTTTCCCTCATAATATCTATTAGTTTAAAACACAGAGCCGTAACAAAAGCCTGGCTTTTGTTTCTATCTCACTCTGCCTCTTCTACTCACAGTGCAGTCATATGCAAATGGTTGGTCCCTCTAAGCCTCAGTTTCCCCATGTAGAGAGAAAGGAGGTTAATGTCATCTGTAGCTCATGAAGTGGTTATGAGGATTAAATACACATATAAAAGGCTTTGCCTAATGCCTTGCGGACAGAAAGTACTCTCTTGTGAACCATTACTTTTAGTATCCCATGGACCCAGTGTTCTTCGGAAAATACTTAGGGATTAAATTTCGTCCTGCATATTTATTTTTCAGGAGAGCACTTTGGGTATTAACACATCAATTCTGAACTTACAAAGAACTCAGAGTGGCTATGTCCTGCCTTACATTATTTTCTACACGTTTCTCATACTTATGTCTTGTGTAATTGTAAGTTCCCTGAACAAAGGGATTGTTTTATATTTTAGTCCGCCTTTAAAAGTACCTGGCACAGGGCTAGATGGGGAACAGTCATCCATCAAAATTGAATCATAAAAGAGCAGTGATCTCATTGAGTCAAGATGGGAGTCTATCATCTCTTTGGGGGAGGGAAAAAGCCTACAGCAGAAATGATAGCCTTTTGCCAGGATCTTGATACGGTCCTGGCAAGGGAGGCTCCACGCTGCTTTTGGTGAAAAGGAAGGAGAGCTCTGTGATAAGAACATTTTGATCTTACCTAAGGAGTGGGAAGGAAAAAAAACCCTGAAACTTCTCTTTTCTTATCATTAAAACCTCCCTTCTTTGCCTTTCGATGTATTTTTTCAGGTGGTGATCGTTAATTTTCAGTTACTTTACTCAATTAGAAAGTTAATGGCAAACAATATTAACCAGTATTCCTAACTGAAGTAGGGTGCACGTCTGAGGTATTTGGAGTTAAACTTTGACTAGTCTTATTATGATGGAGACATACCAGGTGACCATAATCCCAGACAGATAGGTACTGATTGATATAGAAAACAACCTTTGATCAGAAAGTCTTTAAGTGACTTGCAGTCACTGAGTCTCAGGGCATCCCCCACCTCTACCCCACCCCGAGCCACACCCCGTGACTCTCAGATTCAAGCTGGAAAATTTCAGACTTTAAGAAGTTGTTCCAAAATGAGAAGATGTGTTCAGAAGAGCGTTCTCCAAAGAGGTGACAGACAGACAGACAGACAGACACACACACACACACACACGTACACCCTCTTTGGATCTGGATGGTCTTGGGTCCTGTGATGGAGCTTGGTCTCTGCAAATGGCTCAGTAATGAAATGAAGTTGGTGAACCCAAAACAGGGCCAGGCTGAGCTCAGATGCCAGAGTGAGCTGAGGCAAAATGGCTGGGCAGAGATCAGAATCCCAAACCGATCACTCATGTGTGGTTCTGGCAGGAATGTGCTCAACAATGAGACTCAAAGTAAGACTAGAGTTTGCAGGATGATCGGGCCAAGGAGGAGGCTAAGCCAGACACTGGGGATGAAGGCAGAGGGTGAGGTGAGCCTTCAGGGTCTGGACTCTCCTTAAGGCCTGACAGGCAGTCAGGCAGTCCCCAGCTCTGCCTCCACCGTTCAGGAAGGTGTGGTGCTCGGCAGGGACCCAGCATCTGACAGAGCCCTGCAGAGTCTATGAATGTGCCTGACCACAACTTTTTGATCTCCAAGCCACATTCAGTACCACAGCTAAATAGAGCATGGAATATAATAATTTCTCTGAGGCCCCATGTGGATTTGCCTTTTATCTCTGATTTAGTAAATCTCCTTTCTCCAAAACAAAATTGAATAAAAAATTCCAGTAATTTCTGAGTTTCGATCTGTTTTCTTTCTTCCTCCTTCCTCCTCTTCCCTCCCTTGCACTAAGCAGATGCCCCATTCAATCCTTCTTCTGCAGACACCCCCGAAAGAAAGTATGCTGCCTAAATGGCTTATGTTTCCTTTTTTATCCTATTAATGGAAACTGCAAAGGGAAAGAGTCCCTCAGAGAAAGCAGAAATGCTTGGGAGGACGGGGCCACAGGCTGGAGACAAAGGTCCTAAACTCAAACAAGAGTCAGGGGGAGTTTCTGTGTTTGCTAAAGTGCATTCTTGTTCTCATCATCTCTCCTTTCTTTCAAAGAGAATGCCCAATGCTTGGGGATGAGACTCTGGTCCATGATCACACTGGGTTGGCCCTGGACCACAGAGGTGTAGAGAGGAAGGGCTAAGAGGTGGTCTCCAGCGACACCAGACAACTGCCCTCAAACATCCCAGGTCCCACAAGCAGTTCGCAGATGTTCTAGCCTATCATTTACCTAGCTAATGCCTCTACTTTCTTAAGAGCTCAGCCCAAAGGCTCCCCTCATCACTAGACTCAGGTTGTCTGACATCTGCTATCTGCTCCACGGATCCAGATGGTAATTCCACACTGCTCTGCGGGAATCCCTGACTCAGGGCCAGCCCCTCCTAGACTGCACCCTTCCTGAGGGTCCTCCTGGCTGATCCTTAGTGCCGAGCACGGAGTCTGGAGCAGGCTGGGCGTGTAACCAATGCTTGCCATGTGCTGGATGGAGGGCTGAGCTCTCATGCTAACCCTGAAATCAAAGCTCAGAAAGGCAAGGGGACTGACTGGCTTGGGATTTACAGCATGTTTGTGATGAAAGGGAACTTGCATTCCAGTCTCTCTGATTCCAGAGCCTGTGCTCTTTCCACTCTTGCTAGCATATTCACAGGCTGTTCTCGTGGCTCCTTCCATCTCTCTTCAATCCAACTGGCAGAATCGGGGAAGCAAAACTTGTTAAAAGGCGAAGGTGGAAAAGGGAGGTTTGGCTCTCACTTCCCCAAACGCATGTGTCATCCAGGGTTAAGAACAGCGGCTATGCAACTGGCCCTGGTGTCCCTCCTACTCGGGTTCACACTCGTGTTGTGGAACGTCCGCGTTGCTTGTTCTTGAGGAAGTTTGCTTAAGTTCTAAGAGGCTCGTTTCCTGATCCCAGAAATGGGGATAATAATACCAGGGCCTCTGTGAAATGGTGACTTTATTTTTTTTTTAGAGATTTTATTTATTTATTTGACAGAGAGGAGAGAGATCACAAGTAGGCAGAGAGGCAGGCAGAGCGAGAGGGGGAAGCAGGCTCCCCGCTGAGCAGAGAGCCCGATGCGGGGCTCGATCCCAGGACCCCGGGACCATGACCCAAGCCGAAGGCAGAGGCTTTAACCCACTGAGCCACCCAGGCGTCCCTGAAATGGTGACTTTAAACACAAGCACGGTGCCCGCAGGCACCCAGGAGGCACTCGGTAAGTAAGCCAATGTTACTGTAGTTAGGAAGTTCGGGCTCTTCCTCATCAAAGCTGAGGGTGCGGGGGAAGGGCAAATGAAACAGGAAAGAGGAAGTGACCTTTTCTTCAAAAGGGCAGACTCTCCTGAAAAGTGGATTTGGGGAACATCCTGAGAGTTGTCCGAGGAGTTTCCACATGACGCAAGATGAAACCTAACGTTCTGCCCAATCCTTTTGGGGACTGCCTGATGGCATACGAGTACAACCAGAAATGCCCACATTTCTCCTTAAAACAGTCGCTCCTGTCTGACGGCGTCTGTGCTGTCTGTCCTTTATGTCTTTGGAGTCCGGTAACTGAGGAGAGCACATATGAAACCCGCTGTACAAGTCCTAAAATTCACTCATTCTCAATAGTTCATGAATAAAAACAACATCCCACACACGTGGGAAAAGAAAACAGACCTCCTCTGGCAGCGTGGCCGAGAACATACCATTTCCAAAACACTTGCAAAACAAAATACAATTGGATCACGAGGAAAACAATGAAAAAAAACGAGTAACACAGCTCTGTTTCTCAAAAATACGCATCCTCCTCCTTTTTGCTTACCCTGCCGCCCAGCCCATCCACATTCTCCTGCCTCCCGGAAAATGCATAGATATATATACATTTATCTAAGGAAGGCTCATGCTTTTGCTGGTGAAAAGTCCGCTGCGGAGGGCTGACCGCTCCAAGCAGATGTTTTGTGTTATCTCAGTGCGTTCCTCAAGAAAGCGTCTGTTCGTCACGCCAAGGAAAACAATTCCGTGTAGCAAGACTTTGTTCCTCTGACTAAAAAAAATAAAAAGTCCCCAAACAAGCGGACAGCTGTAAATGGTTAGAAATAAACTGGCTACTACTCTGTTCTCCCCCCCTCTGCCCTGGCTACTACTTTGTTCTCCCCCCTCCCCCCTCCCCCCCTCTCCCCCCCTCTGTTCTCCCCCAACCCCCCGCCCTTGGCCAGCGCCCCCTGTGTTGCCCTCTGACCTACAATCACAGTGGTGGGACTGAAGGAAGATGGACAAGCATGGGATTATCCGTTCTAAATAGATTGTGAATTCTTTCAGACGTGCCATTTGCCATGCAGAGGAAGTGCTATTTCAGCTGTAGATACACGTGCCTGCCTGTCCCACTTCCCCCTGCTCCCCAGTGTCACTTCCCTGCTGCGGAGACTGCCCCTCATCTGCCCCTCCGTCAGTCCGTCAGTCTGTCCGCAGGCCGTCTGCCCTCACCCTCTGCTGGCAAGGCTCTCGGAGGAGGGAGGAGACTGACAAAGATCCAGCAAACCCCCAGAGAGACACTCATTCACTCGGGATTGGCAGTAAGAGCCGTAAAAAAAAAGCCAAACTGTAGCTCACGTTCAGACGTGCTGAGTTTGCTGAAAAGCACACGGGCCAAATGCGATGGGAGTGAGCCGAGAACAAGACGTTAATGAACTTCATTGGTACTGGAGACTGAGACCGAGGTACCTGCCCTTGGAACAGATCCCCAGTCAGAGCCTGTGAATGACTCAGCCTCCTTGTCGTGAATGATACGTGTGGATGATATGTTTGTTGTGTGTCTTCACAAGTAAAACTTTCCTCTAGTCACGGCAGAATCTTTCTCCCATTATGGGAGGGGCGATTAATACCAAATCTCGTCTGAACAGTTTCTAGCCTGTAATCTTCTCTGCATCCCCACTGCCACTTCCCTAGCTCAGGCCACCATCACCTCCTGCCTGGTGGTGGAGCTTCCCCTGCTCTACTCTTGGATTTTTCCAGTCTCCCCCTGGCAGGCAGATGATCTTCCTAATATGCAATGATCTTCCTAATATGCAAACCTAACCAGCACATCCATCTTTCTGCATTAAAGCAGCTTCCCACTGCTTGAAGGTAAAATCGGAGCTATTTAACACAGCAGGCAAGACTCACTGTGGTTTCAACCCTGTGTATCTCTCCATCATCACCTCTGCAGCCTCCTAATTTACATATAATACTCCAGCCCTCTGGAGCTAAGATCCTCTTGGACTCACTTCTGGGAGAAGCCACATACTAAGAGTTGGCAGCTGGAAACCCTCTTCTTCAGCTTCCCTTTTTTGTCTAACTCCCATTTGTTATTCAAGGCTCAATTACGTTATCACTTCCTCTAGGATATCCTCCTCGTCCACCTCACCCTGGTCAGGTTAGGCACATCAAGACACCCTATACTTGCCCCATGAGAATACTTACTTCATTGTATTGTAATTGTCCAGTTTTTGGTCTCCCACTAGAATGAAAATTTTGTAATATCAGGGAATGTCCTTTTACCTCTCTTGTTCATAGTTATCCCTGGCATCAAACGCATACCAGAACATGGTCTCAACGACTCTCTGTAGAGTGACTACACGAACAGATGACCATATAACGCGGGGGTAGTGAAGACTTCGCCTGCTCCGGTTGCCTTTGCTTCCCATTGCCAAGCAGTGGCCAAGTCACAGCCTGAAAACTCTCGCTCTGTGGAAAGTTTCCCCCAGGGAATTGCTATAGGCCCACATTTAACCTCGTCTTGTCCAAAGCGGTAGTGAAAGTTGATACTTTGGGGCGCCTGGGTGGCTCAGTCAGTTAAGCCTCTGCCTTTGACTCAGGTCATGATCCCAGGGTTCTGGGATGGAGCCCTGCCTTAGGCTCCCTGCTCAGTGGGGAGTCTGCTTCTCCCTTTCCTCCGTCTCTTCCCTGGCTTGTGTGCTGTCTCCCTCTCTCTCACTCTCTCAAATAAATAAATAAAATCTTAAAAAAAAAAAAGTTGATACTTTTATCTCTTCATACCTGGCAGACTGCAAAGAGAAATTAATTTTCTTATCAGGTTTTCACTCCTACTGAGAAAGAAGCACCTCCTCAAATTGCATGGTATATTTGTACTGAGGTGCCTATTTTCATCTAAATAGAAAGGTGTCAGATAGTTAGTTTTCCAAACTTGGCAAAGATGGAAATAAGCTAGGACCGATTCACAAATACTCCTGAGATACATGATGGGGGCCAGCAGGAGAGACGTAGAAGATAGCAAAGTAATGGATCCTTTTTGGAAAGGGTGGCAGATCCAGACAGAAGGATGAATGGAATCCAATTTGAGGGGTGCTTTGCAGAGCCAAAAGGGAACAGGGACCAGGAGGAAATTAATCTGAGGCGGGGGTATAACTGTTGGGGAAATTTCCTCCCGACAGAAAGAGTGTAAGAAAAGGCAACTTGCCAAAGAAGTTCAGGAAGACTCTGCATGCAAAGACCTATGGAGCCTGAAGCTGAGGGGAAAACAGCAGGTGGAGGTAGATGACCATTTATACCTGAGCTGAAGGGGTTAAGGAAGGGGCTGAGCAATAAGTGGTGGGTCATTGTATTTGCATGTAAGACCCAATGAGGGTAGAGGCGCCTGGGTGGCTCAGTGGGTTAAGTGTCTGACTTCAGCTCAGGTCATGATCTTGGAGTTCCCCACTGGGCTCTGCACTCAGTGGGGACTCTGCTTGTCCATTTCCCTCTCCCCCCAGCTAGTGCTTTCCCCTCCTCTCTCTCTCTCAAATAAATAAATAAATAAATAAATAAATAAATAAATAAATAAATAAAATCTTAAAAAAAAAAAAAAAAGATCCAATGAGGGTAAACTAGTGAGATAGGGATGAAACCAGAATCATAGCTCTAATATTTGATCTCTGGGATCAAAGTTCAGCTAAATTCAAAGACCAAGCTGTGCATCTATAAATCGCCTACTTGAATACACTGTGAACCAGGAATCACAAAATCAAATGCCTTCAAGGGTCAGAAAGAAATAAAAGAGTAACGTCAGCTTGGTGTAAGACAGTAGGGAGTGGTGTGTACGGTGACACCCGGAGAGTGCTTTCTGCAGGGACGGGTAAGAGCCCCTCTGCCTGCCTGATCACTGTTGATAGGACTGTGGGCCCAGGGCTGCCAGACCTTCGAGCAGTCTAGATTCCAATTTGAAATCTGTTCATAGTTAAATGCTGATGGTGAATTAAAAAACATTAAAAATGTTCAACATTTTGTTTATATGTAATTTATCTTCCCATAGTTAACTCAGCTTGGAAGAGCTGACTTTCTATAAGATGACAGCTTGATTTTTAAAAGTTTACATTAAAAATTTTAAAGTGCTCTGGTAGCCAGTGAGTACACACAACACCAGATCTTAGTTTCTAATACCATTCCTAGTCGAAGGAATCAGGGCTCCTGGGAAAAATGGCCGACCCTAGAGCTGGGGCAGGGACTATAAAAGATGGCCTGGCATTCCTGGTAGTGCCAGAAAGAAAGGATGTCTTCAATAAAATCACAACCTTGGAGGGACTGGAGGCAACCTAAAAGAGCTCCTGAACCACCAAAGCTGGAATAGGAGCAACAAAATAAATGGAAGAATACTGGATTATAACCCAAAGTATAAAATAAATATCCATAAGTCCAGACTGATATAAATACATGATTGAATAAATAAATGGAAAATGACAAATGTCCCAGGCAGTGGAATTCCAAATAATTTATGTAGATACTTCCTCCAGCAGGAGGTAGAACCTCCTTTCCCGCTGTTAACTGTGGGGTATGCTAGGTGACTTTCTTCCAAAGAGTGAGCACAGAATGGAAAGGGAGGTAGAAAGAACAACTTCTTGGAGAAAACTGGCAAGCACTACACTGGCCAGGTGATCAAGGTTAATGTCAGCAATGATAAGTCATTGGCATGGTGTATATCTTTGATATGATGTGATGAAAATGTCACTTGGCCTCTGCAGTCTTCCTCTCAAGAATACATAACCCCTGTCTAATTATGAGAAAAACATCAGGCAAACCCAAACTGAGGGACATTCTACAAAATATGTGACAAATACTGCTCAAAATTGTCAAAGTCATCAAAAACAAGAAAAGTTTGAGAAAGCATCATAGCCCAGAGGAACATAAAGAGATATGATAGCTAAATGTAAGATGGTGTCCTGGATGGAATCCGGGAACAGAAAAAGGGCATCAGGGAAAGGCTCATAACATTTGAATACCGTGTGGAGTTTAGTTGAGGGTTGGTACTGATGTTAGTTCCTTAGTTGTGACACATGTATTATAGATACAAATATAAATGTAATGCAAGATGTTACCAACATGAGAAACTGTGTGAGCCATTTATGGGTACTCTCTGTACTATCTTTGCAACTTTTGGGTCAATCTAGAACTCTTCTAACTAAAAATTTTATTTATATAAAAAATACCACTCTGTGGGCCAAAAATATTTGATTGGGTCCAGGAACCCTTTGGTTCATGCACTGACATTTCTGTATTTACTGATGAAATTCTTCTCAGAACTGGTTACATCATTTGCAGAGTCCCTTGTTCAAAAACTATTAAGAATTTCAAGATGGCGATGGCAGAGTGTTAAACAAGCACAGGGCTCTTCTGAGGGCAGGTTCCATGTGACCGTACGGGACCCATGCCTGGGAAGCAGGCATCTCTGATACACAGCATGGTCTCAACAGAGCTGTCTGGTTAGTAGTGCTCCTTGCCAGATAATATTCCCACACACACTCTTTATTTGTTCACTAACCAATTTACATAACTAATAAACATTTATTTATTTGGGGATGTGCCAAATACTAGAGATTCAGCAATGAGCAAGGGTTAAATTGGACCGATAAATCTTACGGTCACCTTATAGCTAAGTGCATTTGAGAACTGACCCTAGAACCTCCCCCAGGCAGACACCCCTGAGGTTCATCCCCTCATCCTCTCGATTTTCTCCTTTTCTCCCATCTTAACTGCAATTCTGCTGACTACAATGGGACTTCTGAAGAAAGTGGATTTTAAAAATTCTAATACTAAAAATGTAAAAGCATTATGAGACTATTTTATAATATTTGCAATGAAAAGTTTCAATGACTTTGGCTCCTAAGAGAAACTTACATTTCCTGAGCACTTAATGGCACCACGTATTAACATGTTAGTATCATTGATTACTCTAAACAAACAGACAAACCCATGAGTTGTTTCCCCCACTTTGCAGATGAGAAAATGAGAAGCTAAGAGAGGTTGATTCACTTGCCCAAGAGATACAAATGATAGGGAGTAGAGCTGGAATTTCAACCCAGATCCATCCCACTCCAAAGCACACACATTTCTCAAATAAAACACCCTCTACCCCTCGAAAACCAAGGCAGTTCCCTTAAAATTATTTTTTAAATTAACTTCATCTTCTAGAAAATACCTCCTAATAGTTAGTTTTAAAAACCCTCAACTGAAATGAATTACTGTGAGGCCATTAGCCAGTTTTAAGGTCCTTAATAAAACACAACTTTTGAGGAGAAGAGTCTGACAGTTCAGGAAATTTGTCTTTTGGAATTTGGTGGAGGTAGGGGGGAAGAGCAGTAAGAAGACAAAGGGACTCAAGCAATTGCCTCTTTAGGATTTGAGAGTCTAGAGCAGAAGTAAGACACTGATGCTGCAGGCCAACACCAGCCAGCAGGCATGTTTTCTTTGGACTACACAGTATTTTTGAAATGCTGCCAACATTTAGAAATTGGGAACTATAATACAAAGATCAAGAATTCTGGCTTCTCTTGGAAACACTCAGAAGACCTGGCACAACTGAACTGAAATTCCCTCACGGCATCAGCTAAGTGCTGTCTGCTTCCTGTAACTGGGAGATGCTATATTCACCAGGGCAGCCCCATTCATTTCATTCATTTATTGTCCCAGCCTGGACTCTGTAAAGAAAACATTGCATGTGGTTGCAAATTTGGCTGCAGTAAATGGTAGGCACTTGTGGCTGGGCGCCCTTCCTTGGAACAGGTCTCCTGCCCTCCAGGGAGAAGGGACTCTTTCCACCAAGGGGCCACCCCAGAATGGTGCCCACTGGCCTACCACAGCTCCTCTAACCTGGGCCACCAGTCCCAGCTGTTGTGGAAGCAGGTGGTTTTGTTCTGTATGGCCAGGTGAGGCTTGGTTTCATAGAAAACATCTATTGGCTATATCGGAAAATGTTTACCCTAGTGACTGTCCTGAGTATATAATATTTTCAGATTCCTTCTTACCAAGCCTCTCTGTAGTGAACTGTCCTCTTTCTAGTGCGCCATTTGACACATATGTGCAGAGGGCACCATGTGCTTGTTTTCTGAAGGCAACTCCAGGAGGAGCATCAACAGATAGACTCCTGAGTTAATGAAGGCAATGGGCTTGGTGTTTTGCAACATAGGAGTTTCCTCTCTGTCTTTTCTTTGTTAACATTGACAGATCGATGGTCCTCAAATTACATAGACTTGACTTTCCCACTGCCTGTGTATTTACATGGTATACATAGACATCACTAAACCCCCTTCTTGGCACATTTGGTCTATTCTACATTAACTAACCACGGTGATGGTGATGTCACACAGAAGCACTGTCAGCCAGGCTACTCACTGGAGAGGACGAAAGTCCTACCCCCACCCCACCCCCATGCACCTTGAGAGGCTCCTAGGAGTCCCAGCTGGCCACCTTGCAGAGCACATGTCCCCTTGCCCAGGACGACCTCTCCTAAGTTCTGATGAAGTTCTCACTCACCCTTTGAAATGGTAATTAGCAATTTTAAATGTTTTCTAGTTTTGTGAAAAAACTTTTGACTTATAAACCCATGTTTTATTTATCAGACAGGTATTTAGGAATGTATATTTATAACAGCAGACTGCTGCCTAAATTCTTTTGGTCTAATCATAAAAGTAGTAATGTTTAAAAATTAGAAAATGCTATCAAGTATAAATATCATTATCGCCCAAAATCTCACTAAGGAATAACCACTGATAATGCTTTGGTGTATTACCTTCCAGTCTTTTCTTTGCATATGTATGTATATGTGAGTGTATGTGTATGTATGTATATGTATGTGTATGTATGTATGTATGTATGGATATGGTATATTGTTTTTTAGTATATGTGCTGCTGAAGTGAGCACAGTATATTGTTTTTTAAAGATAAGATCAAAATCACATAATACATTGTATCCTTTTTATACTTAACATTACATCATGAGTATATATTAAACATTCTTTGAGCAATGAATTGTCACAGATTCAACAATTATGAGGACAAAATAATGTTTGGGTGACTCTCTTTGAGTATATCTTCAGCAATTAGTCCTGACAATTTTCCCTGGCTAGATTCTTAGGAATGGGTTGAATCCCATAGTTTATAAATATATTTAGTTTACATATATATATTATTTTAAAGATTTTATTTATTTATTTGAGAGAGAGTGAGAGAGAGCACAAGCAGGGGGAGCGGCAGAGAGAGTGAGAAGCAGGCTCCCTGCTGAGCAGAGAGCCGGATGTGGCGCTCTATCCCAGGACCCCAGAACCATGACCTAAGCCGAAGGTAGACACAACCAACTGAGCCACCCAGGAGCCCCTCCCATAATTTATAGTAATAGTTTATGCACATTTTGTACTTTACTCCAAAGTAGATCCACTTAATTTTTTTAAAAGATTTTATTTATTTATTTGACAGAGAGAGAGATCACAAGTAGGCAGAGAGGCAGGCAGAGAGAGGGGGAAGCAGGTCTTCCTGCTGAGCAGAGAGCCCAATGCGGGGCTTGATCCCAGGACCCTGAGATCATGACCTGAGCCGAAGGCAGAGGCTTAACCCACTGAGCCACCCAGACGCCCCAGATCCACTTATTTTATAGAGAATATTAACTTTTCTATAAATCTTGAAATAACAGTAATGGGCTCTATTCATCTGCAGTATTAGTATTCCCTGGCACCAATGAATTCCTCGGCGGTGTGAATACCTCAGGTGGAGGTGGAGGTGGAGAAATCCTGAAGTAGGACTGAAGAACTAAAGCCATAGGCAGTAATTAATAGTCTTCCTTTGAGTATAGACATGGTTCTCTCAACCCTGGCTACACATTAGAATTATCTGGGAGCATGTTACCAAAAGAAAGAGGAAAGAAAGAAAGAAAAGAAAGAAAAGAAAGAAAAGAAAGAAAAGAAAGAAAAGAAAGAAAGAAGGAAAGAAAGAAAGAAAGAAAGAAAGAAAGAAAGAAAGAAAGAAAGAAAAAGAAAGAAAGAAAGAAAGAAAGAAAGAAGGAAAGAAAGAAAGAAGGAAAGAAAGAAAGAAAAAACTTATTAGAAATGCAAATTCTTAGATCCCAACCCACAGGCACTGACTCTTTGGGACTAGGGCCCAGCAATCAGTAAATTTTAAGATGGACTCCAGATAATCATGATCCATATTAAAGTTTAAAGACCACTGGCCTAGAGTATTCTTTGTGCATATTCCTGGCCCAGGGATACAGCCTGCTTAACCCAGCAGCGAAGCTTACCGAAGACTCACAGAATCTGGTGTCAGACAGACTTGAGCTCAAGTCTCTTGTCTGCCACTGATTTGCCACGTGCTCTTGGGCAAGTGAATTAGCCCCTCTAAGGCTCAGTTTCACCATGAAGGACATGGGATAATATTAACCATATACCTACATCATTGGGTTATTATGAGGATTAAGTGGAAAAAAAATATTGAAAGGTATTTTGCAAAATAGGTAGAGCTCGATAAATATTTGCTAGTACCATTACCCATCAGAGATACCATTATTAGTGGTCAGGAGGCCAGGAAGGAAGCTTCGGAGGTGGAGGACACCAAGTGATCTGGTGGTTGGAACATCCAAAAGAGATGTTTGATCCCTGACTCTTCTCTAGTACAGGCTTGGATTTAGATTACACCTGCCGCTGGCATGAACAGATGAGTCTCCCAGGATGAGACAATAAATCATTCTCTCAGGAGCTGTCTTCAAACTGTGGAAGTACTGAAAATATATGGCTAGAGACACAGGCTTGGTCATCTGGATGTGAGAACTGCCAGGGGTGGGAGGAGGGGGAGAAGGAGCCGGATGCCACTATTACGAGA
>CM052892.1:37382192-37401499 GCA_028534135.1 Potos flavus | reverse complement strand
CCCCAAAGGGACGCAGTCAGGGTTTAGACCCAGAAGCACCAGAACTGGAGGTCAGCCCAGCTGATGACCATGGGGGTGAGGGCTGGGATTTTCGTGGCTGTCTGTTCATGCCTCTGGCTCACCCTTTGGCTTTCTGGTCCAACCACCCGGCCTCTGCCAGCTCTGCTTCGTTCCCTGACCCCACACCTGGGGGACTATACGCATCTCTGAGTATAACAGGTGAGTGAGGTGATAAGAGAAATTGAGGTCTTATCACACAGGAAGGCCAAGAGAAGACTGGACAGATAGGGTTCAAATACTGAAAGGCTGTCATTTGGAAGACAGAAAGGGAAAGGAAAACAGCAAACCATTTGCCCAGGGCCATAAAGCCGACAAGCATTGGAGTGGAATTCAAGCCCATTTCTTTCTGACTTCCAAGACTGTTCTCTTTCCACTACTCTCTTCCACCTCCTTAAGGTCAGAGGCAGTCCCTTCCTTTTTGAGGTCAATGCAAAGACAAACTTGTTTTATCTGAAACATCTGAAAGTGGGATGCATTGCTTCGGGTGACGGGGGGCTTCCCCTGCAAAATTATCTGAGAACGGGTAATTTTTCAAAGCACCTCAGGGATTCTAACGCAGCCTTTGGGAACTGTTTGGGTCTCCTTCACCTCTGAGATCCTATGACTGTAGAGATTCTGGTGTAAGAGGCCAGCTGGTGTTGGGGTTAAGATTGGCAACAATACTAGTTAACTGCTGAGTGTTTACTCGGGGCCAGGACCGGTGCCTGACATTGCTAAGTCCCCACAACCACCCCCCTGGGCTGACATCACTCTCACCCCCATTTCACAGATGAGGAATTGGGCAGAGACAGATTAACTTCCCTGCCCAAAGTCACACCACAAGGAGTTGGCTGTGAGTCCCAGCAGGCTGGCTCTAGATCTTTACTCCTAACCGTAGGAGAAGGCACCAAATGTGACCCTCTCCAAAGCCATCCAGCCCAGGGCAGGTTCTGAATGAAACCTACCAGCAGTTAATCACCCAAATATCAAACATCGCACAGTATAGGAATCATCAAGAGTGAAACAGACTCAGACCTTGAAATGACCGTAAGAACTAAGTTGCAAAGCTCTCAAGGTATAAAGTCTAGACATTTCTTTAGTTTAAATGTACTATATTGGGTTTTTAAAATTTAAACTTTTCAACACAGCGCAAAGGGCATCCAAGTAATTCCTACAGCCGTTTCTTCACTTTAAAACAAAACAAAACTTGCTCCTTAAAAATGGTTTTATTTTGTCATGGAATGTTCAAACACAATGGCATAAATCTATTGACACAGTGGTTAAAACATTAACCCCAGTGAAACTCCTAATGTGTTAATTCAGCAGAACCTGCCCATGCCTTTCTGAGAAGACCTGGGTCACGCCTGCTTGCAGGGTGTGTTCAAACCCTTGCTTCCCCCGCCCTCATCAGTCTAGGGGCCACCACCAGGACTGACGCTTTCGTGCAGAGCCTTTCTCAACCAAATATGTTCTTCTTTCCTCTTTTGGGCCACTGTCAAGGCTCAGGAGAACAGAGTGCAGAAAGAGATGGGATATTTACACTCTGAGTGCTGAACTCACTGGGGACTTTCCAGGCAAATGCCCGATTAAACTAATCCTCTCATTAAAGTTGATTCTGGTGCAGACGGCAGGAGGAGAGGAGCTGATTCCTCTTCTGACTGCCGCTCCCTCTTCCCTCCGGCATTGTCAATCACCCTTGTTCTTGCTTCCAGCCCAGGGCTCTTAAACTATTCTTGCTATAAACTATTCTTGCTATTTAATAATCCTCTCTCTCTCTCTCTCTCTCTCTCTCTCTCAAAGTTGCTAACCCCTTGTGAGATTGGTTAAAACTCACAAGAGAGAGTTGGAACAGCCTGAATGGGATCAAGCGATCGGAGATGTCTGGGCTTCTTCCTGCTGCCTAGAGAAATTCAACTGAAGCTGTGGGGTGGGAAGAGGTATAGCCAATGTCACCCTGAAATTATCCGGCGAATACCAATTCACACCACCTCTCACCAGACTAAGATCCGGGTGACCTTTGGAGGAACTTGATCAAGCTCTGTAGGGTTTCGGGCTCCTCGGCTAACAAACAGGAGGTGTGCGCCTGTCTGGAACGCTTTACCACTGGCACTGAGGGGTTTTCAAGCTAGTGGGAGGAACAAGGGATCTCTTCTTCCACCTCCTTATCCCTTTTGAGAGTCACGTTCTGTGCAGAATTTCACCTGACAAAATTAAAGTTTGAAAATTCCCGGCCTAGGTGATTTCTGAGATTCCTTCCAGACCTAACATTCTATGGTTCTGCGATGCAGTCGTCCACAGAAACAGACAGCTAGTCTCCTCTGGGTATCGCTCCCCTCAAGCCACACTGATCCGGAAATTGTTGAAAGGTTCACACCTCTTCCTTGGAGCCCTCAGGGCTACAAATCTGTCTCTGCCAAATGACTGAGAAGCTGCCTCCTTCTTCTGCCTTCTGCCTCGGATCACAAGGGGCCCTCAGTGTCCCTGGAATTCTGCCAAGGGCTTATGCAAACCAAGCCAGCTGCAGACGGCAGGGGTCTGGGAGGCACGCCACCTCAGGCGTCAGGTCCAGGCTGGGCCCCTTGTGGCACTGCCTGGTTTGTGATGGAATTAAAGACGGTTTCCTTTCAGGTGTTACTATAACCTGATGGGAGTGGGTGTTCTCAGTCTGCAGCCTTGGTGCCCGAAAGCTCTGGACTCATCATTCTGATTTCCCCTCATTCTAGCTTAGTCCACGTTTCTGGGCCTCAGCCCTTTCACAGGTCAAACAGGCGATGAAGTGACATCGTGTGTGTTGATCACACCGACAGGGCCTGACGCTGTAAATGTTATTATCTTTTCTTGCTGCCACTTTGCACTAAGTGAACACCTGGATTGCCTTAAAATGTGATGAGTCATAAAAGGGACCAAAAGAGTGACGGGGCTCAAAGTTACCCAGCTGTGGGGATACCCACTGCTTTAGATATGAAATCCATTCTCTTTCTACAAGGGCTTCTCTGCCTGAATTCTCAGGCTCCCCATAACACAGCAAGCAGATTCATGCTCTGACTCATTCTTTTACACCCAGAAGCTAAAAAGTATGTGCACTGTTCAGAAGATCAAGGCCAACCGTACCCCAACTCCTCCACCCCCCCATTCCTCCACCCCCACTCTCATGGCTTAGGGCAGAGAAAGCCACCTAATAAATCATGTTGATTCACACAAATAGCTCCTTAGCTCCTCCCTTGGCTGAGAAGAGACAAGACAAAGAATTCTACAGACTTCGCCTTCCCAGGACATAATAAAAATCTGGTAAGCGTGGACTGGTAGTGACACGTGGTTCTCCTGTGTACCGTGAGAGATGAAGGATACTCAGGTGCCACTCAGAATGTTACTCCCTCCAGAGCAGAAACAGGGTGCTTACTGCACTTCTTCTAGGGAAGTGAAATTAGCTGTTTCCCTCCCCCATCCTGTTGAAAGCCCCACAGCAATATCATGACCCTCCAAGACGTACAGGACCTTTATGTGTAAAACGCATAAACCATTAAATAAGGAAAACCTCATTAAGCAAGAAGGTGCTGGGGGAGGGGAGAAAAAAATTGATGCAGAAGAGAACAGATGTGGAGGGAGAAGGTGTTGATCAATATATCCTACCATAGGCCAGGCACTATTCAGGTTCTTTCTAAGAAAGGTGGGAAAGTGAAGCAGCGAGAGCGTGGGGGTGGGACCCAGCCTGCCCCCATTCACATCGTGGCACACAGTCATTTGGGCAAATTAGATAGTCTCTCTGCGTCGTGAAGGTAATCACAAAGCCTCACTCACAGCGCTCCTTAAGGATGACACGAATTCCTCTGGGTTAATGCTACAGAAGCTGCCGTTATCTGTAAGGTTCCTCATTTAATCTCTCCAAGTCACTCTGACCTTTGTGAGGCAGGCAGGGTCCAAGTTTTATAGCTGAAGAAACCTGGACACAGTTTATCTCGGGTCACATGGGCAGTAAGTGGAAGTCTGGGAATTCAGCCTCAGCCTCAAATGATTCCAAGTCAATTAGGTAAGTAAACACTGATTCAGGAAGGTTCTGTGAGAGAGGGCCAGATAACCTGTCAGAGGAGCTGACAGACTACGTCGTGGGGTGGCTCCTGAGGCAAATCCAGAAGGGCCAGCAGGCTGTTTATACGGGGATGTGGGTGTAGAAAGGTACCTATCTGTGTAGAAACATATTATTTTCCTTTTAAATCAGGACAGAGCAACTCTGTGAGCCCAGCAAGTGTCGGAGTGTTTAAAGAGTGTCCGGAAATACATACATACACACATTTCCGGTTAAGGTGCTAGCAGACTGAATTCTTAATTTGTTATTTATACTGTACTCTACCCAAAACCTAGTGGGCATCTAATAAAAGGCTGTGATCACCTTTAATGACTATTCTATGTTGGCATGTGGTTAAATTGCATTATCTAGCATTCCTCAAAGTTTGCTCTCCTATGGCTAGATGTTCCTTAAAAAAAATATTAAAAGGTATCAGAGTTAAATAAAACGCTGTTTACCGTGGCTCTTTCCAGGAAATTTCCTGGAAATTTGCATCTGAGAAATTCTACAGTAAAGAAACCCGCTTCCTTTTTTTTTTTTTAAGATTTTATTTATTTATTTGACAGAGAGAGAGATCACAAGTAGGCAGAGAGGCAGGCAGAGAGAGAGGGGGAAGCAGGCTCCCCGCTGAGCAGAGAGCCTGATGCGGGGCTTGATCCCAGGACCCTGAGATCATGACCTGAGCCGAAGGCAGAGGCTTTAACCCACTGAGCCACCCAGGCGCCCGAAACCCACTTCCTTTTAACGCAGTATTTCCTAAGCCTACTTGGCCACAGAACACTTTTTGATGTAATAGAAACTTTGGGAAATGCTGAAATGACCTGATTAAATTTTGACTTCCCTGCAAGCAAGGAGTAATTACCCCCAGTTTTGAGGTAAGAAAATAGAAACCCACCCAGCAGGGGGAGGAGCCACTGCTCGACACGTAAGCGTCTACCTCCAAAACAAGAACACTCGCGTTTCCAAAACACGGAGCCATAAAAGCCACCATCACAGGTGCTGTGTCTTCTGCTTTTCATTTTAAAATGTATAGGTAAAACTAAATGTTAGTAAATTAAGTGACTTGGCCGAAATCACAGAGCTCCTGAGGAGTGCACAAGGGATGAAGCCTAAATCTACTCACTTTTAAAAATCTCCGAGCGGAGAAACAAGCTACCATGTTGTCATGACTGGTCTGAGTGCGCACCTGCCTGAGCTAGGACCCGGCCCCACAGCCGACCTCTCAGGGCATTCAGGGTGAGCTACAGGAATGCAGCTGAGGAGATGCTGTTATTTCAGAGCTCAAAAGCTCAAACAATCTCAGCCCATTCACGCTGGCAACGAGCTGACACACCCCTCCCTGAACGGATGAAAACAAAAATCTGGCCACTTGGTGATTATAATCTCCCTCATTAAATCAACTGTTCAGCAGCAACTCCTATTCTTTCAGAGGAAACAATAGTGGGGGGCGGATCTGCTGCAGGATCTGGACACAGCGGTGCTCTCTCCACCAGCGCCTCCCTCTAACAGTTCTCTGGCGTATCTGAGCTTCGGACAGAAGCATCCCCCGGGCTTGCCAAGTGCCTCCCGGCGCAGCCCACTCGCTGTTCTGCCGGTAAGCAGTAGCATCTGATACAGAGGGGAGTCATCCTGGCCACAGGACACCAGCCCGGACCTGGGAAGGTGAGCCTGGTTCTCAGCCAGCACCCCCACCCAACCCCCCGCCAGGCCCCTCTGCCAGGAACCCAGATCCTGTCTCACCAATTACAAAGGTTGCTCAGGGAGTCCCCGTCAAGGGGAACTGAGATGAGCATCTGGAGACCATTAAGGCATGGAGATAGGCATCTTGCCCTAGAAATCAGCATCAAGCCCAAACTGCGTAATTCCCACGGCAGAGACCACCACAGGGCAGGAAGCAGGACTACCAGAGGAGGAGAAGGGAGAAAATGTTTCCCTGGGTATGCTTCCCTGAAGGCATTTTTTAGCCGAGTTTCCTCCATGAGTTTAAACATACTCCCCCCAATGCTGACACTCACAGAACATTTTTAAGGCAAAGCAGGACATACAAAAGAACGGCGACTATGTTTCCCAATTCCTATCAACTGAGTAAGAAATGTATTCAGCACTCCCAGAGCATCAGACCCTGTGCAAGGCATGAGACGGTCATGACAGAGTGACAAGATCAGGAAGGTAAAACAGGACCAACAAGTGGTTTTGACCTGTACTGTGCGGCTGTTACAATGGTGCCTTGGGGGCTGCAATGGGGTGTGGGGTGGTGACAGGCTGCGAGCGTGGGGTCCTCTCCTGCACGCTGCCCTCTCTCTCATCCGCTCTCCCCGCCAACCTCCGCAGCTCCCCCATGACCTGCTCTCCAGGTCTCTCTGCAGGGAGAGCTGTTGGGAGACTTCAGGTCTGGATATCTGTAAATTCCTCAGGAATATTTGCAGGTACTTTCTGCAGGACTGGTCCGGGAACAGAACTCTTATTGAGCATGCCAAGACAGAGACCAGTATCGAGTGCCCTAATGCATTCTGGCAGAGGAAACACACTTAGAGCGGATTGTTTGCTGAGAGCTTTAGAGCGTGCCCCAGCGCTGGCCAGGCCTGGCATGGCCTCAAGCACCAGCTTGCTCCCTTTGACAGCTGGCGGTGGCAGCTGCTGAGATAAGCCCCAGAGCACCCTGAGGTTTGGATGCTTCTGGTGCCAACCACGATGGCGAAGGGTGCCTCCGGGCCTCATGCACAGGAAGGAAGGAGGTTCTCAAACACTTTCCCCATGGACATGTTCGGGGAAGCTTTCAACCTCGTAAGCTCCGGACACCTAGACTGTGGCACAGAGATGTGCAAGAAGCCAGGGATAGTCCATCCTGAGACTGTGTCTCCTTAAGCATATGCTGTCCACAGGCAGAAGGTAGCCTGCAAAAGATGGTGGGTACCCCGGATTGTGTGCAAAGTTCAAGTCCTGGTCCCCCACTGCCTTACTTGTCGCCTGGTGCAAGCGAATGACTCCTCTCTTTAAGTTTATATTTTCTCATCTGTGAATCCGGCGGGAGTACGATTCCTATTTCATAGGCTGGAGGGGTTAAATTAGCCACGTGAAGTGGTGAGCATCTTAGGTAGATACCCTATATACCCCAGTCATTTTTAGTATTTTACCATTATTATTGACACATGTGAGAGGAACTCCATAAAGCCCAAGGAAACGTCCTGTTACAGCAATAGCCCATTTGATGGTCTGGATCTGGAAGGAAGGCTAGTCAAAAACAAAAAACAGGGGTGCCTGGGTGGCTCAGTCATTAGGCATCTGCCTTCAGCTCAGGTCCTGGGATCAAGCCCTGCATCGGGCTCCCTGCTCAGCGGGGAGCCGGCTTCTCCCTCTCCCGCTCCCCCTGCTTGTGTTCCCTCTCTCCCTGTGTCTCTCCCTGTCAAATAAATAAATAAAATCTTAAAAAAAAATTAAAACCAAAAAAACCCAAAACCCCACAAAATACCAAAAAACACATAACAAAAAACAAAACCCACAATGATAACAAAACAAAACAAAAAAAACCTAAAGCAGATTGAAGGAACTGCTATGTTGATGGCAATTCTCTATCTTTTCAAGAATAGCACGAAGAAATTTTTTTCAGATGCAAAACGGGTAAGTGCAAGAAACTTCTCTCCTCAGGGAAATTCACCAGATGGAAGCTCTTTTCGAAGGAATTTCAAAATCTATAAACGTAGCACAAATAGGGTCAGGTGTAACCCTGTATCGGTTGTCATCACATTCTTGACGGCCCTTAAGTCCCAGTCAGCCTGAGTTCCAGTGGTATTTTATTAGCTACAGGAATTGCATTTCAGAACATGTTTTGAAGGAAAATGTCATGAGCTTATCTTTCCAGGGGCCAAGGCAGCAATCAAAGAATCAGCTCATGACTCATGTTATATTCCTCATCCAAGCACATTTCCCACTGTAATCTCCTGGCTGCTGGAGGGGTTTGGGGAAAGGTGTGAGTGTTCATCCCTCCTAAATCACATGAACTCAGCACACCTCTAATTTCACAGCTGTCTGCCGCTGCACAGTAATGGAAATCTTGTTTGTATTGGCTTCTCCATGCAATCTGGAAATAGCAAAATGGTGCAGAAACAGCAAATTTGGGGTACCAAAAATAACGTTGCAAACCCATGAAAATGAATACCTATGACTTAATGAAATCTGTGGCCTTCATGTGTGTTTGCTAAGGAAATTAAACTTAGGTGCCTCCTTTAAACAGAACGAAAGGGGGAAAATGCATGAATAAATGATTGCTTACTTAAAATATGTGTCATCCATGAAAATAACAATTTCTAAGATACTTTTAATTATGGGAATTTGCTATTGAAGAGACCTGGTAAATTTGGAACTATGGTTGAGGATTAAAGGTGATCTTTAGCATCTTTAGCATCATCTTAGCAGGCAGATCATTTTACCCTCCTTTGAAAACACAATAAAGTTAGGAGGATGGAAGTGGGGGGAGGGGTAGATTGCCTGGTTCTGAACGCAGCTGTTACTTAACTGTGTGACCTTGGGTAAGTCTCTACAGTTCTGTTTCCTCATCCATAAAATGGGGATGATAAAACTATCAAAGTCATGGTGTTGCTATAAGGACTAAGTGAGTTAATATTTTTTAAAATATTTATATCTGTGCTATGGCACAGTTCTATATAAATATTAGCAGCTGCTATTATTATTACTATTATTACTGTTATCATTATCATGCTAATCATCAGATTCTCCCATTCTGCCTCCTATGGGCTGCCCTAAAGTTCTTTCCATCAGCAACATTAACAGGAACATTTTAAGGCCAGAGATGTCCTCTCCAGAAAATCATTATGGCAGCTCCTTAACCACTGGCCTGTATTAACATTTCAGACTGATTGAAAGTCCCCTTGAAAGGGAGTTCTGAGAGGCTGGGATAGAAAGCAGGAATATTAAATGAGGAACAGTTTGTCTTGTGGCAAGGGGTACCATGCAGAGTTAACATGCTGGGCTATTTTGCTCCCCTGGGGGACTTTGGCAATAGTTGCAGGCATTTTGGGTTGTTACAGTCAAGAGGGGGAGGGGCTACCGGCATCTGGTGGGTAAGATGCTGCTCAACATGTCACAAGTGGCCCCTACCGCCCCCGGCAAAGAATCATCCAACCAAACGTCAGCAGTGCCAAAGGTGAGAAGCCCCATGGTAGGGTAGACCCTGGAAAGAAAAGCAGTCTGGCCCCACAGGGGCCTTCACTTTAGGATGGACGTAATGTTAACCACTGGCTACCCAAGAGCTAATCTGTTTCCTAAGGTGCCTGGACTACTTGAAAACGACTTTTGGGGGTGCTACTCCCACAGAAGCAGTAGTCATTTATTACCGAGCAAGCCCGTTTCCAGAGAGAGAAGACTAAAGAGCCGGTCCCCAAGCACCCAGAGAGTTTTCCTTTGGCTCTGAGGAGGTTACTGCCTTCAATATTTTCAATTCACGCGCTAAAGCTTCTGTACATGCTAATGTGGAGCCTGGAGATGGTTCTTCAAATATAACATATCTAGGGGCGCCTGGGTGGCTCAGTGGGTTAAAGCCTCTGCCTTCGGCTCAGGTCATGATCTCAGGGTCCTGGGATCTAGCCCCGCATCGGGCTCTCTGCTCAACAGGGAGCCTGCTTCCTCCTCTCTCTCTGCCTGCCTCTCTGCCTACTTCTGATCTCTCTCTGTCAAATAAATAAAAAAATCTTAAAAAAAAAATTAAAAAAAAAAACAAGCTCCCTGCGTGATAGTGACGCACGCGGTTTGAGAACCAGCGCTTTGTGTGATCTGGCTCTCTTCTCTGATTCCACTCCGGGCAAACGGGCTTCTCTGCAATTCCTCGACCATGCCAACGTCTCTTCTACTTCAGGTCCTACACACTGCTCCTGCTGCCTGGAATTTCCCGCCTCTCTCCTCATCCCCCTTCTCAGATGTTTCCTCCACTCTCATATAGATTTCTGCCTCCACCTTAAATTCTCGGATCATTTTCTTCATAGCACTCCCTATCACTAGCTGTTTTCTCTCTTTTTGTTCAGGCTTACTTGTTCTTCTCCAACCCTTCCACTAGTCTGTAGCCTCCACGAGGCCAGGGCCATGCCTTTGTTACTCTATGTGCAATGAATACTACAGTGCCCGGGACGTAGTAGATGATCACTTTGAGGACTCGAATGCATTATTACCCCGTGGTAGAGCACAGGGAGACCTAATGTGTGGCATCTGCCCCGACCCCACCATTTGAATGAGGCAGACATAGCCATTTGCCCTCCACAGTCCTTCCCCCTTACACCTGGCTATGGCTTCAGAATTTGTCATGACACTTCACTCCAAGCATCCACCAAAAAAACCGAAAAAAAACAAAAAAAACGAAGTTGTTACTTGCAGTGGACATGGAAGAAAGATGTTCATCGATTTTCTAAATATTATTTCCATAATTTAATCGCTAATATTATTTATGTGCCTGACATTGTGCTGATATTTCACAAGCATTATCTTATTTATAAACCCTATGTAGAATATCCAATAATGATGCCCACTGACACATGAAAAACTGAGTTGCAACATAATGCCACCTGCCCAAGTTCCCAGAGTGAGGGGCCAAGAGGGGATCTAAACCCAGGAGGGCCTAGCTGTGGCACCTAAGCTCGCTGGGGAATCCTTTCACTACAGTGAGAATAACAGGTGGTATGAAGTCATCAGTGAGAAGCGAGAGCAGAGCACCTTGGCCAGGCAGGGATGCCAGAGGGAATCCTGGAGGAGTTTTGAGGCATGGGTGAGTCAAGAGCACAATAAGTAAAGAAGCAGGGGAGCAGAGGTATGAACTCTTTACTCAACCTACTTCTTTCTTTTTTTTAAATTTCATTATTATTATTATTTTTAGAGAGGGAGAGGGAGGAGGGTGGTGGGGCAGAGAGAGAAAATCTTACGTAGGCTCCACGCCTAGCATGGGGCCCCACTCAGGGCTCCATCTCATGACTCTGAGATCATGACTTGAGCTGAAATCAAGAATTGGATGCTTAACCGACTGAGCCACCCAGGCACCCCCACACCTACTTCCTTCTTAAGAGAGGTCTTATTTTGGAAGAGGGGAGCTTTGGTAAAATGACGTCTGGCTGAGCGGTACTCTATTCAGGGGCTATACTGCTGGCTGCTCTCATCTCGGGCACATCTTCAATGATGATCTTCTTTCTGGATACTGGCAGCATAGCTGATCTGTGTGAAGTTTATTGGTATAAATGAGTGCTGGAGTGTAGTGGGAGGGTGGAAAAGATCTCCACAGAAAGGCCTTTCAAGTTATATTCAGGCCCCTGCTAATCTGATTTGCGTCTCCTGGGCCAGTAATTCCCGTACTCGATGAGTTAGGTTATTGTTGGAAGTGTACTGTTCGTGTGAAAAATGTGATGGCAGAAAATATTTGGAAACCATAAATTATTAAAGTATTTTAATAAAAGTAAGTGTTTATACTAAATATCCTCTCTGAGTGTGATCCAAAAGAAAAAAAGTGTTTCTCAGTTGATCTGCACTAAAGGGAAATCTGCATGGAGGTGGGAATTACAGCATAGCCTTCACTTCCCTGGCAACCGACTGATGTCACATACGGGATGGAGACCTTCCCGATGGGCCAGGATTTGGCTGAGAGGTAATGTGTCTTGAATCAAGTGTAAAACTGACTTGAAACTTAGGAAATACTTTTTAAGATTAATTTTACTTAAATTGATTTTGGAAGGAAGTACTTAAAGCAAATCGGAAGGTTGTTTTCTAATATTTTAACCAGAAAGGGATGTAGAAATCTCATATAATTCACAAAATTGAGCTTGACATGACGCCATGCCTCCGTGGAAAGAACAAAGCATTCTCAATGTGGAGAAGAGATCATCTCATGTGAGATCCAAGGCCTTTATATGAGAGTCTCTGGAAGTATCATTCCCAGATGAGCAGCATCAGCATCTCCTCAAAGGGGTCCTAAAAAGCCAGATTTGGGGTCCTGCCCAGAACTACTGAATCAGTCTCTAAAGGCAGGGCTCTGGAATCTGAAGTTTTAGTGTTTCCCAGAGAATTTTTAATTGAAACCATTTTTTGGTAGAATCTGAACAAAGCAATAAGGAAATGTGCCTTGACTGTATCTAGCAGCAGGTAATATTTGAGCATCATTACGGCTTAATGAATAATTTCGACCATAATCACATACCAGGCCCACAGGTTACAAGGAGTATCAGTGCCAACAGGGGCATTTAGGACATTTGCATGTGTTTTGAGGGAAGTAAAACAGTGTCATATAGTAATACTAGACTTCTGGTTTTCAGAATTCAGCACAATTTTAAAAACTGGGCAAAAGGATCAACACAAGTTGTCTCCTTTACTTTGCCAACAAGGGCAAATAAAAATGCCTCTCTGGTTCTACCATTTCGTAAAAGAAATGGCTTTTTTTTTAAGAAGTGACATTTTTAACACCAAAAAAGAAATAAGAAGAAAAGCATCTCAGAATAAAAAACAGTCCTTTACAGGGGCGCCTGGGTGGCTCAGTCGGTTGAGCGTCTGTCTTCGGCTCAGGTCACCATCCCAGGGTTCTGGGATAGAGCCCCGCATCGGGGTCCCTGCTCAGTGGGGAGCCTGCTTCTCCCTCTCTACCCTACTCATGCTCTCTCTCGCTATCTCTGTCTCTGTCTCTCAAATAAATGAATAAAAACTTAAAAAAAAAAAGTCCTTTACACAGAATACACTGGTAAATAAGTACAAATCATTTGCTCTGATGTCTGTATTTTCCTTCTCCTCATTTTGTCACAGGGTGCACTAAGTCCTGCACTGATGCCTGAAAACCTTTCACATAGCAGAGAGACCAGGGTTTTGTAAAGTCAAAAGTCAGTTCTACGCTTTGCCCCTTGCTAGCTGTATGATTTCAGCATCACTTGCATGACTGATTCATCTTGGCTTCCTCATCTATAAAATAAACATAATCGTCATGATAGCCATGAATGGCCTAACGTGGATTGATCGATTGTCACACAGAACAGACTGGAAAGATGTCCTCCTTCCCTGGTTTTCCCTTCTTAGGCTTCCCAATCTACTAATCTCCTATGAATCTTGTTGGATGGGAGCTAAAGACTTGCTTCCAACAAAAAGGAGGGAACAGGGCTGCTTAACTCATGGTCCCCAGCTTTTTTATTTTTTAAGCTTCTTTTCTCTTTCTCTAGATTCTGATGGAGTTTCACATGAGGCAGATCCTTGGTATCTGGCGGTTACCAAAGCTCTGAAATAGCAGTTCCCTGCCTAGTTTGTCATAAAACAAGGAGTACAAGTAAATTCCTGCCACGCGTGTTTAAAATGTTGTCTAGGTCCTTTTTTGCTTTTTTCTGTTATACCTATTTATGAGTAACTTGTTTCCCGAAAGTAAGAGTAGGCCAGGTGATAATTTATAAAGGGTGAAGAGGCTTGGGGGGCGCAGGAGCGGGGAGAACCAGAAGAGAGGGGCTCCTGTGTCGCACAGTTCCAGGATACCACGCACGTGGCAATCTATGTGAATGGAGTCCTGTTGCTAATCGTGTCCCAAAAAGTCATACAAAGTGATGGACCTGAGTGGAGGGGGGTGCACAGATATACTGTTCCACAAACAGAGCCTAGACACGGGCTTCCAAAGAACTTAATAAGATAATGGCATAGCTAATACTTTTTGAGTCTCATGTCAAGCATCATGCTAAGCACTTTATATGGATCAATTTTCTCCCCCACAATAACCCTACAATTATTATCCCCACTTTCTATACAAGGAAACCAAGAATTAAGTGGGCACGGACTCAAGATCACCTAGCCGGTCAATGGCCGAGGCAGCATTTTTTTTTTTTTTTTAAGATTTTATTTATTTGACAGAGAGAGAGAGATCACAAGTACGCAGAGAGGCAGGCAGAGAGAGAGGGGGAAGCAGGCTCCCTGCTGAGCAGAGAGCCCGATGTGGGGCTCGATCCTAGGACCCTGAGATCATGACCCCAGCCAAAGGCAGAGGCTTTAACCCACTGAGCCACCCAGGCACCCCCTGAGGCAGCATTTGAATCTAGATCTGTGTTAACCTACAGCCTAAACTCAATACCCGTCGGCTAAAGCAGAAGAAAGCAGAGAACAGAGATCTTGTTTAACACTTATAAACTTTAAGGGAGGGTTATTTTCTCTTCTTTCATTCGTCTTAAAAAGGCAGCTGACCAACTCTGGCTTATGTTTTACCTCTGTGAAGGCAGAAAACAAAAGCACTTCGGAATAACTTGTTCCTCAATTCCTAGAGCGATATTTCTGTTTTCCCGGGGGTAGGAGGCTCTCATATTCGAGGCTCTTGCAGAATAAGCTGGTTGTTGTATTTCCTAAAGCGATGACCTCCCCTTCTTCAAGCAGTAATCCCTCATGCCCTGCTGAACTGGACAGAAAGCGGTAGCCAAATATCCTGTCGTCAAGCCTCCTCCAAGGGCAACTCTGCTGAGTGGTTATTTTGGAAGTGGCTCTAATCAGTCACGTTATGCAGCTTTGCTAAGACTCACTTTATTAGCTACCACCAAGAGCTAATAAAACATGTCAGGAAGTCTCTGTAAGCTGTAAAAACATTTCCAAAGGTCACGGCCGACACTCCGGACTTCAATGACTTTTTAAAGGAAAAGAAAACAGAGGCAGAGGCCCAGCCTTTCAAAAGTCAGAACTACCAAAAGCAGTGGCCCCACATGGGCGGTGAAGGGCTGCAACTCCGCATTACACCCACCATTGAATCATCAACTCTGTCCAGAGGATGTCTTGAAGAAAAGGTCCAAAAGCCACAGAATGGCGGTGGGGACGGTGGCGAGGAAGGAAAGCAGGACCTATCATGCCCTCGTATGACGATACTGCGTTTCTCGTGGTTATTTCAGTTTGGTGTGGGGGGCGTCTAACAGTCACACTTACTTATAAACAATGGTGTAGGTGACAGAGAAGGGACTGATTTTCGATTACCTATAGCACAAGAAGCATTTTTTCTTAACATATGACTTTTTTTCCATTATAAAAGTAAGTCCACTTTTTAATAAATAGTAGTAAAACATAAAAAAGGAGAAGTAATCCTGTCACCTTAAAAGCAGGGAACAGAGTTTCAGGTTTTGTGTTTCAGGAGTCATACTTTATCATGTGGGATGTCTCAGGACAAATGACTAGAGCCAGTGGTCCTACTAGCTTGAAAATATTCCTGATCATTGAGATGCCCATCCACCACTGATCGACAGGTCCAGGTCCAGAAGACACAATAACATTTTTATCCTGGTTTAGGATACAAATTTTAGACTCGAAATCTGAACTTGGGGGGAGATGGGGGAAGGTGATTCATGGAGTAAGTCAGGATGGCATCTTGTAGAAGCTCAGCAGGAAAAGACCGAGGATAAACTGGTATGCTCCAGACCAAGAGAGGCAAGTTCTGTCCTGCTTTGGAGCAGTTGCCAGCCGGCTGTAGTGCAAACTGCATTTGGTTGTCCTTAAATTTTACGGCAGGCTGCGGCGGGGAGTGAAGGGGATTCCACCACTAACTGGAGATACTGTAGGGTTGAGCTGAGTCAAATAAATTCCTCTTGTCTTACTGTTTTCTTTTTCCTCTTCTATTTGCTAAGATGGGCAACATAGAGCAGCGAGAGCGCTAGACCTTGGAGCTCAAGGGAGCAGGGCTGAGTCCCTGCTCTGTCCTGCCTGCTTCCTAACTCCAAGCTGGTTCTCTTGCTCCCTTCTGCAGCATCTCACCAATGAAGATAATAATAGGACTAGCCCCAGAGAACACTTGAAGGATTAAATGACCTTGTAAAGCTCTCAGCAAAAAGCTTGGCACCTAGCGAGCATTCGGTAAGTGAGGAAGTCACAACACCGTGATGCTGGACTGGGAGCTCTTTGGGGACAGGGGTCATGTCTCCTCCTTCGGATCCCCAGTGAAAGGTGCTTGAGTACACCCCAAGGGGGTGGGAGTAGGGGTCTCTACATATGTTCAAGAATAAATGGATTTAGTTTGATTTGTTTCACTTTCCTTTCCTGGTACATTCTTTTTTTTTTCCTTCTCCAAAATAGTAAGCTGCATTTTTTCTTGCTTCAAACAGATGTATCATTGACAGAGGGTTAAGGCTATCTGATTCTCTTCTTACTTGTTTAGGAATATTTATCTTTCTTGTATTATTTTTGATAGTCAGCTTTCCTTTCCCCCCTTCCTTTTTCATCACTTTCCTCTCTCAGAGAACTGCTCTCCCTTCAGTTACTGGGGTTCTGGTGAGTTTGCAGGTCTGTTACCCTCCCTACCCAAACCTACCCATCCCAATACCCCAATTCACATAAACCCAGAATCCTCACTTGACTTTGAGATGACCTGCTCTGTAATAAATCCCTTTTCCCACAGGTTAGTAAGAGTCAGTTTCCGTCGCTTGCAACCAAAGGGCCCTAATTGACCCCTATTTTTTTTTTCTTCCTTTCTATTCATGTTTCCTTCCTGCTGCATGGGTGGTTTCCCATAGGTCTCCTTGACCATCTACCACCAATCTCCTTCCTCACTGAACATGGCAGAATTTACTCCCTTCTGTGAATAAAGATGAGCTACCCTTCTACTCACAGGTCAGCCTTCCTCTTAACTAGCACAGTGGCTTCCATGAAATTCAGTTACCTTCAAGGCAACCTGATATTTTGCTGAACAAAATGTTAACGTCAGCATCCTAAGTGCCCTAAGACTTGGCTATCACAGGTTTAAAATTATAATGCTCAAGGAGAAGTAGGTACCATCTACTTTAACTCTATTCATGTGACTGTGTGGACAAAGGAAGAGACTTTTAATGACTTGTGCAGGGCCAAACGGCCAGACAGAGGTCAGATTGGAATGCAGTCTCCTGATACTTAGGCAAGGTGTTTTCACTATCCCACTGGGCCACTTAAAAGGAAATACTATTTTGGATCCAATCCAAGCAAATTTACTTTGTGAAGTAGAAAAGCTTCTGTCATAGGACGGTAACATCTACAAGACAGTCCCATAATGAGATGTAAGAATTGTTCAAAGTAAAAAGAGGTCCGGGAAGAAAGAAATGCATGAAGAAGGGAGAGGGGTGTTAAGGAAAAATGCCTGATATCACTTCTTCTAGAGGGAGGTGCAGGGATCCTCCAAAACAAAATCACTCCAAGGCCGTCGCTAGCCAACACATACTGAATGTAATACATATTGAACATAACACACATTGCACATAAAAACGTGCAGTGAACTGGTTTAAATTTGAAGGTTCCCCACACACAAAAAATAAGCATTGGATAGCTGACCCAAAGCAATGAACCCATAAAAGAGTTCTTTATTTTAAATTCATATACAAATATTTAATTTTCTTTTATCCTCAAGGAACAAAAAAATCATAGTCTCTTAAAACCCCCTGAGTGATTGAGTGAAGGCAACGGGAAAGGAGATATATAGGCCTTGGGAATGCATTGCATAATACCTGTAGAGTTCTCCAAAATTTTTTGTTAGATAACACCATATAAATATCAAATCCCCAAGTATGAACACCAAAGGCATATGGCAATGATATGTATCTTTAAATTTCTCTGATCTAAAAATCTGCTTTATAGCAGATATTTTCTAGACAGAGGTGTTGGTTGTCATAGCATCTGGCATATTACATTAGCTTTAAAAATGAATGAAATTAGATCTGCACACTTAAATTTAACCCCATAATTAAATGTCTCTGTAAGGCAGTTGCAATTGACAAAACGTGGGCAAATACAGCTTTCTCAACTTTTTTTTTTTTAACAGATTCTTTAACTCAGAGAACTTTTAAATTGAGGGTGTTGAGGGATAGTACTTAACTGTTAAACATGTAAAGCAGGGTGGTCAAATAAATGGCTTACATGTCACCACGCTCCCCACCACATTTCCAAAGCCGACATGGCTGATTCCCCACAGCGCTCTTCTCAATTTAGGCCAGTCTCAGAATCTTCTCAACTCGATACAACAAACAGCCATAACCAACAGATAAACACAAAGAAACCCACTTACCACTCTTCTATTAAATGATCCTGGTACTCATGCTGCTTATCCAATGACTAGAACTCCCATGGTTCTACTAGTTAGCAAGTTCATTATTTATGTGGTTCTCCACAATGAAGAACAGATATTGGTTACAAGTAGGTCTAAAAATGTGTAAAACGCATGGGTCATTCATTTTCCCTGGTTCTCAAGAATACACAGATGGGTGCTGAGGGTCCCTGCACACTTCAACGATCTACTCTAGACTTTCCTTTACATCTCACTCAACTCTGCCTCTGTAATTGAAGTAAAAATACCATCAAGTAACAAACAGTAGTATTTTTTTCACATTTCCCAGCTCAAAAAATGGATTTCTTTTCCTCCACTGAAGACATAGGCCCTGACTTCTTCCATTTTATATTCTACCCCGAAGTAAAAATAAAACCCATAGGCAGGCCTAGGATGAGACTTATGCCTATGAGTCTTAGAGAAGACTCCATTACTGCAAAAAGGGTCAAGACTGATAATGTAGCTGATCCTTGAAACAAAAGTTTGAACTACACGGGTCTGCTAACATGTGGATTGTTTTAGATAAAGACAGTCTAGTACTGTAAATGTATTTTCTCTTATGATTTTTAAAATAACATTTTCTTTTCTCTAGCTTATTTTATTGTAAGAATACAGTATATAATACACATATAAAATATGTGTTAATGGGCTGTTTATGTTATCAGTAAGGCTTCTGGTCAACAGTAGGCCATTAGTAGTTAAGTTTTTGGGGAGTCAAAAGTTACACGAGATTTTCTACTGTGTATGGCAGGGAGGGTTAGGGGTGGGGACAGCACCCGTGACCCCCACATTGTTCAAGGGTCAACTGTCTTAACAATCTCATTTAATTCAAGGCTTTTCTTCCAGTGAACCACGGCTTTTTTTTTTTTTTTTCAATTTTTTTTATTAACATATAATGTATTATTTGCCCCAGGGTACATGTCTGTGAATCATCAGGCTTACACATTTCACAGCACTTACCATAGCACATACCCTCCCCAATGTCCATAACCCAGCCACCCTATTCCTATGCCCCCTACCCCCCAGCCACCCTCAATTTGTTTCGTGGGTTTAGGAGTCTCTTATGGTTTGTCTCCTTCCTGATCCCGTCTTGTTTCATTTCCCTCCCCCACTCTTCATGACCTCCGGCCCTGCCTCTCAAATTCTTCACATCAGAGAGATCAT
>CM052892.1:37321203-37381692 GCA_028534135.1 Potos flavus | reverse complement strand
TTTTTTAAGATTTTATTTATTTATTTGACAGAGAGAGATCACAAGCAGGCAGAGAGGCAGGCAGAGAGAGAGGGGGAAGCAGGCTCCCCGCTGAGCAGAGAGCCCGATGTGGGGCTCAATCCCAGGACCCTGAGATCATGACCTGAGCTGAAGGCAGAGGCTTTAACCCTGAGCCACCCAGGCGCCCCTATTTCCAGCTTTTTGAGGAACCTCCACACTGTTTTCCAGAGTGGCTGTACCAGCTTGCATTCCCACCAACAGTGTAGGAGGGTTCCCCTTTCTCCGCATCCTCACCAACATCTGTTGTTTCCTGACTTGCTAATTTTAGCCATTCTGACTGGTGTGAGGTGGTATCTCACTGAACCACAGCCTTTTTAGAGCTAATACTTATATTAGAAAGAATAACCAAATAAATGCAAGTCATTAGGGTCTCCACTGATTATTATGTAAAGCAATACATTACAAGGGAATATACCAATAATGCCTCAGTATTTTGAAGTTATCACTAATTCTGATTACTTCCTCTTCTCGCTCTGATGAGTCTAAGTCTGTGAAATTCGATTATCTCTCTTTCCTTATTACAATATTCTTTTTAAAAAGTTTATAGTACACTCAGGAAATAATAATTAATAATAAGAAGAAGAACTGAACTCCCTCTTGAGAATTGCTTTTATGATTAGATATTTTGTAAGTTATAATTATAGTAATTTTTCATGTGCAAATAAGTGCTTCAAAAGTACTTGACAGTTCATGACATTAACTGGCTCTTTTAGAGCAGTTGAACCATCTTCCCAGCAAGTGCACATTAGACCAGAGTTTCTCTACCTCAACTCCATTCACATTTGGGCTGGATACTTGTAGTGAGAGGCTGTCCTGTGCGTTGTAGGGTATTTAGCTAGTATCCACCTGATAGATGCCAGTACCCTTCCATATGTGACAAATAAAAAATGTCTATAGACATTGCCAAATATCTAGAATCCCTGGAGTACAGAATCACTTCCCAGTTGAAAACTACTTCAGGTCACTCATCCAGGGCTTACTGACCTTTTCCCTCTTCTGATTAATGATGCAAAGATAAATTTTATGGCATACCTCCTCTCTATTCAAAAGGTCACCCTTCCAAGCTATCTGAGTAGAAATTAAAGCAATTTTGCCTTTAATCACATAGTTTCCCTGGGAAGAGCTCATGTGTTATCTTCAGTCCACTGCTGGGAAACAGAATCCAATCCCACAGAATAAAAGAGGGATACAGTGTGTCTCCTGAAATGTATCTCCTTCTCATCCCCCCTCCCAACCTGGGTGGAGAGATCATGAAGTCACTTCTTGTCTTCTTCCCTTAGGGAGATCAACTTGGCGCTGGAGGGTTTCAGAGCTCAGAGCAAGAACTATCCAACAGCAAACATCTCCTAGGTAATTCTGGACAAGTTATGGCGTCTCTTAGAGCCTCAGTATTCCTATTCATGAAAACCAAGATAATTCCCACTTCTTCAAGTTGTTGCTTGGAACTGAAGAAAATAGTATATACATAAAGCATTTAGAAAAGAGTCTAGAATACAGACAATGTGCACAATGAGCATTATGGGTCTTTCAGTCCCTCTACATGGGGAATCTCAAACCAGGGACACCACACAGTCTAATTTGGAAGTCGTGATGGAGACCAGAAGAGCCATGTGGAAAAAGCAAGCACACATGTGCCCCCACCATGATTTGGATGAAGGGGGAAGCTCAACGTGTCAGAGAGGCAGAAAACATCTTTGAAGCAGAAATATTCACTGTGTAATACTGCCAAGTCTTTCTATAATTACATAGTTACATATAATTAAATACCCTGATGCCTTTTTAAAGTTGTCTATGATCTGAATCGCCAGAAAGGGACACCTGTGATGGGTGTGACAAACTGTGCACACAGTACATAAAATTTCTCTTGCTTCTGCCCCACCATCTACAATGCTCTGCTGCTAGTAGGTTTAAACAAGTGAAACTACTGATATTCAACTATTTTTCACCTGCAAAAGGCAATTTCTTGGGGGTCAATCTATCCTTTGGGGGAAAGCAGACTCTTTCAAATACCTAAAAGGTTCTCAAGTAGAGGTCAAATAAATTATTCTTAGTTATAGGTGGAAAATTCTGAGGAAGCCAAGCCCATGAGATGTGCTCTCCTTATGTGTGAAAATTCTATTCTTTCCCATCTTTTTTTCATAAACTCAAGATGCAAATGTACAGTGCTCCCCAAAGACTCCAGCTAAAGAGGCAGGTAGGTGCTTCATCCCAAATCCCAGCAGAGCTCTGAATTAATAATCACAGGGAGAAGGAATAACTCATCTGAAACTGCTAACAGGCTATTATTAACTAAAAGAGGGGCATATATATGCCACATGGGGGCTGGACAAGGGACAAGGACCATGCAGCACAAAATGGCAGATGGAAATGCAGTTGAGGCTATTATATTATAGATTTGGGCATTTCCCTCCCCCCTCCCTTACCCCAGCTCACTCCTACCTGATTGCCCTCCTAGGGAGCAGAAAGCACTAGGGAATGGGAGGTAGAGCTCCAGGGACTTGGCTGAGAGAGACAAGCCACTGGATGACTGCTTATTTTTTTTTAATTATTTTTTAAAAATTTGTTTTATTTATTTATTTGAGAGAGAGAGAGCATAAGCAGTGGGGAGAGGCAGAGAAGCTGGCTCCCCACACAGCTGGGAGCCCAATGTGGGGCTGGATCCCAGGACCCTGGGTTCATGACCTAAGCCGAAGGCAGATGCTTAACCATCTGAACCACCCAGGTGCCCTTGGATGGCTATTTTAGAGAGTATTATACACCAACTGTACCTACTGCTGTGGCCTGGCTACCCTCCCATTAATACAAATCTTGAAAATGGTCTCGCACGCTTCTCTGAACCCTTCCACTGGTCACAAGGATAGAGTGATCAAAACTCTCCGATCTGTGTATTCATCCTAATTTCTTTCCCAAGCTTCAGCTTCTCCTCTGACTGCCAAAGATCTCCACCTTGATCTCTTTGATCTGAAATTGAATATGCTCCCTAAATGCAACCACATCCCCCTGCCCCTTCCTATTCATGAATCGTCTCAGTGCTGTCATTATTCCCTCCACCTCTAAAAAGGAAACCCTTCAAATCAGGCTCATGGTTTTCATTCTCCTCCCACATATTTAAATAATTTTACTTCAGAAGTGTGTCTCAGACCCAACTTCTCCTATGGGGCCTGCAGCCAGGGCCCTGAATCGGGTATTTGCTTTTCCTGTAGATTCACAGCTGCCCACTGCTTGCCTTCCCTGCTCCTCATCTTCCCTCATACCTGTCTCTCCTCCAGATTGCCTACACAGTCCTCATCCTATAAAACTAACTTGAAAACCTTTCCATTGGTTGGACATTGCCCACAATACATTTCCTTGGCATTTAACTAAATCAGAACAATACATATGAATGGATTACTTTAGCCCTGGTAGAGAATAACGAATAATACTGTAATTATTAATTGCATTGTTAATTATATATTCAGCTCTTCAAAATCTGGCCCCAACCTAACCTTATTCCTGCCATTCACCCAAAACACTCACTTTTTCAACTGCACTGACTTTCTCCTGGTTCCATGAACTCCACAGACCATTTTTAACTCCCTGTGTTTGCACATTCTGTTCCCTTTGCCTGGAGTACCAGCCTCCCTCCTTCACTCCCCAACGGCCAGGCAAACAGTTACTCACCCTTCAAGTCTCTGCTCAAAAATCCCTGGGTGAAGCCTTCACCAATATGCACAGGGGAAAATGGTCATTCCCTTCTCAGGGACGATTTTTATATTTCTGCTATTGCAGCTCCCTATTTTATGGTGGTTTACTTGTTTGCTATTCTCTTCATGTTACGCTGGGAACACCTCCAGAACAGGTTCTGGGTCACTGACTGTCATCTACCCAGCATCTAGCACAGAGCCTGAGTTAGAGAAGGCCCGGGGAAGGGTGGGTGAAAGGGATGGCCAGCAGCCTGAGCATAACAATGGTTCTAGTGTCACATTAAATGTACAAAGATAATTACTTCCATTGGGCAGCTTTTCTTAAATGCTTTCCTTTCTTTCTTTTAGCCTTTCTTTAAGGAGACAATAAAATATCTAGCTTAGCCTTCTGTGGAGAGGGCAGAAGTCTCTGAGACCCAGAAGCAGGACATCCAGGGGTTCCTCTGTTGCCTTTTGTTGTGCACACATTGCTTCACCTGCTTTGAGAACTTGCGTTTTACCCATTGCAAAGAACAGAAGCCTAAGGAAGCAATTTAAGTAAGTGAGGGATTTGCTCTGTTAAAACATGGCACCCAAGAGCAGGCGATAAAGCCCAGCAATGGAGCTGGGGGAGGGAGCCCCAGGGCGGAGACTGGTGCTCGTCTTCTCTCACGGGCCACGGAGTCTCACTGGGAGAGTCTTTACTCTCTCTTCGTTTGACAATGCATGTGAGCCCCAAATGGCAGCCTCAGCCTGGCCCCCGTGACTTTTCAGCTCAAGGGCCCTAACAATTTCCCTTTGGGCCTTAGTACTGTTCAATCAGTTCAACAAGGAGGCCATTAGGCTCAGGTGGCTCTAATTCCTTTAAAGCCTATGCAGGCAAACTAAATTCTAAGCTTGAAATGCCTCAAGGTTAAGAAATCAAAACCTAAGGACAACCAATGGCACATAGCCAACTAAGCTTCCCCAAATATGGCACATGCTTAACCTATAACCAATCAAATAATGTCCTTGCTTTGCTTCCATCTTTTCTCTATTAAAATCTTTCCCCTAGCTCCTGCCAGTGGAGTGCTTCTAACCATTTCCAGTCTGGCACTGCCTGATCCAAATGGATTTTTACTCAAATAAACTCCTAAAAATCTTAATACGCCTCGGTTTATCTCTAACAGTGAAAAGATCATAAGAGAGGAGCTCTAGTTGGCCCAGCTCCCCTTTTAGGTGGCACACAAGTCACATGGCACAGGCCAACTTATTGGCTGGCCTGGCTCAGGTAAGGTGTCCACCCTGATTCAGTCACCCGCGTCAAGGAGGGGTGGGATCACATGAACAGAAGCTTTCTCATCTGTACGGTCCCCTCCAAAGGTATACTCCCCCTTCTAATCCCCCTACCCCCCAACACCTGCTAAGAAACTTGCCCTACCCCTTTCTGCCTTGCCCTTCTTCGTTTCTGGCAACTTTGTTGGGCTGCCAACATCAATACCGTTGGACAGGGCACATCTAGATGCCAAAAGTTAAATCCTCTTAAAATAGTAATGAGGAGTTAAAACCATTAAAGGAACATCAAAGCAAGGAAAGCAAAAGAAAAACACACAGGTAAGCCAAAAGCTAGAAACATACGGTGAGTTTTGCAAGCTATCTCCTATCTGATAGGAGATTCTGAAACACGGCAACCACAATTCCAGAGGCTCAACTTCATTCCATCCATCATTCCACATTAGGGCTGAGCTCACTGCTCTACCAACTTCCCCTACTCCTGTCCAGTGGCCTGGCCCACAATGCGAAGATGTTTCTGGACCACAGAGAATAGTGCACAGAAGCTGGAGTCAGACAAGTTCTGCCACTTAGTATTTATGACCGAGAGAATTTCATCTAACCTCTCTTTATGTCATTTCCCATCTATAAAATGGAAATAATACAAGCTATTTTGCAGGGTTCTTGTGTATGTTAATCGTGATACTTATAAAGCACATCCTTCCATGCCTGCCATATAAGGGAGCAGTTGATAAACAGCATTAGGTTGTATCATATGAAGTTGACCTTTTGGTAGGTCAACTAATATTATGTGCTCCCCCTGTCAGAGAAATTATCACTTTTTATGATTATTTTGTATTTATATGCTCCCACCATTAAATTCTGAGCTCCATGAGTCTGTGGACTCTGCCCGTCCTGCTTCCCACATAAGGCTTGGCCCAGCACTTGGCAGACAGTAAGTGTTTCATCTGTACTTTTTGAGTGAATGAATGTTGACAATGATGGTCATGGTGGCAATGATGAAGCTACCTCTTCTGGACGGCCTACTGGAACAAGACGGTCCTGGATTCCACTGCCTGGCACACAGCAGGGACACCATAATGTCTATTGAAGGAATAAATGAGTGAACAAGTAAATGCATTTCAGACATACACATACAAATTCCAAAGACACTATCAAGTCAATAAAAACTGCTATGAGGCTGGGTGTTGGTCAGCGCCATCACAAAACATCTAGTGGCTTGCTTTCATTTTCACATTTCCAACAGGCTCTCTGGTATTATGGGGACACTACTGACATTCACGTGGCCCCATAGGCCTCCCAGGAAAATCACAAAGACAAAGTGCTGAACTGCAGCCTGACAAGCCAGGAAAGGTTCGGATTGTTGTGTACAGCTTCCAGAAGCCTCCTGGCTTTAGTCTGCCCAGAAACAGCCACCAGCTTGCAATTGTACCATAAGCCTCTGGACGGAAGAGGACCCTCCCAAGGCAGTGTGTGGCTCACGCTACTTAATGCAGCTTTTGTCCAAAGGGCCTGCTTAATTGATTCACTGCATTTCCGATCAAATGTTCAATCTTCCCTAGAGAAAACAGGTTAGAAGGGAGAATGGTCCAGGGCGGGGGAGGTGGGGCAGAAGAAGAAGATCTGGTATCTGGTGACCACCAGAACAGGAAAAGGCCTGGAATGATCAAGAAGACAGAAAGAAAAAGCTTCATCAAAAAGGGAAGTCTTGGGGCACCACTTGGGTGGTACAATAGGTTAAGCCCCCAACTCTTGTTTTCAGCTCAGGTTGTGATATCAGGGTCCTGAGATCGATCCCCACAACAGGCTCCACGCTCAGTGTGGAATTTGCTTGAGATTCTCTCTGCCCCTCCCACTCGTGCACTCTTTCATTCATTCTCTCTCTCTCCAAGATAAATCTTAAAAAGAAAAAGGAAGACTTCACTCAGCCATATATTTATCTTTAAAACTTCTAATAATGGCCAGTTTATGTCTCTGGATTTTTTTTTTTTTTTAATGTCTCTGGGTTTTAAAATGAAGTCACTTTTAGAGGCGAGGAATGTTCTTTCTGGTTTTGACAACAAATCAAGGAGAAACAAAATATGAAAGGTAGAATGTAAATTACATTTAAAAGAAAATCAGTCATTTCCAATTATTTAACCTTCAGGAAACCACAAATATGCAAGCATGGAGAGAGAGGAGAAGAAGAAAAGAACGGCTGAGGTTCGCAGAGACAAACACATCGATGTTATCCCCAAAGATCTCCCACTGCTTACTGCCTAGCCCCTCTTTGTGTTATCTGCCAGGTCTGGGAAAGGCGGAAGTGCCCTGCGCTTCACCATGTGAATTTAGAAAAAGTACGTAGAGCAGAACATCAGGGAACTGTTCCCAGACAAGGCTGAGGATTGCTGCCATTTCTCACAACGATTCGGGAGCTGGTCTTTTCAACTCAAGCTACTGTTTACAGAAGTGTTACCACAGGATTATAATTATAGGTTTTGTTTAGCTATAAAGAGGGTCTGAATCCTCCATCAAAGGAAGAGGAAACGACTCACTCAGAGGTGTGGAGTGAATCTTTCACACTCACTGTTGCATGGAATGCCAGTGGTCTGCATGGATTCAGGCCAAAGCATGAGCCCTTGAGGTATGGGGAGCTCTGAGCTCACGGTGGGCAGGAGAGCCTGTGCTCTACCCTGCCTTTCCCTGTTCTTGGAGACGTGCTGGAGGCGGGGGAGGCAAGAAAGTCCTACGCTCCCATCGGGCCAGCTCCCACGCAGGTGGACTTCCTTCTGCTCCGAAAACTGCCGTTCTCATTTCTCCTGCAGAGCATGAAACCAGAAGTGCCCAGATGCATGGAGGGGTGCCGTCCTGGCAATGGGAATGTGGGCCAAGGTTTCAGGGGCTACCTCTGGCAAGACAGTGGGATCCTTGGAATGCCCATTTGCTCCCAATATTGCTTCTGCTCAACTTTTCTTGTCTTTTCTCTCATTTTTGGCCCTGATCCTAAAACTTGGACTTCACATTCTTTGACAACCCATCACGTCACTGGCTCTCAAGAGCTAAGCTCCGGTCCTGCCTACCTCAGGTAGTACCTTCGCAGGGTCCTCCCAGGCCTCTCCATTTCTAGAGGCTCTTTCTGTGCACTGAGCCTCATGCCTGGAGCACCTACAGCTCACCAGTGCCTCAGGGTATCCTGCTGATCCCTGGCCAGGACTTGCACAGCAAACTGGAGTCTGATCCTCTGAAAGAATGTGCTATGCACAGAGAGCACCTGTTGATCTTTTACCCCAGGAAAGCTGTATAGATTAATATATTGGTGACTTAGATACTGGAATAATGTATGTACTACTTCTGAAATGTCCCAGCAGGCTCTGTCAAGTTGATAAAACAGGCAAACCACACTGGAGGTAAAAATAAAAATTATCCTCCTCCTAAGAGAAATCTGCTTGACACAAGCCAGCCTCCATTCACTGGACACATAATAGACCCAACTGGGACATAGTGTTCAGCCTGCCCGAATTCCCAACAACCTCCATTTCTGCACCCAGATGCATTTTCTATCAACAGCTGAGCAAGGGAGGAAATCCCCAGCTTTCCCCTCCTTTAGTCTACTTTCTCCTGGACCTTGGGTATTAGCACTCCCTTAACATTTGGTCACCTGGAGCTTCATTTTCTCAGGGCATTAGTATATATCTTGAAGGAATTTGGTAGATGTAGCTACAAAATCCACCATCAATCACTGGTCATTAATCTCCATTGACTGTTCCTCCTGCTGGGATCTCGCTGTGCCTCTTCTAGTTTAAGTTCCTGACGGCTGGGCCCATCGAGAGCATGCGCCCTGGTTCTCCTGCCTCTGCCTCTAGTCCGCCGGCATCCCTGCCAAGGAGTGCATTTGCTCTGGGGAGCTCTGAGCTTTATGGACTTTGCAGCACTTCCCCTTTCTTCCTGTTACAAAGCTCTGGCTTAGCATGAAAGCCACCTGGCAGAGGACACTATCTTTTTCCCCACATTAGGAAAAGGAGACACATCCAGGAAATGGAGACAAATTATCAACTTAAGCCAGGCCACATAGCTAGTAAGAGCTGGAGCTAGAATTCCTCCATTCAACAAATAATATTAGGTTCTTATTATGTGCCAGTCACTGTCTTAGGGACTGGGGATTCCATGTTGGTAAACAAAACAGCTTACAATTCCTTCCCTCATAGAGCTGATTTCCTATTGGGGTTTAAACTCAAAGATATTTGACCTCAGAGGTGGAGTCCAACAATGGTTAAATTATATGACACCAGTGCAGAGGGAGTCACAACCTCCGGGAAAGACTTGCTTTCAAATGTTGGATCGTAACCACAATGCAATACCACTTCACACCCATTAGGATGGCTTGTGTCAAAGAAACAGAAAATGACTAGTGTTGGCAAGGTTGTAAAGAAATCAGAACCTTTGTGCGCTGTTGGTGGGAATGTAAAATGATGCCAATTACTGTGGATGAGAGTTTGAAAGTTCCTTAACAAGTTAAATACAGAATTATCATACGACCCAGCAATTCCATTTCTAGGTGTCTACCCAAAGGAATTGAAAGCAGGGACGTGAATAGATATTTGTACACGAGTGTTCATGGCAGCGTTATTCGCAGTAGCCAAAAGGTGGAAATAACCCAAAGGCTCATCTGCAGATGAATGGATAAACAAAATGTGGTCTATACACACAAGGAAATATAATTCAGCTTTAAACATTATTTAGAATGAGATTCTGATACTGGCTACAACAGAGATAAAACTTGAAAACATTACGCCAGTGAAATTATTCAATGGAAATTGTACAATTTTATATGAGGTACCTACAATAGGCAAATTCATTGAGGCACAAAACAGAAGTTACCAGGGGCTGGGGGAAAGGAAGGATGTGGAGTTGGTGTTAATGGGTACACAGTTTATGTTTGGGGTGACTAAAGTTTTGGAGATGGATGGTGGTGACGGTTGAATAATACTACAAAGGCACAACATAGTGAATTCATTGAATTTAACACTTAAAAATAGTGAAAATGGTAGATTTTGTTATGTGTATTTTACAATACAAGAAATAGTTTGATTTTTTTTTTTTTTTTAAGTCTCATCATAAAGGAAATCAACCCAAGGACAAAAAGCCAGCAGATAATTACTGAGGGCTCTCAGTGCCTGGAGGACATGAAATCATTTGATTTCAAAGTGAACGAACATTCTTGCCCTGAGACACTTTGGGAAGAAAAGATGCCAACTTTCCACAAGGCCTCTCTCAGCTCTTCCTTTATCCGATGGCATCATTTATCCCTCAATGTACAATCAGTATGGTACAAATGTACTGACTATAGTTTGATGAAGATGATGGCAAAGGGATATTGGAAACCGGCAAATTTCAGTCACCAAATACAAGAGTTTTTAAATGCACCTGACTAGGAAAATGCTTACAAAAGAGGATTTATTTTATTTTATTTTATTTTTTTTGCCTTGAGTTTCTGGAAATTCTTTTAAGAGCACAACACAGTTACTCTTGGGATAAATATGTATTTTGTATCTTTCTGGAATTAAGCACAGGCAAAATCAACATAGGGCCTTGAATCTAGCAGGTGGAGTCTTCCCTAACCAGTAGTGGCTTCTTTCCTGGGAGATATTTTTCTTCTGGGGAAAAGGCACATTGCTCTCTCAGTATGAAATCTGTGCCTGGGAAAGAAAGTTCTGGGGTTGGAAAGAAGGATACTATTGCAGTGGAGGAATCCAGCTCTCTCCTGGTCCCGGAGAAGGTTAAAAATTTCTAGGAAGGAGCATCTAGATGGTGAATCGCTGCCCTATAATTTTCCATCAAAGGGCTTGCAGAATTGTACCAACCTTTTGGGATTATAGTGGGGGATCAGAAGCCAGTGTGAGGCCTGGAATGGGCAAGGCAACTGAGGAGTAGGACAGCCATCGTCAGAGCAAACATTGCCCATTTTTAGACTTTTTTTTTAAGATTTTATTTATTTACTTGACAGAGAGAGATCACAAGTAGGCAGAGAGGCAGGCAGAGAGAGAGGGAAGCAGGCTGCTTGCTAAGCAGAGAGCCCGATGCCGGGGCTCGATCCCAGCACCCTGAGATCATGACCTGAGCCGAAGGCAGAGGCTTAACCCACTGAGCCACTCAGGCGCCCCTATTTTTACACTTTTAAATTGTCTGTGTGTATTTCCTTGTTGATCTTTCTCAGGATTTGGCAGAGCTTGAAATTTTGAAGCAGGCCAATTCTACTAAATGAACCAACAAAAGGGGTTTTGATTCACACATAAGGCATGACAAATGTAAATAAGTGAGTAAGTAAATAAAGAAATACCAGGGAGTGATGAAATGGCAAAGTGCAGGGGAGGGTTTAGGGCAGGGAAACCGTTCTGTATGCTATGGTGGGTTCATGATATTATGCATTTGTCAAAACCCACAGCACCGTAACACAATGTGACCCCCTAATGTGAACTGTGGACTTCAGTTAATAATAATGTATCACTTTTGTTACATCAGCTGTAACAAGTGTATGCAGGAGAAACTATGAGGGGAAAAGGGACATAGCAGAAGTCTGCATTATCTGCTTAATTTCCTGTAAGCTTAAAACTGCTCTAAAAAAATAAAGTCTATTAATTTGGAAAAAAGGAGGATGCTTATTGGCCCCAAATCATTTATGACTTGTGCTGTTTTTATGTAGCCTAACAAAGTAAAATGAAAACAATTCAGGTAGTGCGTGGCAGGATAATATGGGGCAAAGGTTATAAAAAAAAATCAGCTTTGTCCTGATATCTGCCCTTATGATAAAAATATTAAAAGATAAAATCAAATAAAAACAAAGAGTAGCAGCATACCTACCCATGTCCAATGTAGTGGCTGTAGAGGTAACTTGAAATTCCAGGGGCACTGGGGAGCTTGGGTGGTGCAGTGGGTTAAGTGTCCAACTATTGGTTTCAGTTCAGGTCGTGATCTCAGGGTCATGAGATCGAGACCCATGTTGGGCTCCAAGCTCAGTGCAGAGTTTGCTCCAGATTCTCTACTCCCTCTGCCCTTCCCCCTGCTCTTTGTCTGTCTCTCTCTCTCCCCCTCTCTTTCAAATAAATAAATAAATCTTTAAAAAAAATTCCAGGGGCACCTGGGTGGCTCAGTTGTTAAGCATCTGCCTTAGGCTCAGGTCATGATCCCAGGGTCCTGGGATGGAGCCCTGCATTGGGCTCCCTACTCTGCGGGGAGCCTGCTTCTCTCTCTCCTCCCCACTTGTGCTCTCTCTCTCTCGCTGTCTCTGTCTCTCTCAAATAAATAAATAAAATCTTTAAAAAAAAAAGAAATTCCAGGGTGGAGGAAGTCTGCTTAGCCGTTCCTTTCCTCACCTGGAGATTCTTTTTCAGAGCGACATCTGAAAAACTCCTAGATGACTTCTAATAAGGGAGGTGGTAGGGTTCTTTGATGAAGCCCTCATCCTTTCAGATAAAAAAGGGTTACAATTGGGGCACCTGGCTGGCTCCGTCGTTAAGCATCTGCCTTCAGCTGGGTCATGATCCCAGGGTCCTGCTAAGCGGGAAACCTGCTTGTGTTCCCTCTCTCACTGTCTCTCTCTTTGTCAAATAAATAAATAAAATCTTTAAAAAGGGGGGGGGATTACAATCATACAACAACCCACTCTTAACAAGTACTCTTTTTCTATACTTCAGTGCCATGAGGAAACATTCAGCACTGAACACCAGGAGCCTGTTTCCTTTTTGTTTCCGTAGTTGTCAGAGTGTTTTTTCTATTCCTTCCCTTCCCTCTCTTGCCTTTTCTTCAGAATGAAAGTATCGCGTTTGACCTTCCCAACCAAAGCAAGTCCTCTAGGTTTACGGCTGTAAATCAGAAAGAAGCCAACATTCTTATTTCTATCATAGGAAGAGGATGATGACAATCAGTGCTGAGGGTTTATGCAGCATGGTCTCAGGGAAGGATGCGAGGGAGGGTTACAGCTTTAGACCAGTTAGCTTAGCTTGTTACAGCCAGTCCCTAAGTCATCGGTTCATACCTGTCTATATCTCCGTTTAATTCTAATGACTCATGCACATCCCACGGCCATATACATCCCACGGCAGCCCTACTGAGATATCACCCCTCCAAGGCTACAGCTGTTGGGACGATGAGTGGACGAAGCTGGACCATCCACTCAGATGGGTTCTTCCTTTGAAAGGCTTCTTTTAAAGAGTTAGCTTCAGGGGCGCCTGGGTGGCTCAGTGGGTTAAAGCCTCTGCCTTCGGCTCAGGTCATGGTCTCCGGGTCCTGAGATCGAGTCCCACACATCGGGCTCTCTGCTCAGCGGGGAGCCTGCTTCCCTCTCTCTCTGCCTGCCTCTCTGCCTACTTGTGAGCTCTCGCTCTCTCTGTCAAATAAATAAATAAAATCTTAAAAAAAAAAAAAAAGAGTTAGCTTCAGCCATGTGTAGGGCCTACAACAGCAGTCCATGGTGGGATAAGAAGGAAGTCACGGAACAGGAGTAGAATCCGCCGTATTTCCCTTGCTCCATTCCCCTGAGGCAAACTGTCCGATGATAAATCTTAGTATCACAAGGAAGTGGGGGGCAGAAGTAGGAGAAGGAGTCTTCCTTTTGGAATCTTATTATTAACTTGGATTGGATTCATTCTCATTACTGAATTGGGGCTTTTATGTGATTTAAGGTGATGTAGAATTGTTACTACTTAAGAGTGACTAGAACGACCTGAAAGAATTTTGTCTAGGCACAAAAGGAGGACCACTACACTGGAGGCATTTAGTAAAGGGACAGTAGGAGGCAAAGCATAAAGTTACATTCTGGTTGCAACACCAGATATACTCACCAATGGACCAGTTATGTACATGGCCGGGTTTGCTTTAAAAGCTTTCTTTTGGCTATTTTGAATGGACTGGAGAGGGGGCAAGAATAAAGTAGGGAGACTTAAAACTGGGGGTGCTGGGGTATTCCAGCTGTGAGATGATGACAGAAATGGCAAAGAAAGAAATGGAGAAGTCTGACATACATTAGAAGGTACCAGCAATAGTATCTAAGGCTAGACTGAAAATGTAGCTAAGGAAGAAGGAAGCAAGGATTTTTTCTAGGTTTCTCGCTTGAGCAATTGAATAGGAGATCACGGGTGAATTGTGAGCTGGAGAGCCCTGCGGGAGAAGCAGGTTTGGCACACAGAGGAGCCTGAGGTGGAGGGGAGAGTAATAAATCCAAGCCTTAGCAAGTTCCTGAGGCTATTTTAAAACAGTCTTCCAAAGAGCTCTGGTTTCTTTGAGGTATCTCAAAGAACAGAAGGCAAAAGCTGGAATCTGAGATGTATTTTGAAAACTGACATATGCATTGGCTGGAGTCAAGCTTTCATTTAGCTTGGGAGCAACAAAGTATCCCGTGACATCTCCACACTATGCCTAGCCCTATAAATCTGGAGTGGGTTCTGATGGAGAAATACATATGATCTCTCTCACTGCTGCTTCCCAAGGGAAGGTCTTGCTTTTCAAAGCACCACGTTTGCCTACTCTTGTCAACAGATTCCAACTTCTATAGGTACCATTAAATGGCTTCAGAAGACCTTGGAGCACGATGTGAATAACCACCATCCCTGGCAAGAGGCAGCAAAACTGCACATTCATTTCCCAGTGTTCAGAGCAGAAACATCTGTCTAAAGCCACAAGGCCTTGGTGGACACAAGCAGCTGCAGACCCTTGGGGCTCATTCATCTTAACACCAGATTGTTACAGATGTTTGCAGCTGCTGAGAGCCTGTTTCAAAACTCATGGCCTCCATTCAACTAGGGCTGGGCAGCGGGATGACCCTGAGGATTCCCCACATAAGGCAAGACCCACCTCCTGCCTCAGCAAAGCTAATATGGGGATTAGGTTTAAAATGTCAGAGTCTTGAACGAAAGGCAGTTTTTCTTGGCTCCTGCTACTGAGGTTATACTCCCTATGGCCCTGGATTTGGTGATAAAGAACCAGTTACACATGGTGTAATTTTCAAAGTACTGCCTCACTACCGAAATCAGCAACGTAAACACGAAATGACTCGGTCACAAGTTCTTTCCCCCCAATAAGTCAAACGTATGTAAGCCTTCCAAGCAGCTGTTTGTAAGAATCGCCGTTCAGATCCTCAAAATTTTTAACCAAAGTGAGGAAGAAATCCTTCGAGAGAGTTTAGCCAAACTGTATGGTTTTAAAGTCCATTGGAATGAAGGAATTTTTATGAGTTGGCTTTACGTGTACGCACAATGTGTAAAGACAAAAATACTATTTTTTTCTCAAATCTAAGCTAGAAGCGAAATTTTACTATTTGTGTTCAGAAAAGTTATTAAAAATTATGACTCAATGTCAATTTCCTAGGTTTGAAAATCACCCTAAGGTTATGTTAACATTAGGAGAAGTGAGGTGAATGGTATAGGGGAACTCCATGTACTATTTCTGCAACTTATCTCTAAGTCTAAAATTATTTCAAATTATAAAATAAAAATAAAAAAAAATAGGACAGGGTTCTATGGTCTTTGGGTTTTCCCATCCATGACTTCTCTCCCCAAAAGCACTAGTTCCCGCTGATGAAAAAACTTAGCCAATCAGTTTTGGATGGGATCATGAAACAATCCATGAGGTGGGCACTGACATCCTGCATCAGTCTAAGCTTTACAGTAATTGAGCCAACGAGCTAGGAAAGCACCAGCAGCTAACTGTGTGAGAAAGATCCTCATTCTTCACTTTCAAATGGAAAAGGTCCTGATTCAAATGGATTTGGCTCTAGATCTGAAAGCCACTGTGTCTACCAGGGACAACCAAACAGATGTCTGTCTACTTTCTTGAAGTACGGCCTTGCTGAAGAAAACACGATTTCATCACATCTGCTTCTACACTGCAACATGAGTGGATTCTATGGCTCATATAGATTTTAATGTGGGGTTTCATGCACTTATTTCTTTAGCTAACTCAGGCAGACAATAGGATTAGATATGCTTTTCATATGCTGTCACCTCTGAGTCATCTATGTTCAAACTTTGCTGATATTTGGACTTGCAAATATGTGTTTATCCTCTTATTTTATGACAAAAAGGTATTTTGGTTAATATGCTATTCTGATTGATACAACTATTATGTAGCATATATTAGGGTTATTGAATTCTGAATAATTAGAATTTAATAAACTATACTTGTGGGAGAAAAAGCATTAAGATCTCCCTTCATGATCCTGAAGGACAACATTTTATTAAAGGTATGGTTAAACATCAGTTGGAAAGAGCAATTCAATAAGTAGCATATCAAAAGAATTTTTTCCTTGAATTTGAACATGAACAAATTTGGTGAAATGGCAATAGTAAGGGGACCTCAGAGAACATCTGGTCTAGTTATGTTTTGGGATCTTAGGAAGTCTAAAATGACTGGTGCTTAATTTGGGGTTGGGGCGCTGGCCTACTTTGGAGATCTGATAAAGCTGTAGAGATCCTATCTAGAGAACGCATTATTAAATACTTTAGATATAATTTAAGGGGTTTTATGGAACCCCTGGAGGTTTCTTTTCTTTATTTTTATAAAACAAAACAGAAGAGAGGCACCACCATAGGTCTGTAAATGTGTTTACGGTTGTTTGAATAGACAAGGGAAAAACTAAAGAAAGATGTACAGTAAACTATTATCTTTAGTTACATCTGGAGTTTGGAATTGTGGTGGGTTAGGGGGTGAAAGACTCTGGATTTTATTGAGACTTGAGACACTCAATATTGCTTAAATTACAGTGCGAGGATTAAGACAAAAGCCTGAAATAAATGAGAAAGGGAGAGAGGGAAGGAGGGTGAAGGAGAGAGAGACAGAGACCTGTCCTTTAAGTGAAATGATTAAGTTAGGTTTGGGCAACATGACTGCGCTCCTCTGCTCACAGCCGCCTGCCCCTGGCTCCAGGAATCACTAGTTGTCTTCTCCGGGATTTTTAGAAACACCCTCTAAGCCTCTAAACTCCTGCTCAGTGTGCCCAGGGGAGAAGAAAGAAGCCAGGACTTTGGACTATAATAGTAAAGGGATGGTGAAGGGAGTCAATGTTTACTGAGCTCCTGCCAAGCACTTTATCTATAGTATCTCTTTTTTTTTTTTTTTAAGATTTTATTTATTTATTTGACAGAAAGATCACAAGTAGGCAGAGAAGCAGGCAGAGAGAAGGGGAAGCAGGCTCCCTGCTGAGCAGAGAGCCTGATGCGGGGCTCGATCCCAGGACCCTGAGATCATGACCTGAGCCGAAGGCAGAGGCTTTAACCCACTGAGCCACCCAGGCGCCCCTATCTATAGGATCTCTTATGATCCTTGTACACAACGCCCTGGGCTGAGAAAATACGAAGGGCAGCAATATACATCAGTGACCCAAAGCTTGACAACAATAATAATTTTATCTGTACTGTGAGCCTTTAGAATACATATGGGATAGCCTTGCACCCAACTCTTCTTCATCGAGAAGAGAGGTACTCTCACCCCCATTTTACAGATGAGGGGTAGAGGCTTCCAGTCAAAGAGCTACCTGAGAGTAGCAGAAATCAACTCAAATATATATTTTTTTAACTCAAAACTTTTTGCTCACACGAAGTACTCCTCCCAAACCGCCATGTTCTTGAGCGCAGCAGCTAAAATGGTTTTCTTAGAAATCAAGGTAGATTACTTCATGTGTCTGCTCAAAACCCTTCACTGGCTCCTCATCTCCCTCAGAACAAAATCCAAAAACCTGACTGGCCTTACAGAATGTGACTTCCTTCAATTGTTCCTATTTTCCCACAGTCACCACACTGGCCTCTTTGCTGTTCCTCGGACATTCCAAACATGGTCCCTCCTCAGGGCCTTGGTATTTGCTCTTTTCCCTGTCTGAAGCGTGCCTTCCCCGGATGTCCAGGGACTCCGTCCCTCATGCATGCAGGTGTTGCTCCAATATCACTTTCTCCGATTGGCTTTACTGTGCTCGTGGTACGACACAGCACTCTGTCACCCTCCGGGTACTGTTCTTCACTTATCAGCCCCTGACGTCTCCGGCATGTGATCATAGTCTGCCTCCCCTTTCCACTCAAATAGGAGCTCAATGAGAGTGAGGACTGAGTCTTTATTATTCTCTGCTGTATACCCCGTAAGAGTCAAAACAGTGCCTGGAACTTGACAGGGGCTCAACCCATATTTGCTGAGTAAGTGAACAAGTAAATGCAGGAATAATTGAAGGAATGTTGCCTCCCCTCAGGGCATTAGCTACAAAAGGAAAATAATGAGGACTAAATATTCAGTTCAGCTTACAAACCTAGGGCTGGAGCACCGCGGGGCTCAGTCGGTTAAGCGTCCAGCTCCTGATTTCAGCTCAGGTCATGATCTCAGGGCTGGGATGGAGCCCCCTGTCGGCTCTGCGCTCAGCGGGGACTCTGCATGAGAGTCTCTCTCTCCCTCTTCCTCTGCCCCTCCCCATCTCTCTCTCTCTCTCTCTAAAATAAATAAATAAATAAATCTTTAAAACAAAAACAAAAAAGAAATCTAGGGTTCATCCTGCTTTCCAAAGAGATGGCTGGCTGAGCAAATTACACTTGAGTTTTTACTTCCCAGCATTTCCTGAGTTCATTCATTTCATCTTCCGTGCATTAAAATAAATCAAGCACCGGCCATTTCATGCATAAATTAAATTCAGCCCGACTTTATTACCTACTTTCAGAGGAGACTTTCATAACAGAGGCATTTCGTGAACGTGAAATATGCTGAACACCTATCTTGGTGTCATTTCCTTAATTCTGCTGATGTAGTCTGACCTAGGTTAACATCAGGCCCCCTGAAGAAACGAAAGCTATTAGTGGAATGTACCCAAGCCGTCATATTTAATAAAGACAGCTGAAGACAGTTTTTATTGTTCTGTTTTCACGCCTTTGCCATATGTAGTTTTAGGCCTTGCCAAAAATTTCAGGGGAGTGATGTACTTCATAAGCTTTTTGTATGACGATCCTTGTGAGATCAGCCTCTAATGAATATTAATGGCTTTGAGAAGATCATATCTGGACGAGATAATTCAAGGACTGGCTGAAGCATGTATACCACTAATTCTACTTTGCCTGTAAATTGTAGTTACAGAAACAATTTGTCAGGAAACATTATACTGTGATTTTTAAAAATTATTAAATGTACTTATAAAATGTTAGGAGACATGCCTTGAAAATCAGTTTTCTATGTCCTGAGTTTGTAGACAGAAAAAAAGATGGAAATGTTATTGATGTCAGGTCTTGATAGCGTCAGGGAAAAAAAAGTGCTGTCAATTGTCACGTGCAGAGAAGTAGTATAAATCATGCTAACAATACTAAATAAGCATGAAATCTAAAAATACTAGAGTTGTGGTTTTGCTTGTGTTCTGCATAGAGAACCAGAAAGGGCACGACCTGGGGAGTCAGGACGTCTGCACGCCATACCATCCAACGAACATCACCGGGGCTGATTATGTTTCAGGTACAAACCATGCCTGTGACTCGGGGTCATTTTACTATGCTGGGCTTCAGTTTTCTCATCTGTACATCAGGCATAAATCCTTTCCTGCTGACTTACATCACAGTTGTGAAAATCAAGGATGAAGAATAAATGATTAAGCATTACAATTCTTCTGGCTATCATTGCAAATAAATGCAAAAATTTCGCCTGTTCTGTAGATGTCCTTGGCTCCACACATAAGACGGTAAATGTAATAACTATTGTTTAAAAAACTTATCCATGATTTAAATCATTCCTTGTCCCAAGCAAGCAACTATGGATATAACTGTTGTTCTAAGACACCTTCGCCTCTACTTAGACCCTGATCATTGGACAAAGATCAAGTATTTACTAGGAGTTTTTAAAGAGAAAAGACAATAAAGTTGGACTTATTATTATCTCGTTTCTGTTCTTCTCTTTAGAAAGCATAATGCTTGCACCATCACATGTGTAATAACTTGTTTAGCATCTGTCTTTACCACAAGACTAGAAGATACATGAATTGTTTGTCTGTTCAAACACAGTGTCTTCACATGGTAGACACAAAATACCCCCAAGTAACTATTTGTTTAATGAATAAGAGTCTAACTCAGCCTTGATGCTTATCACAGGAAAGTATCAAATGTTTATCCAGAACTTGTTATATGCCAGGTACTTTCTAAGTGATTTTGCATATATTAACTCATTCAATTCTCAAACCACCAGAGTAAGTAGGTACCAGTATGATCACTTGACAAGTGAAAAAACAAGGACACAGAGAGGTTGAGCAACTTTCTGAAGGTTAAGGTGGCTAGTAAGTGGTAGAACTAGGACATGAATCTGGAAGGCTGGCTCCAGAGTCCGTACCCTTTAATCCCTGCCCGAATGCGGGGTGGACGTCTGGTACTGTGGGTACGTCCAATGTCCCAGCTTCCTGACAGATAATCACCACTCAAATTGACTTAGCCTCTGGACATCCCCCATGCTCGTGCAAGATGCTGTTGGATAACAGAAGGAAAATGGGAAAAGGACATTTGCAGGAGTTTCTATGGCTTCTTAAGACACTAAGACGAAAGATAATGCACTTAGAAGAAAAACGATTTGGCTGATTTAGAGGCTCATCCCAAACAGTCAGGACCAAGTGAAGCCAGGTCCAAGGCCTACTGGCCTGGGAAAGAGACCTAATGTGGGTGGAGCCCAAACTAAAAGTCCAAAGAAATACTAGTGAACGGGGTAGTTTGCCTCATTTCAAATGAGGAGGGCTTTTTGCTATCTTTCTCCCATTTTGCTTCATTTCTCATATATTCTTATATAAATCAAACCCCACAACAGTGGGGAAGATCAACTCTGAACGATTCCTGTCACTGTCAAACCCAGTGAAGGAACCTCGGAGGCTGGTCACAAACTGTATGGGGACCGCTGCCTTCTCAGTTAATAGGCCTGCTGCTTGGAAGCCTGGGAGCTCAGCAGAGCCTGAGAGTGGAAGACCACTGTAAAGAGATTCTACAGAAGGAAATTCTGCTGATGCGCTAATAGGACAGTGTGATGCGTGTGGGCCACCAAGCAAGTAATAGAGCAAACTGGAAAGCCAATCTGTGAATTGACACATACATATCAGGTTCCTAAGGCCTGCCATAGACTGGGGCCCTAGGCTTATAATGGGTCCATCAATGGCAGCCATCCTCATGCCCCTAAGAACTACAGTTCTAGATCTTCCTAGACCTCCCAGGCCTGCTTCCATCCCCTTCTCAAGGCAGCTGCACTTATGCCTTGGGCTTCTGTAAGATATGCCTATAACCCTTGAAATAAATTTCTTGCTCACCACCTCCAATTTATAGTTTGTTTGCTTAAGCGACTTTTATAGGGAGCTTTTATCAAAGAAAAAAACCTATTCAAAGTCATTGGAGACATTGGAGACAGATTTAGTACGAGAATTTAGGATTTTTCAGACTTTAGAATAGCAACATACTGGTACAGATAACTGCTTATTACATAACACTCCCGGCAGGGCCAAGGGCAATACCTTGGGATTAAACACATTCATACGTTTGTGGCAAAACATAAGAACGCTCATATTAAGTTAAATAAAAAATTTAAGTAGCCTCATGCCAGAGGAAAACACTTGCAGCTTTTAGACCTTTTCTGGACTCTGAGATGGCTGGTAATAGATTACAGACCCATATTTATAACCCAAAGTCCAATACAGTGGGCCTTACAGAACTGGACGTGCTCAGGGCGGGATGGAAGACAGAGTTCGGGGTACCCATCAGAAAGCCTGAGGGCCCTTCCATCATTCCTCTTCTCATTTCATTCCTCTTTTTCCTAGCACCCCCCCCCAAAGGTGTTTCTAAACTTAATGTATTTCAAGCATACATTTTACCATGCATTCATCAATCAAATCACAGACAGCTCAAAATGTAGGGCTAGAAAAGGCACAGAACTAATTAAGGAAGGCCGATTTGTAACTGGTTTGTCCATTAAGAAGAAGGGCAATCTGCTTCTCCATGGGGGGAAAATAGGGTGCCTGAGTGGCTCAGTCAGTTAAGTATCTGTCTTCGGCTCAGGCCATGATCTCAGGGTCCTGGGATCAGCCCAGCATCGGGCTCCCTGCTCAGTGGGGAGTCTGCTTCTCCCTCTACCCCTCCCCATCCCCCAGCTCATGTTCACTCTCTCTCTCTCTTGCAAAAATAAATAAAATCTTTAAAAAACAAAAGAAGAAAAAAATAGTCCGATATTCACTCAATGCTTCCCATAGCAAAGGATGGTACTAAGCTTTCAAATATAAGGTCTCATTCCAGCCTCTTAGTAAATTTTAGGGGGTAAGTGCTATTATTAACCCCATCTTATCTATGAGGACATAAAGATTTAGTATGGTTAAGTAACTTGTCAGTAAGTGGCAACAGTGGGATTCCAACCTCTAATGTGTTGATACCAAAGCACACACTCTTGATCTGTTTAACTTGGTATAAATAAAGTCGTCCACACTGAGTGGTACTCAAACCCAATTTTCTCAGTTATAAGCATCACTTAGGAAGGAAAGAAGGGCAATAGGTTTTGTGGGTATTTTTTTTTTTCATTCTTGCTAGGCATGAACAGGACAGGAAGGTGCTTGTGTTGAGAGTTGGGGAGCAATCTTGGAGATCACAGCTTTTTAAGCCCTTACTGGTTGAGATATCACACCCATTGGCTGAGTTCATGCACACAGAGGTCCAGGCAGGTGTCCAAGTGGCTGTGAAGTGAATCTCTCATTTGGGCACAAATTCCACTCCTGTGGGGATTTGTGAAGCTGACTTGAGAATGTCAGTGCCATTGCCTATCACGGAGCTCTACTTCATGTCTAGGCAGCAGGTGCTGCTTCTTCAAAAGAAGTCCAGGCTCAGCTGAATTCTGATCTCAGAGTAATACATGACACTCTTACCCTCCACCCCCTCAGAATTCAAGGGGAAAATGAGCTGCTCCAGGTTCCCCAGGACTCATTTTCCCAGCCTGCACAATTTCCTTTTCTGCAGCCTCCTCCTGCCTAGACAGGGAGGCCTGGCTTCAATCAGAATCGTCTCCCCTCCCCCATGAGTGCTTTGAAAGCAAGCTCTCAGGGTTCATTACAAGCACAGAGAGGTGGAAGAGAATGGAATGGGCAAGGACACTTGATTTTTCTTGCAGAACCCCATGCCTGTGTAGGCAGGATGGAATTTGCAAGCACACACTGGATTATCCTTGGTGCCAAATTCAGCAGAGGGCATCCAAGTTTGCCAAAAGCAAAGGCAGAGTGAGTGCTACGTGCCCCGCTAAAAGCAGACGCAGACATTCCCGGGCAGGGAGTGCGGAAAGCCTCCAAGGCTTGACTGACTTCTTACCCATCTGCAGTGGAGTTTGGGGCCTGATGCAGTCCTAAGACATGGATGCTTCCATTTTTCCCCCCACCCCAGATCCAGTGCTAAGCCTCCTTGGTACAATCCATACAGATTATATTCTACAAAAGGAGAAATTTCAGTAACTGATACGGCACCAATGGGCGAGCATCCCAAAAGAGTATCTGGTTATCTCCTAGGGAAAAGGAAATGCCAGTGAGAGTGAACTACTTCACCTGCCAAACCATCCCCATGTGGCCAACATCAAACATTCCTTTGGAGTGACCGGTCTGAAGGGAAATGTCTGCATAGACCAGCATAACCTTTTCATAGCCAGCCACCTCTATGCCCCTGTTAGTCTAATGGTGACTTAATGTCAATCCAGGTGGTCATGTCTTTACGGTAACTAGGTGTGTAAAAGCTGCCACCGAAATCTCAGATTCCTAACCTGAGATGTGAATTTAATCCAATTTGTTGGTTCTTCTCCCTCACCCTCAAGTTCAAATGCATAAAAGGAATGAACAGAAGAGTAAAGATTCTGTTCATATTTTTTGCCTCGTCTTTGATCTAGCTGGAATCTATGTTTCAGTATGGGGTGGCAAACGAATGCCACTGGTTCAGTCTACCTGTCTAAACTTATTTCCCATCACATCCTTCAGGAACACTTAGGAGGTTGCCCTACCCGCTCCTCTGCTTCTTTGTTCCTCTCCCTCCTGGGTAAGCTCTCCTATGGGCTCTCCAACCCAGTCCACCGGGCCCCACCTGGCCTATTAGTTGGTTATCACACCAGTGGGCCTGGTTACCTAATCTGAGCTGAGTCCATCATTTCTGGTTCCACTGAGTGGGGTCCCAACCTACCTCCTCCATCTCCAGCTTGGTCCAGCATAGTAGCTCCCAGGGCACAATCCCTCTTCTAATAGCAGGCACTGCAAGCTGAATGTTTGGTCTATATCATTATTATAGGCTCTTCATGCATTCAGTAACTATTTACTGAGGGGCTGGCATGGAGTAGACACTGTGAAAGGAAATATGATGGTGAAAAAAATAATGTCTTTGTGATCAAGAGGCTCACCGTCTCGTAAGTCTGTGTTTCTCACATCTCGACGTGCATGTGGGATACCTGGGGATGTTGTTAAACAAAGATTCTATTCCAGCAATCTGATCCTCGGTTGGGTCTGAGATTCTGCATTTTTTACAATTTCCCATGCAATCCATTGTGAATCATACTTGGAGTACAAGGTAGTAGGAAAGTGGATGGGCAGGTAGAGGGAATACTCACATGAGCACCTCTAACTTGGTCAGCAATATCACAGCCAAGACCCAGAGGACAAGTAAGGGTTGGCCAGAAAAAGATGGGTTTGGTCTGTGTGGAAGAATGAGTGGTGGCAGAGGTAAAAGGTAAAATAAAGTAAATATGTTGAATATCTATCACTGAAGTCCCAAAACCTGAACAGAAGGAAGTGTTTCAAGATTGATTTCAACGTACTGATGACTCATTGGTGGGGGGAGATGGCAATCCATCAAAGGTAGATACAGCCGCAGGGTGTATCTAAAATGTCTAGATGGCAGGTGCCAGGGCTCCCAACTCTGCTAAAGATTCCCATGCTCTAAGACTGACACAAATGCAGCAACTTGAGGGGACCACATGGGCTGGAACAAGGGCATCTCAGTGATAACCAGTGTAGATAAAGGAATGGCTAAGCTGCCTTTGACATGAGGTCGAGTCCTGGAAGCTCTGCCAAACTCTAAGGAGGGAGAGAAAGACTCAACAATGTCTGAGGCTGAGTTCCCCACCACCTGGTAGAAAAAAGACTGTACTCGGAGAGAAGTTAAATTAAGGAAAATAAACATGACATTCCATTCACACTCAGGTTTGTGTTCTTGATTCATACATACTACAGAAGCTTAGAGAATTCAAAATGGGTTAATCCGGTGGTGACACCCAAAGGGAGACACTCTGGCTTTAGATCCACACTATGGATGCCAGGGCACCGAGGGAAAGAACCAGAGTAACACTTGGAGTGGTTCTTACCCACTCTGGGAACACTGTTCTTATACTCACTTCAAAGAACAGGTCTTAGTTGAGTTTAGGACTTCAGAATAATGTTGTAAGATGAACCACTTGGAAAGCCCAATTAGATACAGCAGTCAACACACCAATGAACTGCATAGCCCCACAAATCCAAAGTGTGTGATCTTTGGAAACACCCCCATGGGAGAAGATGGTATGTGCAGAGTGAGTAATTGTGTCTCGCAGCAGACATCAGCTGAGACCTGATCTCTGGAGTCACAGGAAAGGAGAATGGGGGGGAATCTCACCTAAAAATATTCTAATCCCATTCAGAGCAACTTCTCAGAGACCAGGAAACGGTTAAGAGAACAACATATCTTAAAACCATCAAAATCAGCACAGGAAATACTCTTGGGAGCTAGAACATGGTTCATTTTCTCCATTTGCTGTGGCAGTTTGTTAACAGCAAAAAGAAGAGCTTGGACCAGGCACCAGAAAGTCAGAAACCCAGGTAAAAGAGTATGCAGATGGATGTTGTGGCTGATGAACGTATGGGAAGCTTGAGCTAGCTTACCAATGGTGAAAGGGTACCCAGTTTCAAGGTGATGTTCAAGGTCATGAGTCTGAAGTTTCATAACCATGAGTTTCAAGGTTACCATTCAAGGAATATGCACAATCGCCAGGTAAAGGCACATATGACATCTCTAATGGTTACTGTGAAAGCAAGTTTCAGGGAGGAGTAAGGATGTGTTAAAGCTTGGGGCACCTAGGTGGCTCAGTCAGTTAAGTCTCTGACCCTTGATCACAGCTCAGGTCTTGATCTCAGGGTTGTGAGTTCAAGCCCCACATCGGGCACCATGATGGGCCTGGAGCCTATTTAAAAAACAAACATACAAAAAAGAATGTGTTAAGGCTTAAATGGTCAAAGATAGTGTCTGAGACAGAAAGATCAGTGTTTACAGCCCAGAAGTGAATGCAACAAAGCTCTCTGGGGCCCCTTTACTGCAACAGAGTTCCTCGATGGGCCCCACAGATGGCTACTGCTTTGTAGGAGCCTCCCAGGGTACTTCCTTAAACTATACTGCCTGATCAATGGTTCTGAATAAATAAGGAGGCACTGTTACTTCCTGACCAGGTACTTTCACCATCCACCTCTTTGGTCAGGCCCACCTTCTCAAATGGGAAAGGTTGAGAAGTTGCTGAGATCATGAGGGGCTGGCCCCTGAGCCTCCAACCTCTTCCTTCCTTTTGAAGCAGGCATGCTCTCTCGGTCTGTGACTCCTTCCTGACTCCCAACAAGAAGAAAGGCAGACCCTCAGGGAAAATTGTGACAAATGCTTATGAAGCAATGGTTTGCAAACCGTGTTCCTTGAAGCTTTAGGGTTCCATTTCTTGAGCGAGGCAGGTACTTCCCCTTAAGTGGGGGGGGGAGTCTCAGCCATTCATCCACCACCGTAGCCAATGCAGATCCAATTTTACACATCTTGTTGCCGGTTCTATACCTTTGTTTGTTTGAAAAATATAAAGAAAGGTTTAAAACCAGGAAAATGGTGTGTCTGTACCAAAAACATCATACCATATTTTTTATAGTTAAAACAACTGGAGAGTTGAAGCCAAGATAAAAGCAGAGTGTGGCCAGGTGGGATTCAAAGGAGACAGGAAATTCCTGAAATAGGTCATCATAAAACACAAAAGCTCACTGGGCCAATTATTAAGTGAGGGTTTCTGGGGTAGTTGTTGTTAAGTATTTTCTGTGAAAGTAGGCACTTGAACAATGACTGCTTCTTACCACCACGTTAGCCTTCTGAACCCTCCCTTCCAGAATATTAACCACATGGATTCTGTTCCACATTTTGTGAGGCTGCCATCCGCCTGCCAGAAAAAAAATTTCCCAGTTAAGGATCAGATTTCACCTGAGACTCTTAAGCCCCAAGAATTTGGCCACTGCTAATTTAGCCATTCCTTAAACAGGTTCCTTCACTTGTAAATCACTGGGATTTTGTGCATAGCTAGAAAAACTGACTTCTGCAATTGGGGAAAAGTTCAACTTTTTCTGTCTTTTTTTTTTAAGAGCGAAAGTTTCATTTTTAAAGATGGTTTTCCACCCCTGAGAGGACATTCTCTGTATTCCCAAAGGAGGAGATGCTAGATCGCCCTACAATTAAAAAATAAACAAACAAATCCCATGAATCACAACCAAAGAATCAAAAGTTAAACAAACAACGGCATTTTCCTCACTTCAGTAGAGATGTGTGGTTTTATTTTAGTTGTTAAATCTAATTCCTGATCTGCTTTCCAACAGGCCTAGGGTCTCAATAACCACATCTGAAAGGAGATCCAAGAAAGAGAATGGAGACAGGGAATCTTCTTGGCTGTTCCTTACCCAGTCTTCACAGAATTCAGAGGGCACCAAACCTTATCAAGATGAAAGCCTCAAGCACTTTCTAGAAAGACAAGACCTCCCTTGGGAAGGGGGGCTTGACCTGGAGTGGCAACAGGAGCTAACTACTACGGAAAGAACACGAGAACTTGGATGTAAATCTTCCCTGCAAAGCAAAGTAGAGCACAGATGACTGACACACAACCCCTGCGTCTCCACTCCCCTCACCTTCTTTGGGTTCCCTTTCTCATCTGCCTTTAAAGTGTGGGGTCAGGGTCACGGGGGAGGTGTGGAGCTGGGAATCTGGTCATTCTCAAATGTAAAAACTCCTGAGGCAGCCCCAGGGGAAGAAGAAAAAGAACATTTTTTTTTTTTCCAAATGACACCAAGCAGCCTTAAGTAAATTTATTTGTTCAGAAAAGGTCGGTAAAGTCGTGCTTTTCCCATTAAAAACTGTACACAACCCATCAACACGAGGCATAAACACAGCTCCATGTACCAGGAGATAAATAAACACGCTAAAAATTCCCCCAAACTCTCTAGAGTACCAGGCTGATGTATCACACACAGGAGATGAGCTGAGATTTTGGACATCATCGTGCAGGGCAGTTTAGAGCAAAGCTAAATAAACTTTTTAGGGCTGGAATGAACTGAGCACCAGCCTGGAAAAAAAAGGTAACATTAGAAACAGGCCAACATCCATTAGGTAACACACTTCACGAAAGCAAAAGACATCAGGCAAGCAGCTACCATATTCAGAAAAAGAACGCAGCAACTTGCGATGCTAAGAGAGAAACTAATTACAAAGAGGAAGGCAGCCTATTATTAAAGTGGCCACAGAAAAGAGCAGTAGATCCATATTTTACTCCCAGGCATTTCTAGAAAACTTATTTTGATCACCCAGCCAGATAGGAGCTCTCCTTCTTTTGCTATTCCGTCAGATTTCTTTCTTTCTTTCTGTAAACCGAGTTTCTTTCCCTGGGTAGTAGGGATAGTAATAACTCCACCATAGGACGATTGCCATGTGAGGTATCCAAATAACCAGTCCACTAAAAAGTTCTATTTGGTGTTGTCGTACTGGTAAAGCTTTTATGTTTTAATCTTTCTTCACTTTGAGATGGTAAGCTCAAGGAGAGGGAGCACGTTTTGCTCTTCTTTCTGGGCCTTGCAATGCCCTACCCCTTGCCCGGTACATGGTGGATATATTCATTCACTAAGTCTCTTTTGATCTGAACTGAATCCCAGCCGGGGTTGCACACTCCTGACCCTTGTCACGTCCTGCTCGCGCAGTGGGTTCTGTCATTGATGATCCTTTCCCGTAACAGAATGTTAGTGCTTGAGAGGACCCTGGAAGCCTTCTAATTTGATCCCTTCCTATCCAAAAACAGTGTTGGGAAAAAGGCACAGTTTCCAGCTTGTAAATTAGGGAGGGTTCAACTCTAACCTATGCATTCACTAGTTAGTGCCCCTAGAGGGTATTCTTTCTCTGCCCCCTTGATTCTACGCCTTCTTGTGCAGGGAAAGGGAGTATCAAAGTAAAGCATCAGGGTAAGGTAAAGTAGGAAGAGGAGAAAAAAAGCTGTTTTCCAACTTTTGCTAGAAACACAAAAATATTTCCAAATTATACAGAATACTTGACTTGTCCGGGAACAAGAGAATGAGGCTAAAATAATCAGTCTGGGGACATCCTCTTCTCTTCTTTGAGAATATTCTCTTTCCTTTAAGAAAAATCAACATTTTCCTCTGAAGAAATTCTTTTTTTCTAAGTCAGATTTGCTGATTTTCAACTAGACACCCTCCCCTAAATTTTATATCAGTCCCTAGCTCCTCTCTTTTTTAGTTCCAAACACATTTTCACCCACGTCTGTCCCATGCCATAGCTCTTACCTTCGCCCACCTTGAGCAGGAAGATGATTTTAAACTAAGAGGCTCCCATGAATTAAGCCACGAGGAGGTGAAATCACTGTCAGATGTTCAGTGGAAATGCGGGTACAAACCTCACTTACTGTCACAGAAATCAGAGATGCAAAAAGTCTCTGAGATAAGCTAATCTCGTGTCTTCTGCCTTAAAAAGAGAGGTGTTTCTCTCACTTCTTCATACAGCCAAGGATACCAAAAATGAGTCTGCAAAGCCCCACCTCCACCCTTCCAGTTAATCAAGTCTGAAAAAGTTCCTGGAAGCAAAACAACGGAGGGAGGTTGTGCTATGAATCGTCAAGGTCTTTAGAATCCCTGTGATTTATAGATGAGAAGGAAGCCTTTCCGTGCATGTGGAAGGTGCATGGGATTCATAATTTATGGTTTAGGAATTGCAGGCTATGGCAGGAACCCTGCTAAGCTATTCAGTCACTGCCAAGGGTGACCTCTAACGGAGCGGGCGGAGGGCAAGCAGCCTTTTCTCTGCGGGTCAGAGTTCTTGGCTTCCCCAAGGGCCTTTGGGTTGAACAAAAGGGAAAACCACTTGAGTGAGCATAGCGAATGAGGGCAATTTGGTGGAAGGGAACGAGGGCAGGAGGAGCAGTGCAGTATTGCGAGGGGAGAAATGGAACTGAGAAGTCAAGACCCACAGTGTTCATTCATCCTCTTTGGAGATGCATGGCGGCTTCCTGTCCCTCACTCCCGCCTCTGTAGGCAGACATTCTCCGCTTTGGAACTGGGAGGGGAGCTGGCTAGGCTCTATTCGGCGCTGAGGTCGATCGGAATCTCTTCAGGAGAACAGGGCTGCCCCTGATCTCGGCTCTCCTGGACCGCTGTCTGCCCTCCCTCCCTGTGGATCTGTGATGTGCCGGTCTTTTCTGCGCTCATCTTAACCTCTCAACATGCTACTCTTTGCAGCCCTCCTTCCCTCTGCTCCGGTGACACGCTCTCCTGGTTTTCTTACTCTGACTTCCCCAACGCCTTTACCAACCTACCCCAGACTCTGCCGCCCCAGTAACTATGGGGTCCCTCAGGGCTCTATCCTAGGCCTTTTCTCTTTATACTTTAAACTCCCTCCTTAAGTGAAGCCACACCTATGACTTCCATGCCCTTTGCATGGTCCACCTCATTTCCGAGTCACAGACCTGGATAGCCACTAGCCCGGTTCATATTCTCACTTGCATGTCTCAGAGGCACCTCAAAATCAACTCCTCCAAACTTCTAGCCCCCTTCCCCCACTCCTCCAAGATTCTCAATCTCACTAAGGAGCTCTAATCAGGTGCTCAAGCCAGAAACCTAGGAATTACCCTTTATTCCTCCTGTTCCCTGCTCTATCCCCATATGTTCCATCACTGATTTTCCCGGCTGTTCATTGATTCTCTCCAATCCACCAAATTTTCTCCACACTTGAGTTTAAGATCGCACCATCTCTTATCTGCACCCCTGCAGCGGGGTTCCACCTGGTCCCACCTGGACTCCATGCTTCCATTCTCGCCCGTCCCCGATTTGTGGCAGGGCAATCCTTCTAATGTTCCAGTCTTACATTGGCTTCTCCGCCATCAGAGGCTCCCTATGACCGCAGAATAAAGCTCAGAATTCTTCTCAGGACCTCATGCATGGCCTCCAAGGCCCCACTACCACTGGCAACCCCTCGTGTGTCACTCCTGAGCACTCGCTGTGCAGCACTCACAACTGCCTCCTCTTATCCTTCAGAGACGCCACACTTTTCTCGTCTGGGAGCCTCCACACACGTGACTCTCTCCTTCTGCCCAGACCACCTCTCCCTGCTACCCTCTCGCCCTTGCTGAATCCCACTCACCATCCAGTGTCACCTTAAATATCACTTCTGAGCTCCCCGTTACAGACTTTGTGTGTGTGTGCATGTGCGTTTATGTGTGTTATGTTTCTTCCGCTCAACATCCCACGTTTGTGATGACTTACGTCACTTGTTCGTTGCTCATGCCAGGCACTGCTCTAGGCACCGGGGCGGCAGCATCAAATGCACGAATGTCTGTGCTCACAGTGCTTCCATCCTTTGCAATGTCTCATCCACTATTTGATTTTAAGTTCCGTGAGAAGGTCATGCTTGTTTGGTTTACCATAGTATTCCAGGGTTCAGCACACCAGCACCTCTCTGGTGTGTGTGAAATATTCGGTAAATATCTGCTCACTGTCTGGCCTCCCAAAGTTACTACTGTACGGGGCACATAGTGAGTAAATAAATATGTGTTGAATTAGACACCTTCTTTCAGGCAATCATGTGCATGGAAAAAGGTAATTTTTCCGATTTATGATGATGATTTTCATTTATTATTTGATTTTTAGTAAGGAACTACTGGTTCTCTTATCCCTGTTAATATAAATGAATAAGATAGTTTCAGAATGAAAATAGTATTAAGAAAATTGTCAGGATGGTCTAGTAGAGACAAACAGAAGGGATCTATGTCATATTATGTTGAATGCTTAGAGAAATTCTCTCCAAGGAGGGGAAATTTGAGCTGAGACCTGAATGACAAGGAGTCAGCTACACAAAAATCCAGGTGGAAGGTCCTGGACATGAGGAACAGCAAGTGCAAGGCTTGGAGGTGGGGAGGGGGAGGAAGAACTAATGGGGTGGGGGTGGGGTTGGGAAGCTCCAGGAACACCTGGAGTCCGCTGGGCAGGGGGAAATGGTGCAAGAGGAGGACGGAGTAGCTAAGGGCCAGCTTATGAAGGATGCAGCAGACCAAGGGAAGGGTTTAGGACTTTTTTCTGGTTGTAGTGGGAAGATACTGGAGCTTTTTTCTTTAATTAACATATAATGTATTATTTGTTTCAGGGGTACAGTCTCTGATTCATCAGTCTTACACAATTCACAGCACTCACCATAGCACATACCCTCCCCAATGTCCATCACCCAGCCACCCCATCCCTCCCACCCCTCTTCCCTCCAGCAACCCTCAGTTTGTTTCTTGTGATTAAGAGTCTCTTATGGTTTGTCTTCCTCTCTGGTTTCATCCCATTTCATTTTTTCCTCTGCCTTGTTTCTCAAATTCCACATATCAGTGAGAGCACATGATAATTGTCTTTCTCTGATTGACTTATTTCGCTTAGCATAATACCCTCTAGTTCCATCCACGTTACTGCAAATGGCAAGATTCTGGGATTTTTGATGGCTGCATAATATTCTATTGTATAATGTACCACATCTTCTTTATCCATTCATCTGTTGATGGATATCTAGGCTCTTTCTATAGTTTGGCTATTGTGGACATTGCTGCTATAAACATTCGGGTGCACGTGCCCCTTCGGATCACTACATTTGTATCTTTGGAGTAAATACCCAGTAGTGCGATTGCTGGGTTGTAGGGTAGCTCTATTTTCCACTTTTTGAGGAACCTCCATCCTGTTTTCCAGAGTGGCTGCGCCAGCTTGCATTCCCACCAGTGTAGGAGGGTTCCCCTTTGATACTGGAGCTTTGTAAGCAGAGAATGAACATGATCTGATTTGTGATTTTTAATAAAATGACTATCTGCTATGTGACAAATGAGCTGAAGAGTTGTGGCCCCCCTGGGTAGTAAGATCTCCTAGAATATCAAAGACTACTATAGGAAAAAAATATATAAAGTTATTCGTTAACTTTAGTCCTTTTTGGTGAATTTCAAGCCCTTGCTGACAGCCATGGGAAAACTCTCCTATTTTACTGGACATAAGCCAGTTAAGAGGCCATGGCTTTCTTACCAAATTTGTTTACTTATTTATATGAGATCTATTTATCTACTAATCATTGATGACTACAATCCCTTTGATGGGGAAAAAGGAGAGTCATTTCTGATTAAAAAAAACAATCTCCCTTTAGTTACTACAATTTGCATCACACTGTCACCAGAGCCCTTCCTTCTGAAATTCCCTGATGCATTCTACATTGGTCAAACTCATTATTTATGAGCAGTGAGCTATGCAATAGAGTGAGAATCATCCTTAGGGAAACATTGGCCTGTCTTAGATTTGAAACTGCTTATTCTCCAAGGAAAAAAGACCGTTGTTGTTTTTTTTAATGTCATTTAAAACAACGTATTGAAGTATTTTTAGTCTGAAGCCTTCTTCTTAAAGCATGGGATAATGACTTCGCTAAATTCTACTAAAAACAAAAACATCTAGAAGCTATGGGAGAACAGAAACCATATTGCTATTTCTTAAATTAAGGAGAAGGACGGCTGGACCGATGCATGGAGCATCTTAATAAGACCCTCCCATGCAAAATGTCAGATGCATTTTTTCTTTTCTTATTTCATTGCAATACCATTAAGACATTGTGATGCAAGCCGATTTACCTGTTGGAAGCCACATGCACGGAGAGTAGTAGCAGTAACAGCATGATAGTTGAGGGCACTGAGAATTCTTGTGAGGAAGGGGCTGTACTACCTGTTAGTCACTCAGCTCTTTACCACACTTCAGTCTGGGCAGAGGAGCAGAGCATTAACCTTAGAAAAAGCCTGAGCAATCAAGTCAGGGCACTACCAGCTAGAGGGGACCCTGATTCAGAGCCCCATTCCTGCCCACCCTGGGAGCCCTCACTTGCTCTCTGCTCAAAGCACGGTGCCCAGCCTGAGGTTGTGAATGGCTTCCGAGCTTCTGCTAAGTTGGTGGTAGGAGGCCTCGTCAGTGGCAGGAGGTTTAGGACCCCTGACAGAGCCATGAGGATGAGGCAGGTGCTTGGGGCAAACTCCGTAGGAGGCAACCAATGGAGCCCCGGTAGATGGCAGACTGCTACAGCAAGACGACAGGGGACTGGCAGAGGAACTGGGGTGGCCAGTGGTCAGCATGGAAGGGGCTGGCTTCCAGTAGTGTGGACCCTGTTATCAGTCTGGCTACCAGAAGGGACTCCAAGATGGGCACGACTGGGCAGACAAGGTGGGATGCCAGTCCTAAGTGACCGGGGTACCAGGTAGAGCTCCAGGCAAGAATTCACTTCCTGGTCTTGGAATTTGGGACGTGGGGTTGGCTTAATAAATAAGGTTAGGAGAGACCAGCCTGCCACTAAAACCTGGGAAGAAAGTCAGAGCCTCCGGTGGGTTAAATGCTCCAACGATGGGAACAGAGGGCTTTCGGGGGTGTGGAAGAGCCCCCGAGAGGCAGCTGCAAGGACCGGGTAGACCAGTCCTTGTATCCCACTGATGAATACAGTACTTGGAATGTGGAGGGGCTTAGTAAGCAGCTGCTGAATTAATAACCCTGAACCTAGTTCTGAAACCTAGCTTTTTCAAGAAACTTATCCTTATAGATCTATTTATTAGATATTTTAAAAAGTTCATTTTGACAACATCCCCTTTCAAACTGTCTTGGAAAAGGCTACACTATTATATCTGAAAAACTTGAGCCCTGCTTTTGGTTGTCTTTCTCCCAAGCTGACAGAATGCCCCCACGGACCTCGCTCAAAGGCCCAAAGGCCGGCTGCTGGAGAGCACAGCGGGGAGGCCGGGGAGCTGTGGGGTGGGGGTGGGGGGGGCAGGGTGAACGATACACCTGTGCCACCTGAAATAACAGCACGCCCAGTCAGCCCTGTGAGTCATCACAGACTGATAAAGGCAGCCAGATTCCAGGGCTGTCCTAACAGTCAACATGTTTTCGGGCTAAAAAAATTTCACGGGCCCCAAGCTGTCCAACTGTCTGAGGGGTGACTGGGAAACCACAGCTGAAGAGTCCTCCTGCGCGGGAGGTCCAGCAGCCTGCCGCTGACCCTGCCTGTCGGGGGGCTTGCGGCCTCTAGGGCTTTTATTTCTGGGAGCCTCAATCATGAATTGGGATGTGTGGCTTCTCCTGTGGGAGAAAGACCCAGCAATGACTTTGCAGAGATACGGTACCGGCAATATTATTGGGAACCATGGTAGTTGATATTTATCACCCATTTTCTACATGCCAAACCTGTGTGTTATCCTAAGACCTCATAGCAACCTCATGACCTAGGTCTTCTAGCATTACAGCAGAGGAAATAGGGTTAACCAACCACGGAGCAAAAAGGGGAGGCTGAGGGAGGGGCGGGGATTGTACAAGTGGTCCTGAAAATTGAAGACTATACTATGTCTGCTCAGTGATTTGGCGTGGAACCACAGGGCACTGAATGTAGCAAGCTGGCATACCCTCATATTCTTTTATTTATTTTTCTCTTCTTCCTAACCAGTGAGACTTTTAATCTTTACCAACACACACACAATCAACCTTCACCATACAATGAAAATCCTTGAGCCACCTGTCTCACCTTATTAATTAATGGGAGGTCTCTCCCACTGACATCAATGTCCCAAGTTTGCAGGTGACCCTGTGTCAAAATCCCAGCATTCAAGGCCATGGCTTGAAATACCTTATTCCATCCATGCAGGATTTCTTCTGCAAAGTCCTCATGCTTTGGCGTCACAGACAAGTCAAACTTTTTGCATCTTCGAACTATCCATTATTTTTTCCCTCTCCCACTCAGTCTTGGAATATCTTTACGTCTGTGAGTTTAGGCGAAGGCATGCACGCACATGCCTAGAATGTGCCTATCACCCTGAAAAAAACACCGCGGAGTCAAAAAGAACTGCTACAGGCCTTTACAGGCTGTGTGACCACGTGCCTCTCTGAGATGGTTTCCTTATTTGGAAAACAAGCCAAAAACACCTCTCTAAAAAGGTTATTTAAAGTAAGCGAAACTTTGGAAAGCATCTAACCTATTGTAAGTGCTCAGTAAATGGTACACATCGTTATTACAGCCACTGCATAAAATCAAAGCTAGATAATGATATAATCCACTCAGAAAGGCAGATGTGAGATGTGCCTCTGACAAAGCAATAAAACACATTTCATTTGGCATAAGATATCTTTCTAAGGATTTATGTATTTATTTGAGAGAGAGAGAATGTGTGCACGAGAGCAGCAGGAGGGGCAGAGGGAGAGGGGTAAGAGAATCCCAAGCAGACCCCAGGCTGAGCGCAGAGCCCTATGTGGGGCTCGATCTCCTGACCCTGAGATCACGACCTCAGCTGAAACCAAGAGTTAGATGCTTAACTGACTGCACTGCCCAGGTACCCCTGGCATAAGATATTTTAAAAACCCCACTTACGAACTATTCTATCCACAAAATCTGTCTCATATCTGTCCATTTTCAGGTTGGTAGCACTATGGTCATGTCTATCCAAAGCTGACCAACGGCTGTCTCCAGCACGGTGTCCTTTGTCATGGGGCTCAGTTATTGCCGAATTTAATTATCTATGCTGATGGAAAGAGCAGGTAAAAGATAATGCAAAAGAGAAAATACTTCCTAGATCATTCATCCAATTTCTTTCCCATAACAGCTTATAAGTATTACTTAGGTCTCGGCTAATGCTGGAGTTCTGTAAGAATATGTACCAGTTGATGGTGAGAAGAAACTCATGCCCTCTCTGATTCCGACAGAACACTACCCTGAACTTGAACACCTGTTGTGTAACATTTGCCACGTGAAGAACTGGTGGTGGCCTACCACTCTTCATTGTATGGGACGATAACTATTTCAGAGCAATTCCATTCAAATTTTAAAATGCTTCCTAGATGCACATCAAGAACCACCAATTAAGTGTCTAGGTTGAAGTAGCTCTTTAGGTTGGTGTGAACACAGCGCTAAAGAAATCAGAGGGTTCGTTTTTTTCAAGAGAGTAATTAGCATCTTTCTTTTGGTGGTACTACACAAGTTTGTGAGGGAGAGTCAACGTAACTGTGAACACAGAGGGAGAAAGGCCATCAACACTGCTGGCCCTAAATATCACAGAGTTTATGTCCTACTGATCAATGGGGCCCTAACAGTGTTGCCTAACTGGTTTATATTATCATGATGTCCCCAGTGTCACCACTGTCACAAGGGACAGCAAACCCTCAATGCAATTTTAATTTGTATTCATTCAGCCGAAATGTCAAATACCTAGTAGGTGCAAAGGACTGACCTCCCCATTGCTTTACCTGTATCACTGGTTTTTAAAGTATTGTATGGAACCCTGGGGGTTCTTTCATGGGGATCCTGTCAGGGGTACACAAAGTCATTGCATTTCAACTATTTATCATGACCCTGGACTTGAGTGTAAAACAGCATATCTCAATACACTGAAATGCGGAAGCAGATAGGTGAGTCCAATTGTCTTCTAAAGAGACATTAAAGAGATTTAAAAAAAAATAACACAATGCCACTCTTCTTACTCTATTTTTTTGTTTTGGGAAACCATTACTTCTCCTGAAAAATGTTATATATGTTAATATGTGATAAGTTTATTATTTTTTCAATGAATAAATATTTGTAAACTTTCCTACTTGTGATTTTTAATATGGCAATTATTGATAAATATAACCCATGTAAACAAAAGGCCTTTGGAATTTTCAATAATTTTTAAAAGTATGAAAGTGTTCTGAGACCAAAAAAAAAAAAAAAAAAAAAAAATAGAGAACCACTATTCTACATCTATCTTAAATCTTACAGCATCCCAAATCCCTGTTCCAACTGTAGTTATCTTCCCAGAACTTATCACTGCCTAAAATTATATCATACATTTATTTTTTATTTATCTGTTTTCTCCATAAGCCAGTCACTTGCCTATTCTCAGATCCCTTCCCCACCCTTTGCAACACAGAGTCCCCAGGCTTCTGCGCTAGAGACCAGGGGGAGCACTGGCAGGAGAGCGGAGGAGGGTAACAGACAGACACCCAGGCACTTTTTCTCGCCCTCTCTCCTTTGGACTCATCTTCTTGGCTCCAGGGCTTGTGGACCAGGTCTTTGCTCTGTGCTCTCAGCTCCTGCTGAGCAGCCCTGGCTCCCAGGCACCTATAATCCTCTCCCCTCCCTTTGTCCTATCCTAGGGTCAGAGTGGCTCACACCTTTTGTTACTACCTGCTTGCTACACCATCCCAGTTTGACTTTCCAGCTCTCTCTCTGGGGAGAGAGAGTCATCTCAGGTTCCTCATTTAAAATAGGGATAATAACAATAATGGTCAACCAGAGCTTCTGTGAGAACTAGAAAAAAATATCCAGAAAGAATGAAGCATGGTGTTTGGCCCAGAATAGGTAATACATGTTTGTTAATATGACTACTACTGTATTTTATTTTTATTTTTTTAGAAGATTTTATTTATTTATTTGACAGAGAGATAGAGCACAAGCAGGCAGAGTGGCAGGCAGAGGGAGAGGGAGAAGCAGGCTCCCCACTGAGCAGGGAGTCCAATGCGGGGCTTGATCCCAAGACCCTGGGATCATGACCTGAGCCGAACGTAGACGCTTAACCAACTGAGCCACCCAGGCGCCCCGACTACTACTGTATTTTAAACTTTGGAATCTGACTGCCCTGCAGAAAAAATGGAATCTCCTGCTTTCAGCTGGTGTTCAAGTTTTGATTCTTAATTGAGATTCTAATGGATGTGGAAATTATTTTTTTCCAAGATCACTACTATAATTATGATAGGGTCAATAACTTTTCTCAATTTTTACTTCAGTTGGAATAGAAGCATTCAGAGAATCCTGCAGGAGAAAGTCTCCTCTGTAATCAGGCATTAGAAGCTGCAATAAATCACAAGTCTCCTCTTTTTATATCATGCAGAAAGGAAATAAAGCTCAAATTTATTCAGCACTTAACTCTCTGCCGGGAACTCACGAAGAGCTTCATGTGCACTGTGACACTTAATTCTCATAACCTTACAAAGCAGGTATCATCATTACCAACCGCCATTTTCCAGATGAGGAAACGGGCTCCGAGAGATTCAGGGCTTGCCAAGTCACAGAGCCCATAAAGCGAGGAACAGATTTGAACCTGAACTGATGATGAGCCGTTCGTTCTACACTACTTTTGGAAAACAGAAATAAAACACATGGGATGTGTTTTGACAGTTCCTTCCCACAGATAGTTTCCTAGGGATCTTGATATATGTCAATAACATATATTTGCTCACATTTCTCTTCAGAGACGTGGGAAGACAGATGCCCTCGGCTATAGGCTTTTTCTTCCCTACTTTGGGACGGCAAAATATGGATGGTTTATATTTGATGAGGGGCCCTAACAGGTAAATTCCCAATATTCAACAGCTTCCTTCCCTCTGCTCCTTATGGGATGCATGGTAGGACTACCCTGGCTGGGCCCAGCAACCAAGGCGATGTTGAAGGAAGTCATCCACAAGTAACTCTTGGTCGTCCCCAGATGCTGAGGCTCCACTGTGCTGCCACGCCCAGCCTTAGGGCTCCCTCACTTCAGCCTGTTATTGCTGGCAGTTTCCCGCACAACAGGACTCAGGGGGTAAGCAACAAAACTAGCACTCAGCTGGCTGGAGGTCCTCCCTTAAACCATCCCGGTTCTCCACTCTTGGGATCCAGGGCTGAGTGATACAGAAACACCGAAAACGTATTGCTTCTTTTGAAGAACGGGTTCTCCTTTCCCTGTGAGAACACTAACAATTCATTTGGTCTCTCCACGAAGACAAACACTTTCGCTTCCAGAGGCATGCCCTGAGAGTCCATGAGACACACCACTAAAGAGGTATTCACATCATAAAAGGATTCTTTGACAAGCTTCCTTTAAATATCGAACTTGTCTGAGAAATGAAAATGTAAGCCAAATGACAAAAAATTCCACTCCTTCATATTTTTTAGGAATACATCTGTTCTGCAACAGGAACCACCTGGCCAGTCAATCTCCACTTGTCCAGTGGTAGTTAGTTCTGGCGGTGTCCACTTCGTGCAGAGTGTTCTGCCGAGCCCCGTACCCTGTGGCGGAAACAAGATGGTGGGATTGGCTTGGTGCAGGCCACACAGGCTATGCCTGTGAAGCATCTTCTGAAGTCCTACTGGGGACCTGGTCCTGCTCCTGGCAGTCAAGATCAAGCAAGGTTAATCTCATCCCACGCAAGTTTACCTTTTCTCCCACTGGTTCCACGAGATGTAGCAAAAAAGGAAGGGAACCTGAATGATCAACCCCGCCGTCAAATGCTTCATAAAATTGGTGGATTTTTATCCGAGGTTCTTTCCTTTTTCACCTCAATTCACCTGACACATCTATTTCACCACCCTGATACTGTGTGATGCTGAGGGAAGGAACATTTAAAGCATACCCAACACTGAGCTAAGCATTTGAAATGTAGCATGTTATTTAATACCCTCAACAATCCCATGAAGTAGCTACTGTTACATGCATTTTATAGATGAAGAAACAAGCTTAGAGAGACTGAAACTTTGCTAGTAAAAGCTGATTACTGGGATTCAAAGTCACATCTGACAGACACTAATGCTTTTGTTCCTTTTTACCACTGTCCCCCAACTCCCCACTCCAGACTGGCTCATTTTCCCAGAGCGTCCATTTTACCAGAAGACGAGATGGAAAAGCGGATTACGTGAAGGAAAATGGAAAGAATTATCACTTAGACTACACATTTAGCATGAGTTATTAAAGCTGAAATGACAGAAAGGTCCCCTCTGCACAGGCCTTACAGACAACACATGTCCCTAGACCTGCAAGGTAGTTTAAAGGAAATGAATCACTCTCTACACCTGGAGCTCTAGGACAGGCCCATAATTGGATCTCCCTTCAAAATGACATTATTTAAGTATCTATACCCTATCTCTAGGGAGGCAAAGAGGGAAGGCCTCTAGAATCAGGGCTCTACTGGTAAGCCCCACTCAGGTAAACAAACCCGTGCTCTCTGGAGAAATCAGTTGGGAATTCTAATACATGCTTAAGGGTCTCACCCTCCAAGTGGTTTATACCACTGTTCCTTCCAACTCCATGCTCTGTTCCGGGCAAGCGTTCTGGTTAAGTCACTTTTGTCCATCCCGTTGTACCTCCAGATGTATTTCCACATCCCTCCAGCATGGCCCTGAGCCGGCCTGCTTCTCCGTGCAGCACTGACTGCCATGGCGTAGCCTTGGCAGGCTAAGGAAGGACGCCCTGTCTACACTCACTAACCAAGTTAAAGCAGCAGGTGCCCCACCCCCACCGCATTACAGCTTTTGTTTTTCATCTCTGTTTTCCACTGAATATCACATATCCCCTTTGCCTTCCCAACTGATGCTGAGATGTAACAACTTGTCACCTGAGATCTGGCCCATTAAAATTATATAGCACAGGTAATGGAGACCTCCGTGCAGGTTGGGACAGCGGATAATTAGCCTTCCCTTACAGGGCTGTCTCTAGGTCCTCTGAGCTCCCTGTATCTACTTCCCTTCTTCTCTGCTTCTTATCACAGGGAGGCACTCACCATTTTTCAGAGGCATCTCTTGGGATCTGCTGAGTGGGGGGGTGGTTATTTAACACTGTCCTCATTAACAGAGCCACCAAGTCACTGTAGTATTGGGTTAACAAGGCAGGGAACTGTGACCATCCACAATAGACTGTCAATTCTCCAGTAGCCGGTGGGGGTGTGGAAGAGTGGATTCAGCTGTATATGCATGTTTTCTATGAATTTACAACTGAACAAACTTGGGCTTCCAGGCACTTCAGAGGAGGCAAGTTCTTAAAAAGAGCAGAACCAGGGGCATGTGGGTGGTTCAGTCGGTTAAGTGTCCAACTCTTTGATTTCAGCTCAGGGCATGATCTCAGGGTCCTAGGAGCAAGCCCAACCTCAGGCTTCACACTCAACGCAGAGTCTGCTTGTCCCTCTCCCTCTGCTCCTCCTCCTGCTCACGAGCTCTCTCTCTCAAATAGATAAATAAATAAATAAATAAAATCTTTAAAAAAAAAAAGAAAAAGAGCAGAACCTTGGAGTTCCCATCATAAGGACCCAGTAAAATTTCTATCAGATGCGGGGCCCTATTTTCACACCCCTCGCTGTGATCGTTGGGTTTGTCTTAGGACTTTTCCCAGAGAGGATTTAACATCTGATGTAACAGGCAGGGGTAAATCAAGGGCGGTGTGTTTATCCTGGGATAAGAATATCACAGATACAGGATGGTGGAGTAGTTGAGACCATGGCTGTGGAGTTGGGCCACCTTGGGTCTGAATCCCAGCCCTGCCTATGTGACCCTGGCCAAGTTACTTAATCTTTTTCGTCTGTGAAATTGAAATCATACTATGTGCCTTAGAGGATTGTTTTACATTTTAAATGACATAGGTAAAGTATTTAGGGTAGTACCTGCCCAAAAGATGGCAGCTTTATTATTAGGCCCTCCCAACTAGAAAATTCTTAGAAAGCCTAACAGTCTCTTAGATCCCAAAAGCAAATCATGTTTCCAGAGCCTTGGGAAAACTTGCTAGCTCACAAGGCTATCTTGGGAGCTCCATTCCTGGCCCTAAGCTGCCTGAGAACACTTTCCCCATCCTCTTGAGAGATCAAATCGAGGTAACCTTGCCCAACACTGGTTTTACTGAGTAGTTTGTCCCAGATGTGACTGGTAGGCTATCTTCCCTCTTCTCCACTAACCTGTACCCACCCTCTGCTGTGGTTAGCTGCTTTAACACTGGACATGGGTAGGTTCAGGACTCAATCTTCTGAAAACCAAGTGAGAAGACCCCACTAAATGGCTTTTTCCCTAACTAGTTAGGTGTTCATCTCCCAAAACCAGGATTTGCTCTAGCTCCTTAAAAAACTTTGAAATTTCCCAAAGTCTTTGAGAGATGACAACCTATAGAGAGATTACAACCCCACAACAGAGCAATTCAGCGATGAAGGCTGCTAACTTTTAAAAATCTTGTTGAGTCTTTTACAATGCATTTTATTGTTCTAGGGATACTATTCAGAAATTGCCCAGTGGTCTCCATGAATTTGGGTTGATAATTATGCAGAAGAGTATGCAGAGAGAAAAGCAATGAACACATATGTTTCTCAGCACCACTTAGAGGTGACTAGGGCTCTGGGCTGGGTGTTTCTACTCTCACGGCTTCCTTTAATCCTTACAACAGTCCTGTGAGATCGAATTACAGTTGTCAGTTTACCAACAGAAAACTGTAAACAGAAGACAGTTTACAACATCATAGAACACCTTGTGAGGGCCGAGCTCCTTGAATCAATTCAGGTCTCTGTTAGCCCTTCTACCCGGTAAATACATTTTGCTGATGTACTTATACAGATTTATATCAAAACCAAAAAATGAGGGAGACCTACAATAAAAAAATAAAAAGTTAAAATTTAAAGGCTAATTATAAACCCAGTTCCCTGACACCTCATGTCTGAAGAGCTCTCCCCACCGACATTTTTATACTCTCATGTTTCCTGCCACAATATTTTGATAGGATGAAACTCAGCTGTAGCCTCATGAGAAAGGACGCCAAAGGGATGCAACTACTTCCACAATGCACACTTGATCACTGAACAAACTACTCATTTTGGAAAACCCTGCAGAGCAACTTGTCATTCTGGACATTATGGACATTATGGAAGCTGCTCAAGGACATGAACTCTGCTTTGCTCTCTCGGTGCCTAAAACAGGGCATGCTTCAGAGCAGGTGCTTGACAAGCATTTATTGAATGAAAGAATCAATGAATTGTAGTAATAAGTCATTATGGGCTCACAAAGTGTTTTCATGAGGCTAAGCCATCCCTTCCCCGATCTTGGAATGGAACATGGAAACACTTCCAGTGCCTGGACACATACTTCGGGCATTTCATAGGCGATTTTTTTTAAACAGGACCAAACAAAACCAAAATAAAACAAAAACCAAAAAAGAATCATTTCTTTAAAAGTTATAACAAAATCAGGTTTTGTAACATTTTCTCCATCCCAGACAACCTCCTAGAACCACTGATTGAGAACTCTTTAGCCACGTGAAGGAAAATTTGCAAAATAATGATTCATGCTATGAGTGGTAGTGGGAGACAAGGGCACGGATTTTTTGCTACTCTTGAACCCAAACTCTGACGTCTAAATGACTTATTAGCTGTACGACCTTGGGAAAGCCCTTAGCTTGTTTAAATATCAGCATCCTCACTGGTAAAATGGAATATTTAATTAACTGAGTTGTTGCAAGAATTAAGAAAGATTAACAGTGGCCCTTAGCAAGCCCAATAGACATGAGTCCCCCCCACCCCCGCCTTTCTTGCTTTCATTCCCTGCTCTCTCCTTCCCTGACACCCATCTATTCTAAAACCATATAGGTAGGTGAGATCATGTAATTAATTTTTAAATGTTCTTATTCCTCCTGTTCAGAGACTTTTTAAAAACATGAGTTGGAGGAGCTCTAAGTTTTCCACTCATTTTTTCCCTACTGTTAGAAGTAAGATATTACGTCCTATTATGTAACAGAAAAACAGAGAAGCTGAGGGCTAGAACATAAAAATTATTGTTAACTAGACAGGCAATAGAATAAAGAAGGATACAGTTATTTTTCCATGGTTATCTCTAAAAGTGGTTGAGGAGATACAATGGAAGAGGGGGTGGCCTCTGCTTCTGAACTTACTGAGGTTTTAGAAGCTTTCACAGGGACATCTGTTGACTTTTTCACAAAAGAAGCTTAAGGGGATCAAGGGGGAGTGGAGGAGACTGTGGTTCACAAGGGAGCCACATCTGTTTGATATGCTCCCAACTGAGAACACTCTACTTCAAAATAGTACGGGCATCCGAGTTAAACCAGGATCCAGGGACAGATGAAAGCTTTTCTTTCCCCCCGTGTTTCAATGGCAGAGATCAACAGCTGTTTATGTGCTTTAATACCTAACTGAGAGTGAAGCCTTCACATCTGTCAGTATTTTCCGGTCCCATTTCCTTGGATCACAGTGGGGTGGAGGTGAAGTCCGAACCCCTCCCAGTTCCCAGGCAAGAACACAGAAATATGCCTGGGATTCAAAGCCTTAATGCTAAGCAGAACTCCCCATTTCTCATCCACCCGGGGTCTGCTGTTTGCAGAGAATTCTTCTTTTACTTTATCCTGACAGACATCTTGATCGTTTCCATGATAATGACTCACGGCAGAACAAAGATCAAAAAGAAGAAAAGTAGGCTGGAATCAGGGGGAGGAAGAAGAGGAGGAAATGAATTCTAACAGAGAAAGTGGCTCCTAAAGATAAGTTTTTTCAAAAGATGGCAACAATATATTCCAAGGGCAAATGACAGAGGGGAGCAGGATGCTGATGAAGACCTTTAGGGCATTGGTGGATGGTGGTGGTTTTTACTGACCCCTAACATTTCACATTGGAAAATTAAACAGAGAAAAATTAAACTCTATGAAGGCAAGGTGCAGCATATACTGAGGATGGTGATAAAGGGATTCAGAGGTTCTGTTTAACTTTTGATCATCAGCTCTACAGACATGTTGGGACTTTATAAAGATTATTTTTTCCTCCATCCTTCCATCCATCAATCTGTCTATCCATCCATTCAATAACTTAGAAGGCACCAAGACTGGACTTAGTACTGGAATATTCAAATGAATAAAAGACATTCCATAACCTTAAGGAGCTTTACATTCTCATGGGTGAAAGCCGTCACAGACGACACGGTATGAAGGATGCAGGAAAATTCACCAGTTAGAGAAGATGGGGGATTCCAGAAGGAGAACACGAGATGGATAAAACCAGAGAGGTAAGAAACAGACTGTTTCTGTGCAGAATGAAAAGCATTCTGGAAAGTTAAAATAAACAGAGGAAGGGCAGGTGCTTATTATAAGTGCAGATTCTTAGGTCTCATCCAAGAGATTCTGATTTAGTTGTTAAGGGGTAGGGCCAAAGAATTTGCATTTTGAACAGAAGGCCCATGTAATTCTGATAGAAATAAATGTTTGACAACTCTAACTGATATAGAGTAACACTTCCCCAAAGATGCTAATGGTGCTTCATAAAAAAAACGTACAGGTTCAAATTAGGAAATACTACATACTAAATAGAGTATTTCTTTCTCAGAGATTCATAAGGTGCATTAGCACATTAAAAGTCCTGCAGTAAAGAAATTGTTTTCACTCAGCAGTTCCCAACTTATTTCCCATGGACAAATCAATCAATCAATCAATCACAGTGCACCTATTAAGATCTCTTAGAACTATGTACTATGGAGCAAAGGTTGCGCAGAACTGAAAGAGGATTCTGACCAGGTGAGTATGTTCTGCGAGCCCACTGAATGGCTAAGGAAATGTCTGGAAAAAGACAGCAAAGTCAATGACTCTGGGGGATATGGCAGCATCCGCTGATTTCCTCCTAGTAAAGTCCAAAACCATCTATGATGTCCTAGTTTCCAAGCCGACTGCCAGAAGCTTCCTTACTCTCAAGTAACACACCATGGTTCTACGATGTTATTTCTGCTCACCAACTCTATGCGGTAACCACAGCCGCCAGAGACAGCAGAAGTGCCCAGAGTTCAAAGCATCAAGGAGCAGAAACAGAGGAGGAAAGACAAAGAGGACGTATCTTTGCCCACATTTATTTATCTTTATTGCTATCACATGTTCTGCACAGAGCATTGGCAGTTGGGGAGATTCCTCCTAGCAACAAAAGAAGCCTCAAACAGTCAAGGAAACTACAAAAAGATAGGAACCTAAGAGTTTCCCATACCCCTGAGGTGCCTATTACATGGCTGGGGGAGTTTTGGAAACCTGACTTCTTCCTTCTGTGCTGGTGAGCCAAGGGGGTTTGCACAACCCCCCACACCACCTCCTGCCTTAGCAAGGAACAGCACAGAGCAAGAGCATGAGAGAGCTGGACAAGTCAAGGCAGCACAGGGATTCTGAGCAAATCGGTCTGTGTGCTGAATATTTCAAGATGTACATACTGCCCTAATCAATGTATACACTTCTCTTCCCCTGGTATTGGCTTAATTACTTCCATACCCCCCCACCTCAACTTCCCATATGCCACGTGGGGAGACATACATCCCATCTAGAGGGGATTTCAACAACGTGTTCCAAATGCTTCTTTTATATCCCAAACCATCTCAGAGCTTTTTAATACTACTGTCCAACAGCGCAAGTATTTTCTCAGTCATTCCACAAATATTTCCTGACTGCTTGCAAAGGTTCCAGTGCACCATGCTAGACCCTGGAAACATAAGAGTAGAAGCAGGAGATTGCTCATTTCTATTGAATCTTGGGCCTAAAACACAAAAACAAAACAAACAAACCTGAATTTTAAATTTAGCCTGTCAGTGCATGGACAAATCCAATTATCAGCAGCGTAAAGAACTATAAAAGGGAAATAAGGTTTGGTCCTTCCCCTTGAAGAGTTTTATGGCTCAGAGCACCAAGCAAATGAAAGCATTTGCATTTCAAGCACCCTAGTGGGTCCAGCACCTTACACAAGTGTCCACAGTTAACAGTACAGCCTGGAATTAATAACAAATGATCAAGAGTGGGCAGAACAGAATGCCACGATCTCTATTTCCCCAGAAGGCCAACCCCTGTTTGCTTGATCCCCAAACAAGCCTGTGGCTTCTCACACTGGGATTTCCCAACCTGAGAGATGAATACCAATAAATGCACCAGAGTTAATGTAACTTTAGCTAGTTAGTTAGCCAAAAAATGAAAATCCTACCAGGATAACTGGGTGGGTTTCGAGTTGGGTCCTAAGGAAGCCAACAAGATCAAATCTAACATTTAACCAAGACAATGTTCTCTAGCATGTGGTATGTGTACCACTGAGGTCCACAAAATAATTGTAAGTAGTCCACACATTTTTTTTTAATTTCAAGGAGGTTCCTGGATATGGAAAAAGATACTGCAGATATGGTGGAATTTAGGGAAACATCGATATGGTGTTACCCAGGATTCAAAGACAGTCTTAGAAGAAGCCTCTGCAAACTTTCTGAGCTTGGGTGGGATGCACCAAAATAAACAAGACGCTGGTCACAGACTTACCCACACAGGTTGGAAATATGTCCTCATTGTTGATCTGGACCTCGATCCAATCCATAAGAAGGTTCATGTACTGAGGAGCTGGGAGGGCAGTTGGCTTCTTGTACTTGAGGTCATCCTGCCACCGATACTCATATTTGGGGCCCCCTGACATCACGGGGCAGGTCTGCTCAGTGCAGAACTCGCAGATGGTGCCATAGATGAGGTTGATGCGATTGAAGAAGTCCACCACGTGCACCGCCACCCAGTCGTTCTGGTCCTCCCCACTGGGCAGCTGCACAGCTGCCTTCAGGTCCACGCCAGAGTTGAGGGACGCCTGAGCCCGTTTGTGGAGCTCAAATCTCTGTGTGCCAGGTTCAAATTTCCTCTTGGGCCGGAAGGTCTTGTCCTTGTTGAACACCTGCTTCAAGGCTATGGACATGGTCTTCTCCTTCTCTTCCTTTTTTTTGCAGGAAGCAAAAAGGCACCTAGAACTTTTTAGGGAGAGGTCACAACCCAGCAGAGTTTTCCACTGCCAGCCCTCTGGCCCCAGGCTTGCGGTCTGCAGTTTTTAATCTCTTTTAGGCGGCCTCTTCCATCTTCCTCTTGAATAGTCTCCAAGAGAACCTCATGTTTCTTCCTAAAGGCTGAAGAGAAAAGGGTCTTATTAGCATCCAGTTTGCATGTAAGAAATGACAAATGCTGAGATGTGATTTCTGCCTTGCTTCTGCCAGTACCTACTTCCACCTAGGTATAAGGATGCTGAGGACACGCCAAACCCCTGAGCATGTGTAATGCTGATTCAAACCACACAAAACTTTTTCTTCATGGCTTTGGTCAAATCTCTGGCAATTCTTCCCTCTGTGGTCATAGGTTAATGGATTCTCCAAGATATTAACATGAATGTGTTAGTCAAGGCCCCAGCCTCATCCCACATATGCTCCTTTTCAGAGCATCTGCCCCACTCCCCACTGCCTTTATTGAGTAAGCATAGAATCACTATCCCATGCTCTTAAATATAACTGATTGGAGCAGGGCTGGCTATCACACCAAGCTGGCTAATAAGAATATCTCTCCTGGGAAAGGGGAACCCTCCTACACCGTTGGTGGGAATGAAAGCTGGTGCAGCCGCTCTGGAAAACAGGATGGAGGTTCCTCGAAAAGTTGAAAATAGAGCTGCCCTACGACCCAGCAATCACACTACTGGGTATTTACCCTAAAGATAGAAATGTAGTGATCTGAAGGGGCACGTGTACCCGAATGTTTATGGCAGCAATGTCCACAATAGCCAAACTATGGAAAGAACCCAGATGTCCACCAACAGATGAATGGATAAAGAAGTGGTATATATATACACACACACAATAGAATACTATGCAGCCATCAAAAAACCTGAAATCTTGTCATTTGCAATGAACTAGAGGGTATTACGCTAAGCGAAATAAGTCAATCAGAGAAAGACAATTATCATATGATCTCGCTGATATGAGAAACTTGAGAAACGAGACAGAGGATCATAGGGGAAGGCAGGGAAAAATGAAACAAGATGAAACCAGAGAAGCAGACAAATTGTAAGAGACTCTTAATCTCAGGAAACAAACTGAAGGTCCTGAAGGGGCGGGGGATGGGAGGGATAGGGGGGCTGGGTGATGGACATTAGGGAGGGTATGTGCTATGGTGAGCGCTGTGAATTGTGTAAGACTTATGAATTACAGACCTGTACCCCTAAAACAAATAATACACTATATGTTAATTAAAAAAATATATATCTCTCTTTGGAATCTGTGATCAGGGCCCAGCCTTTTTCAGGCATTGTTCCTGAGAAACAATGAAAACTGGGCCTGGTTGAACCCTATTTGGACCACATGCAGTATAGTTAAGAACGCTGCTCTGCTGACAGAGGAGGGAGGAAAGAAGAACGAGGAAGGAAGGAGAATAAGGGTGAGGGAGAGAAGGAAAGGAAGAGAGGAGAAGGAAAATTTCACTGACATACTAACAGATACAAGAGCACAAGTGGCTATAGGGAGAAGAACACAAGAGACAAAGAGAAACAGTGAGGAGAGTGGCTTCCTGAGTTCCTGATAATCTAGGAATTAGTTCCAGTTATTTTTGAAGCCTAGCTGTGATTCCAGCCCTTGAGATCCATAGGTTTTCCCTGAATTAGTCGGATAAACCCTTGGGTGGCTCAGGGTCCTGGGATCGAGCCCCACATCAGGCTCCCTGCTCAGCGGGGAGCCTCTTTCTTCCTCTCCCTCTGCCCCCTACTTGTTCATGCTCACTCTCTCTAGTGCTCTCTCTCTCAAATAAACAAATAAAATCTTAAAAAAAGTAAATCTCTTGTTTTACTTCAGCTAACTTGAGAGGGTTTTCTTTCTTTCCAAGAATCCTTAACTCTGACAGCATTTATCACCCCTATAATATTTCACCCTTTTCATCTTTGCTATCATACCCTAGAGTTCTGAGGCAAGGGTGTACAACAAAACTTCGTGATAATGCAAATGTTCTGTATCTTTGCTGTCCAATATGGTACCCACCAGCCATATGTGCACATATGAGCATGTGAAATGTAGCTAGTGTGGCTGAGGAAATGAATTTTTCATTTTACTGAACTCGAACAAATTGAAATTCAAATAGCCACATGCAGCCAATGGCTACCATTTTGGAAAGCGTAGCTTTGGTCTTCAGTGCTCTCTTCTTTATTACCTCATTTGACCCTTACAAAATCCTAATGTGGTTTATAGTAGATTTGTAGTAGTCGTCACTATCCCTGGGTCTCTAAGAGATAAATTTACTTGCCTAACAACGTTCCATAGCTAGTTTGGGCACAGTTAGGATCGAAATCGAGTTTCTTGAGTTCTAGCAAATGTTCTTTCCGCACGGCTTTCTATTCTAAAAAGTGATGTCCTTCGACCTCTTTCTTGCTGGTTCCTGAAGCCCCTTTACCCAGACCTTCCAATCACAAATTCCCTGAAGACCACAAGTATAGGTGGGCTGGAGGTAAAGACTGTGTCCTGTGGCTTGGAAACAGAGCGGAGATAACTGATCCACCCTCCAATCAAGTCCTGGCAAAATGGGCCACCAGCTGTGGCCAGATTCAGGGGAGCCCATGGTGGAATCTACTCCAATGAACTTGGGGCACGGATCCCACTGTACTGCATTTGCCCCCTCCTCAGATGGGGTTCTGCTATTCCATGCTCAAACATGGCTTGGTGATGCACTCAACCTTAGGTTATTCAGGTAGAAACATAAAAACACCTGAGACACACGCACTCCCTTTCACAGGCTGCTTTTTGCTCAGAATTGCTGATCACTCAAGTGCCTGCCTCCTCTGGCCACCCTCGGCGGCCCCTGTCTGTGGACTGCCTCCCTCTTACCGCACTCTCTTTCTATTAGCTTTCTTTCCACTGAAATGCCACATTGATCAGGTGGGGTCTTCCTCCTCCTCACATGGCACTGAGCACAAACACCCCCTGCAAAGAGATCCACGTGGAAAAGCAGGTCCCGTGGCACTCTCTGCCTGAGACCGTCTATGAAATCACACTCCGGGGTGCTTCAAACTGTCACCATGAAGGGAATCACTGCGCAAACTCTGCAAACCCCAGGAAAAGAAAGGGGCAATCTCTCCCTGAAGGAAATACCTTCCAAAAGTCTTTGTTGGCCTAGAAAGATGTTTGAGAAAACTGAGGGCCCTAAAAGTGCTTTTCCAAAATAAAAATATGAGCTAGAGGTTGGGAAGATAGAGAAAGGATAGTGAGGTTGTTTTTTTTTTTTTTTTTCTTTTAAAATACCCACGGTCACCTGGGTGGCTCAGTCGGTTAAGCATCTGCCTTCAGCTCAGGTCATGATCCCAGGGTCATGGGATCGTGCACCACATCGGGCTCTCTGCTCAGCAGGGAGTCTGCTTCTCCCTCTCCCTCTGGCTGCCGCTCTGCCTACTTGTGCTCTCTATCTCTCTGTCAAATAAATAAATAAAATCTTAAAAAAAAAAAAAAACCAATAGTGGGGTGCCTGGGTGGCCCAGTCAGTGAAGCCTCAGGTCATGGTCTCAGGGGTCATGAGATCGAGCCTCCCTTGGCTCTATGCTCAGCACGGAGTCTGCTCAAGTTTCTGTCTCTCCCTCCTCCTCTGCCCCTCCCCCTGTGTGCATACACTCTCTCTCAAATAAGTAAATAAATTAAATCTTTTTTTTAAAAACCCAACTTCGGGACACCTGGGTAGCTGAGTTGTTAAGCGTCTGCCTTCGGCTCAGGTCATGATCCCAGGGCCCTGGGATCGAGTGCCGCGCTGGGCTCCTTGCTCAGCGGGGAGGCTGCTTCTCCTTCTGCCTGCCGTTCCCCCTGCTTTCTCTCTCTCTCTCAAATAAATAAATAAAATCTTAAAAAAAAACCCCACAAAAACAATAGTCCCTCTGTATCACAAATGCTTAATTGCTGACAGAAAAGCAGCAACCACCCACCAGCCGCCCCTTCGTGTCTCCAGCAAATCAGACTTGCTGTTGTGCTATTCTGATAATGAGGGTGCCATCAGTTACCATGGTCCTCAGAACAATCTTCTTTCATTGCCTTGCGTGACCCTCGATATCACTTGCTGGGCTGCTTCCCTGGGGCCTGGAGTATCTGCTTGCTCAGACACCACGGCGAAACCTTCCTCCATGCCGTGGCAGGCTCTCGTGCACAGCCCGGAAAGACCCTCTAGCACCTCTGACGACAGGGTGTGAGTGACACGGAATAATCACAGCAGCTCCTTGGCACGAAGCCCTGCAGTGGCTGGTACTCATACAAACACTTCAGTAAATGGTAAAACCTCATATGAAGTTTAGAGATGTTTCTTCCAGAGATACTTAGATAATGAACTTGAAGCTATCAGTCTCTTGAACTGGCTGGGCATTTATTCAAGACTTTAACCCGCTTTAAAGGCATTCCTTCTTTTTGCCTCAATGTAAAAGGCTTACTGGAGGGGGAAAAAAAAGCTTTGGAGGATTTATTTCTCAATCGTGTCCCTTAATGTTGCACTACCGGGTACCATTTATTAAACTCTACTATGCACCAGATCCTTTACGTATATTATTATCATTTTAATCCTCGCTACAGTCTTGTATGGTGGATGTTTTTATGACCATTTAGCATAGAAAGAAACTGAGGCTCAACTAGATTTAAATAATTTGGCAGAAGTCACAAAATTAGTAGATGGTAAGCCTAAATTTTGAACCCAGAACTCTTTGGCACTGAAACAAAAGTGATTTTTCTTCTCACTAAAGCTGTTTTAAAATCTCATGAACATTTTTATGTTTTCAAAGTTTCTTCACATGTAGATTTCAAAGCTCCTCACAACAAGACTAGGAGGGAAGCTAGAACGGGTGGTATTTTTTATCTCCATTTTACAGATAAGGAAACAGAAACTCTGATCTCCTCTAGTGCTCATTCCAAATGCATTAACCATTCTGACATGCTCAAACATGAGGATATCTCTTCTGCTTAAACTTTTTCACCTAGAATAAAGTTCTCTGGAGATGGGATAGATTGGAGGGTGGGCCCCCATGTTTAAAGACATCAGCAATCCAGGATGGATAATAACAATTTCATCGTACGACTGAATGGCTGAACCAAAAGGCACCTATGCCTTTATCTGAGTGTCAAATGCTGCATTGGGGCAGATACCCAGAAGCGTTTTGAAATGAAAAAGGGAACAGGAAACCCATCTGGCCTTCCTGACCAACTCAGAGCCCCATCAGGACCCCTGCCCATAACTTATACAGGGGGCTTACTAAATGGTTAGAGCAGTGCTTCTCCGACGTGAAGCTGGGATCTTGTTAAAATGCAGGTTCAGATCCAGTGGGTCTGGGGTGAGGCCTAAGCACCTGCATGTCCAACAAGCTCCCTGGTGATGTCAAATCTACTGTCCTTGGAGGACACTTTCGGTCACTAAGAGAGCTCATTAGAAATGCAGGCACTCAGGCTTCGCCCCAGACCTAGTAGATCTAAGTCTGCACTTTAACAAAATCTCAGAAGTATACCCTTTGAGGAGTACAAAGTTGGGGGGCTGCCTGACTGGCTGGGTAAAGGGATGACAACATAAACTTCCATTTGTTGTTTTGTCGACAGTTTGCTTCATAAACGTAGTCTTCAGTTGTGTGTGTTTGTGTGTTTAAGAAGAATGAGGGGAAACTCACTGTTCTGAATACAAATGCCTTGACAGATGGTGACCATGACCAGGTCTACTGATCTGGATTGATTTGGAGAGCACAGTGCCCAGAGCCCAGGAGGTATCCAGTGAATAACTATCCATAAAAGCCAGACAGAACGTGGATGCCGCTAATGGTGCTGCAGCCTCATGCAGAAAAGCTTCTTTGGCTAATGAAAATGTAACACTAGCAACAACACAGTTGTTATTCTCTGTTCTTGTCCAGTCTCCAGAAAGGAAATAACAAGTCATAAGTTTTGCCCCCTGGGTAGAAGCTATAATCAAATTTTATGTTATGAATAGCATCCAGTACAATGCTGGTTCTCAATAAAATTCTGAAGCCAATTGCTCATTCAATCAATGGATATCTACTAAAGACCTTTTATGTGCCAGACTCAAGGCTAGGCACCACAGATACAAAGCTAACGAAAACTTGGTATCTGCCTTTGACAAGTCCACAATTTGCCATCTGGTTTGAGGTTAATGTATTGGCTTTTGCTTTATAAGCTACAAAGTTAAACGCACCTACATGGCTAGTGATGTAATTTCTTCACAGGATTACTCCAGTTAGGAATGAAAAGGACAATGAAGAGTGAAGTCTTATGGAAAGAGAAAAATGGAAACCCAAATAAACAGCATAAAATTGACAGGAGCTCCATGTGTTCTCCATATTTTCTGCTTAATAGATCAATTATAGCAATAAAACATGTGCACTATAAAAATATGCAGAGAGAATTCGGCTGGGCTGCAAGGGAATGTTGACGAGGTAACTAGGCAACCCTGGCAGGGAAAGTTCTTATTTTTCTTTTCCTATTGATGTCTTCTGCCTTATGAGTTGAAAATTCAAAAAATCCTTGCCAGGATGAGGAAGAAATGAAGCAATTTTCCCATTTACCCTTGAGAGATCCATCTTCTCTAGCCGTGACCACCTCTGAAGAGATGTTGGTAGTGGGCAGGGTGGGCAGGATAGAAAGAGAAAAACCAAAGCTGATACTAGTTGGGGGCGGGGGGGAAGTTCAATATCTCATCTATGGGATGGAGAACTCCTTCCGGCAGGATCAGCCAATAGGGCAATTCGCCCCGAGAAGCTAAGGGAAATGCCCCAGAAGTGCCCCACACGTGGGACCTTCCATGTCATTTTCAGTGCTGGGATCCCAGGAGCTAGGGTGGTGTCTGGCACAGAGCCAACGTCACTGAATGTTTGCTGATGAACAGAGGACAGTAAATGAAGGACCCTTTGTGTCCAAGAGAAACCACAAAAGTGAAAACAAACGGAACCTCCTCGACTTTAGTTATCTGGGGACTCCCACCCGCATCTGTAAGCTCACTGCCAACTCACTAAGGTCCAGGACTACCAGCTGCTGTGCTGCTCTGAAGGATCCCCTCCTCAAAGATGAAGGTATCTGTCCCTCTTCTCTCTCAAATGGGCTGCTCCTTTCCCATGTGTTACCTAAAATGCCAGCTCTTCAGAATTGAAGAATGACTAGTCTGATCTCTTACCTTCCCACCATTTTTCTCTTTATGGCTAGAATAGTACATGGGACTCTTCTCTGATACCCCAGAAGCCGAATAAAAGCAGATTAGGTTTTTATTTTAAAGGACTGTGTGTGTGTGTGTGTGTGTGTGCGCGCGCGCGCGTGCGCGCATGCTTGCACATAAAATGAGTATCGCCTGACCTTCCCAGGCTCCACTAAAGGACGTGCCTAAAAATGTGATTCCATCAACCTTTCTGGACTGTTTTACTCCTGCCGACTCATTAAGTGCTATCTTGGTTCACAAGACAACCCCAAATTAGAGATTCCTGTCTGAGAGGCAGCTTCCCCCCCCCAACTAATCTATTGCCCCAACTTTGGGGCCATATCATTGTATTTCAGATTCGTTGGGAGAAACACGGCTGCCTCATTTTAATCTTCAAAGACATGCATGATTCCAAGCTCCCGAATGCCCGTGTTATTTCTGAACCAGATGAAGTCAGTATAAGCAGCCCCTCTCTCTCTCTCAGGCCCCGTCCTTTCCTGGCTCTTCAACATCCATTCAAGTTAACACTCCCACTGGTTCGCTCGCTCATTTACACAGTTACCAGTGTAGACATACCAGCATTAAAAATGAGAGTAATCATTCCAAAGATGAAAACATCGCATGTAACCTTGTTATACTGCAAGGACAGCAACAGCAGTCATGGATCGATGCACAGATGCTCACAGCAGACACCCCGACTGAGCCACCATTTCACAGACATAGGATCCTCACCATTTGGAAGAGGACATGTGATGGTGTGAACCGGCAAGAAGGGTAGAAGGATAAGAGAGGGTGGGATTTATTTGCTGTGGCTTAATTCACCACATACTCACATTCTGCTGAAGAAAAGCCAGCCTTTAAAAAAATATATTTTCTTAAAGAGAATAATATTCTCTGAAATACAGGCCTTCTGGAGGCCGGTAGAGATTGGCTCAGATTCTCCGTAATGAGGAAGATGGTAAATCTTTGATCCAAACTTGGGCAGGGTGGATCTGATCTTGCCACCATTTTAAAAACAAATAGTGAAGGTAAAATTATTTTAAGATAAATGCTCAGTTGACCCACTGAATATTTACGAAAGATATTTTAATTTTATTTCATTAATTTTTTTTTCATTTTTTTTCATTAATTTTTTAAAGGGGAAAATGAACTTCTCCAAGTCAGTAACCACTCGCTCTATTTTTTCCAAATCTTTGGACTAGCTAGAAAATATTTTTATGGCTAAAAAAAAAAAGACATACAACTCGAGAACCCAATACGTAAGGCATGTACAAACGGGGATGGAGGATAAGGAGAGAATGACAGAGCTAATAGAACAGTTGAAATTTAAAAACTGAGGCAGATTTTTTAATTTTTAAAAATTAACAATTTAATTTTTAATATTAGTATAATACTAAACTGTGTTTTCAGATTTTTACTCAGATATTTTATTCATTTGGTGTCAGTTTCAGAAAGTCGTGCCTTTTAAGTAAGTTTTCCATTTCATCTGTTTGCTGAATTTATTGACATCAAGTTTCATAATATTCCCTTATTATTCTTTAATGTCTAAGATTTGCAATGACAACCCTACTTTGATTTAAATATTGCTAATTTGTATTATGCTTCTGCTATGGAACAAATGTGTGGCCCAAAAATTTATATGCAAAGCTCTAACCCTCGGTGTGATGGTATTAGGAGGTGAGGCCTTCAGGAGGTAATTGGGTTCAGATGAGATCATGGGAGTGGAGCCCGAGGAAGAAACACCAGAGCTTACTCTCTGCTACCTGAGGACAAGGGAAAAGGCAGCCCTCTACAAGCCAAGAAGAGGGCTCTTACCAGAACCTAACCATGGATTTTCAGCCTCCAGAACTATGAAAAGTAAATTTCTGTTGTTTAACCAAAAAAAGAAAAAATTAAGGCAAGTTAAAAAATGTATTTTCACTTTTTAAAGCACAGGTGTATACCACAGCTGAGGTAATGTCACTCAGAACCTCTATCGGATACTGGGATAAAGGTCATTGTCAATTACCATTTCCTTCTTTCTCTTTGAGACAGAGTATGACAACTCTTTCTTGGGAAAGTCCTGCTTTAAAGGAAAAATGTTCAAATTCAAGGAAGTCGGTTCCTGTAACTGTCAACAGACTTACTCTTAGCCACTCTAAGTGAATTTGAGTTTCAGGATCTGGAAAATTTTTATCCCTGGCACTATGGGAACTTGAGTATGACATCTGGAACCACTGCAAGAGATCTGTGAAGGGGGGCAGAGAGAACACAATGGGCTAGAAGACTGGAAATTGGAAAATACAGTGCTAATTTTCAAAAGAGTACTATTTTAAGCTTGGGGAGATGGGTAAAATTGACACCCATCACAGGCAAGATTTAGAGCAATATAAACCAGTAGCTCAGAGCACAGCATCTACACAGGGTTGTTGTGATAATTCAAGAGGGTATATGTAAAATGTTTGGAACACAATAGGCACTGAGTAATCTGGTCTGCTATCATCATTACCACCCTTTGAGTCATATTATGCAAGTTTTTTAACAGAGAGTCAGATTCTTGAGAGGCCAAACAGACACTGAAATCTTAAAATGCTTAAAATTCTATTCAACCTGATTATGTAACAGTAAGGATAACTAACATTTACTTACTTTGCCATCTATTTTAATTTTTATAACGATCCCATGAGTTAGGCATTATTATTCTTCCCCACATTTTGCTCTTAGAGACACCTGAGACATAGCAAGATTAAACCTTTGTCCCCAGTTGTAGAACTGGTAAGTCAAGCTGACTCCCAAACTCTAACCTTAATTAGGACTTCCTCTTTAGATCGTTGAGTAGTTCACAATAAAAATCAAAGAAACAGGGGCGCCTGGGTGGCTCAGTGGGTTAAAGCCTCTGCCTTCGGCTCAGGTCACGATCTCAGGGTCCTGGCATTGAGCCCCTCATCGGGCTCTCCGCTCATCGGGGAGCCTGCTTTCCCCTCTCTCTCTGCCTGCCTCTCTGCCTACTTGTGATCTCTCTCCTCTCATCAAATAAATAAATCTTAAAAAACAAACAAACAAATAAAACAAAAACAGAGGAACTTCTAGGACCTATCTAAGGAGGTTAGGGAAAGGGATGGGAGAAATCAAAGACTTAGTCCTATGCGCCTGGTCATGGGCCACTCCCAAAGACATATATTTCTTGAACTTCTGTGGTTCAAGAGAAGATCTGGATCCAGGAGCTGGAAATGATTCTAACTGGCTTTGTCATTGGACAAGACACCCTTGATGAGCCTCAGTTTTGTATTTAAAGATAATGGTGCTTATCTCTCAAGATTACTGCGAAAATTAAAGAGATACTGCCTATGAAAGCATTCCACCAATGGAAAACTATTATGCAGTTATTGACACAACGACTGGTGACAAAGGGAACTATAACTTTGGACAGAACATGAAGAAGTTACATGACTAACAGAAAGTGATTCAATTCAATGCAAATATGTGTTTATGAGTAAGAAATAGGGTGAGGAAATGGGGACAATGAGAATCCTGCATAAGAGGAAACAAAGAAATCAAATGCTTCTTTCTTGCTTAATTTGGATAGACTTCTAATTCTCAGGAAAAAAGAAATAGTAATCTAAGTGATCTGATAATGAGTCAACATTCCCAAACATTTATAATGTACTTAGCTTATTGTAAGAGAGTTCCAGTATTTTGCATATAATAAAATCTAGTCCAATATTACTTCATAAATGTGGATATATGAGGGCAAATTGTATCCCCCACACCCTCCCACTAATCTCTCAAACACTTTTTAGAATGGAGTATAAAAGTTTCTCATTTAAAATTTCAAAACGGGGGTGCCTGGGTGGCTCAGTGGGTTAAGGCCTCTGCCTTTGGCTCAGGTCATGATCTCAGGGTCCTGGGATCGAGTCCCGCATCGGGCTCTCTGCTCAGCAGGAAGCCTGCTTCCCCCTCTCTCTCTGCCTGCCTCTCTGCCTACTTGTGACCTCTCTCTCTGTCAAATAAATAAATAAAATCTTAAAAAAAAAAAAAAACTTCAAGATGCTTTACATTTACTGTAACGCATTAGGTTATAACTCAGCCGTCACCTCTGCTAGAGTGATCCTGCTGGAAGATTCAAACTGCACCCCCAGAAACTCTCAAGAGAGAAAAGACAACCATCCACCTGGGAGCTTTTCAATTTGCCTAGGTGAAAACAGATGGATGAACAGGATAAGACAGATAAAACTGAGACAAATAATTAATGATGCCATTCTCGCTATACTTCTGAACAGTCCACAGCAACTGAAAAAGAGGTTTGAAATAAAATGGAATCAAACAAGTAATTGTGAAGGCTACAGCCACCTGGACGACTGTGCCAGACCCTACCTCTAGAATCAGAAAGATAGGGTCCTGAGTCCGAACTCTGCTTTTTTTTTTTTTTAAAGATTTTATTTATTTATTTGACACAGAGAGAGAGATCACAAGTAGGCAGAGAGGCAGGCAGAGAGAGAGGGGGAAGCAGGCTCCC
>CM052892.1:37288559-37320703 GCA_028534135.1 Potos flavus | reverse complement strand
GAGCAGAGAGCCCGATGCGGGGCTCGATCCCAGGACCCCGAGATCATGACCTGAGCTGAAGGCAGAGGCTTTAACCCACTGAGCCACCCAGGCGCCCCCAAACTCTGCTTCTTAACTAGCTACCCTCCTCAGTTAAACACTACTTCTTTGTGCTTCAATATCTTCTTTGGATAATTGAGAGCACTAATACCAATATCATAGCGTGTTTGGGGTTAAGTGAGATAATGTAGTAAAAGCTGGGCAAAAGTCAAGTATTATACTTATGAATCCAGATTTCTCATATTATTAGGTTTCAAGTGGCTTCATGAGCAATAGGAATCCCAACCATAACCTGGTCTCTCCTTTAACTTCTTGTAAGACCTGAGCACCTAATCCTAAAATGTTTAAAATCTTGGAACATTTTGGAGGAGAGTTCTGTTTCCGGATTTTTTTTTTTTTTTAAAGATTTATTTATTTATTTGAGAGAGAAAGAGACAGAGTTGGGGGAGGGGCAGAGGGAGAGAGAGTCTTAAGCAGACTCCACACTGAGCCTGGAGCTCAGCCCGAGGCAGGGCTCGATCTCACGACCCTGAGGTCATGACCTGAGTCGAAATCAAGAGTTGGATGCCTAACTGACTGCACCACGCAGGTACCCCCTCTCTCCCATTTCTGGATTCTATGAGGAAGAATTTTTCCTAAGTACACAACTGGCCTTTCTCTTTTTACTGATGTTGCCCTAGAGGAAGTGAAGGGAGTAATTAGCTTAATTGGTAAATTTGAGAAAATTCAACTGGACGTGCTCAGCTGACTCAGCCTTACCTCTTAGGAGCTGCCTGCCTTCAAGGAGTGTGCTTTGTGCTGTTTCCCCACTTTTCTGAATGGAGGAAGCCTGCTCTCTCTAGCACAACAAGGGAAAAGGTGGGTACGTCGGGGGTTTAGATTTAGCAGGTTCATTTGGTTAACAGACCTAGAGCTTCGTCTTCCAGAGCTGGCTTCCAAAAGCAATAAAGCTGATGTCTGTTTTGTTGTTGTTTCAATTAAATTCTTCCACCGCCATGTAGAGAAGAGTGGTATTATTTGTTTATTGGGGGCCCTCGTGGAGACCCCAACATTACGTTGTGCAGTCTGGTTTGCAAAGGCAGCTGTTTCTTGGTAGAGACTCATGGTGACATCAATTCAAGAGAGCTCCACACAGGACATTGCTTAAAATTTATCTGCAGAAAGTCTGTGCCTACACATAAGGCATGCATAGTTTTCTCAAGAGTTTTCTCAGAGAAGAGAGAGGACCCGGCCACAGGGAGCATCTGTCCAGTTACTGTCCAGCTGCAGGCAGAGAGAGCGAGAAGGTTCAGAACACAGTAACTGAGTTCCCCCTAGCCCCGCCATCTGTGAGGTGTTTCCAAACCTTCCCCAACAGTCAGTGAGCACTAGGCTTCACAGTCCCATGCCGTATGTGGCTACTGTTCAGGAACATATCACTGTTCTCCATAGGGAATCTAGAAACGTCTACCCAGATAAAGCCTCTTTTTTGCCAAATACATTTTCTCAGACTTCTGTCCGGGTTAACTTTAACCTCTGGTATAAAGTAAGGGGCGAGAGGTGGAGAAAGAAGGAAGGAAGAAGGAAGAGAGGCCAATCATCCATGTCTTGTGACATCTGCATCTTGTACAGACCACACACGTGTGCACGCACGCGGACACACACACACACACAGACCCTGACCTCACACTATGCTATATTTCTGAACTCCCGGGTCTGGCCCCTCTGTCAGGTGGTGAGCGCCGAGTCAAACCCTAGACTTGACTGCAGTGCTAGTCCCTAAGGCAGGACCCAGTATAAATAGCAACTCCTTAGTTTTCGGGTTAAACTATGTATCTAAATTATTGCTAATCAAATCCTACACAAATAGTTCCTTCTCCAGCTGAGAGGGCCATTCTCCTGGAATCATGATGAGACATGATCAACAAAAGAAACCTTTTCAGAGAACAGAGATAAACTTCACACAAAGGTCAACAGCAGCCACTGGACACGGGGCTCCCCAGGCAACCTAAACGGCTCACACGTTTTCATTTTCCAGCATTCATTAAAACATAAGCTCCTTGGGAAGTATGTATGTCCAGCCTTAAGAGAATGTTAATAAAAACTCACGGATCTTTGTAAAGATCTTTGCATGGTGCTACAAAAGTCTCTACCTGTGTGCTTTGTTTAAAAAATAAGTTTAAAATATATACCTCAAAGGAAAAATAATGCAGAAGAGAAAAGGTCAATCAGCTTGGGGAATTTTTTTTCCTAATATAAGAAGAAATGTACCCTATCTCTGCTTCTGTGACTTTGGTGCCCATCCCCAAGCTTCTGCTTCTGCTGCACCCACCCTGTTCTCTTCGTATCCCTTCACGTGGGATGTGGCCACAGGCATCGTGGCCCCTGTCCTGTGTCCCTGAGTCATCCCACGCAGTACCAAGAAATTCATGTTCCTCAAGCACGATCCCGCTACCCACCCTGTGTGTGTATTGGGAGGCCTGTGAGCAAGATAATTCCTGATAGGATTTTACGACAGGAAGAACCCTGGAAAATCAATTAATTCAATTCAACCTCTTAATGTATTAAATACAAAACCGGAAAAAGACACACCTAATGCCCAGGAAAGTGAGGTGAGGCCCACAGTTTGGACAGGCTGAGGCTGAAAGCAAAGGCTCAATCCCAGTGCCAATGTTCTTTGCACAAAGCCATGAGTCTCTTCAATGGTTAAGCAAACCTGACACCTAAGTGCTCTTCAAAGGGCCCCCAACTTAAGTATCTCTTTTGATACTTCAACATAAACCATATATATGTGTGTGTGTATATATATATATTAACACATATATTATATATTTATTATATATTATATATTATATATAATATATAAATTAATATATTAATAATATATAATTATTTTTTAATCCCCCTGGTTGGTTTTAAGGCTTTTGTTTTAAGCAACACAGTCCATTTCTCCCAAATAAAACCTTACATGGCACCCAAGTATAGAAAAATAGGTAAAAATTCTCTTTTCTGTGGTTGAAACAGGAAGAAGGAACCTCACTCTTAGTCTACCCTCTCCCAACAGCCACAGAAACCTCTCTGAGGATCTTGAGGCTTGGCTCTATCAATTAAACAACACACCAGACCCCTAATGACCACTGCGCTGTCAGTGACTAAATCTCTGCCCTGGCCTTCCCTTGGCTGGCCTGCCTGCCATCATCCTTCAGCCTTCAAGGCCTGGCCAGTTGCCAGCACCTCCAGGCAGCCTCTCCTGACCATACTATTAGGAAGTGACCCTGTCTCCCCCTTGCTATAAAGCTCTGAATTTTTAACCCTACTTTTGTACCAAAAGAGTCGGAACCATTCATTGTTCTCATGCTCCCCCCTTCTTCTGACCTCCGTTTATTCAGGGCCCACCTGCTCATCTGGCAGCCCCTATGATTCCATCAAACTAGACTTCAGACACAAGCTGCCACTCAGGTGAAGGTTCAACCCACCTCTTTGCCTTCCCTCCTGAGCCTTCCCTAATCTGGCTTGGTTTCTACTCATTCTCATGAAGCTCATTGGAACTCTTGCTTCTCAACAAATATTTCTGTGTTTCACTTGCTCTGCTTGAGCTTGCCACTCTCCCCCCAGTACCGCTTGCCATTTGTTCTTTTTCTCTTTCATCTCCCCCTACCCCCCTTGAGCTATGGGAATTCTGGTAGAAGTTGAGTAGCTGCTGAAGAAAAAAATTCAGCACCTACTCACCCAGTACCATCTGTCCACTGACTATCAAGTTCCCCCGGGACCTCCTTGGGACCCTCAGAAACGACAGAGGATCAAAATCACCTGGGTGTTTACTTAAAATGCAAACCCCAAGGTCCCACCCCTCACCTTCAGATGTACTGACTCTGATGCATCCCAACATTTAAGAACCCCCTAAGGCAGGGAGTTCGACACACCAGGCCTAGCCTCTCCAGGAGTCCCTGGGCCAATACTCATTTACCGAGGAGAATGGGCAGGACAGAAATGTGGAACGCTGGATGTCCAGCAGTAAGGATGACAGAAAAAGTCCTTAGGAAGAAGGAGGGCTGACCTGAATCACACTGGGGATTGGGAGTGTGGCCCTTCCCCTGATTGGCCCACCAGCTACACCACCAATGGGGCATCTGGTTCCGTAACCAGTCCCTGCCTCCCACGTCTGTTGGCCCCTGTTTTATACAGACTGGAGGTTAAGTAAATGCATCGGAGAGCAGCCAGCCTGGGTGTGACTCCCACATCTATCATTTTCAGAGCTGTGGACTCCTGAGCTTACGCAACCTCACTAAACTTCAGCATCCTCTTCTATAAAAGGGAGATAAAATGATCTATCACCTAGTCTTCCTAAAAGAATTAAATGACATTATCCAAATACAGCATTTGAGAGAACACCAGGCACAAGGTAAGTGTGTAATGAGCACTGGCTTTTAATTCTTAACATTAACAATGCTTTCTTGAACGCGCTCATTGATGTGTGTCCCGTCCCTTCCAGACAGGAAACTCTGTAGGCTTTCTGCTTTCCCTCTCTCAGAAAAACACTCCTCATAGATGATACCCAGCAGGACTGTGACAGTGATGGAGTAAGACAGTGGATGAAGAGAGGTCTGGCGTCCTGGAGGTACTCAGTAATCGTCCATGATTATTGAAAAAGCTGACCCACCTTGGCCTTGCCCTGGGAGCCAGGAACGGCAGGAACTTTCCCTCATCACAGCTAATGCTCTGCACCTCCCTCCAGCCACCAGGCAGAGGAGACTAGCAGGAGGGCAGGAGCCTGACTTAGGAGGCTTCTCCGGGAACCACATGGAGAAGCTGCCAGAAAACTTGTGTTGATTAGACATTCATGCCTCTTATTTTATGATGGGAATTTGAACTCTCACACAGCAGTGCCAGAAAAACTCATCCTGAGTCAATGGGTGCTTTTTAAATACCAAATATCTTAATTCTGATTTTCTTATGTAACCACAATGTGCAGACGTGCCAAAAATGTTAAAAATAGAAGACAACCAAAAATCAAAAAGAAAAATCTTCTCCTAGCTTCTAAATCAACCTTGCATGGAAACTGTTACCACACAAAAGTGGGATGGGGTAATTTTTTTCTTTCATTTAGGGGAGTGGCTTTTGTTTTTCCTGTTTTATTCTTTGAGTAGTTTTATTTATTTTCCCCACACTATTGCTTAATGACAAGTGAGGGTGACCCACTCTTCTTAAAAACAATAAAAGCTACAGGGAAAAAAAAAAAAAGCCTATAAAGTTTCCAAAGGCGTGGGGGACTTTTGCCCAGAGAAGTGTACTCTCGAGTCAAACAGTGGAAAACAACCAGGGCCACAGGCACTGGGCTCAGCCAAACCCCTGCGGTGAGGACTCGCTTTATTTCTGGTCCAAGCACAGGGTCCAGGAAGCCACATCCACTAACTTCTTTTTCATTTAAGACTCTGCATCCATCAATACATCTTGCTGAGAAAGGCTCCATTACAGATTTCCTCTTTGCTCTAAGAAAGAGGAGGAAAAACAGAAACACAGTGACCGTTCCTAGGAAAACAGCACCCGCCCAGCAAGAGATCAAAACAGGTGCTTGCTACTATCTCCTATTCTATTTCCCTTAAACTGCATTTATTTTATTTTATTTTTTAATTAACTCATAATGTATTATTTGCCCCAGGGTACATGTCTGTGGATCCTCAGGCTTACACATTTCACAGCACTTACCATAGCACATACCCTCCTCAATGTCCATAACCCAGCCACCCTATCCCTACCCATCCCTACCCCCCAGCCACCCTCGGTTTGTTTCATGAGTTTAGGAGTCTCGTATGCTTTAAAAGAACAGAAAAGAAAAGGCAGCTCCCTGCGTTTAGATAGTGTTTGATTTTATATAAGTGCCAGATGACTCAAATTCCTTTTGGAAGAAAGTTGTGTAAGAATCTATAAAAACTCTAATAAGCATAACCACAAACATTTCTGCCACCAACTTTAGTCAATTAAAAAAAATTCAAAGGCTTAATATAGTTGAAGACTGAAAAATAACAGAGTTCCACAAAGACAAAGCTGTCATATTAAAAAAAGATGAAAAAAATCTAACAGTCACTTTAGCACATCTCAAACACAGATCTTTATATAACTGATCAAGATACAACCATTTGCAAATATTTATATTCCAAATCACAAGATGGTTGTTCCTCTACTCCAGAGATTGTGAGTGATTGTAGAGGGAGCTGATCCTCATTTGGTCTCCGCTAATTTGCCCTAACCCAGCATGGCTTCTAGAAAAAGACAAAACCCAACAGACCAAGCCAGTGGAGCCAAGGAGCCCTGATTTATTTCAACTTGAAAGGCCACTGCACTTGGATTCTCTTTTCTGCAGGGCGTGCAGTCCACACCTCTGGGCTCGCTGTCCTGCATAAAACACAAGTTTTTCTCATCTAGTGGAGTAATCTTGTGAAACGTGAGCACAACCTGCACAGACATCAGGGGGGAGGACAGAAAGGGAAGGCGGGGTCGTGCTGGGATGCAGAGTCACTCCACCTTCGCTAAACCTGGCTCGCTCAGCACCAGGCTCACAGCAGGGCAGACAGGAAGGAGGCAGGGCCTTGACCTTCAAGATTTCCAGTAAGCAGAGCTTTCCACGCTGGCATCACAAACGGAGGCGGGGTTGCTGCCCTGAGAGTGAGGTCCCTAAACTGATCCACTTCAGAGGGAACCCCGTGGCTTCTGGGGGGCAACACGGGGACCAGAAGTGGAAAGTGGGGGCAGAGTGCAGGGGGATTCCAGACCCTTTTCCACCTGAGGGGCTAGCCACAAACTGGGAAAGCAGATGATGGACCCCATCAAGATGATCCCTCAACATCATGAGAGTTCCTGCACTTTCTCCAGCTCTGCCCCTAACCCTATGTTGTTCACAAGAGGACAGTAACTTGGCATTCATTTGGGAAGATGCCAACATAGCCTGAGCTTTCCAACTGGGCACTTGACCTGACTGCAGCCATAGACACTTGGAACACCAATCATTTCATTTTTATCATAGTCTGGCTTGAAGATGTATTTAATTTTATAAAGCCACCTCAGATTGTGTGGGAGGGAGACAAAGTAATTCTGATGATGATCTGCATTTCCTCTGACCATATCCTAGTATACACAAGAGGGTCCCTGTAAGTAAAGGTGCTTTCTGACTAATAAAGAAATAAACGTACACCTCATTACTCCATAGCCTACCAGAAACTTCTGAGGACTGAGGATTTAGAAGAAATGATTCAAGCGGAGTTTCCTTAGACCTCATCAGCCCAACCTACCTCTCTCTGCTTTTACTTTTTCATCCCTCACACCAAGCTGGCTGAAAAAACCTCACCCAAGCCAGGAAACAAGTGAAGGCAATGACTTTTTTTTTAATGGCACAACCCAGGTCAGCATACCCTAGACTAGTTGCATGATGACGGGGATGGCATGTGCCTGCTGGTTAGAACCCTCCTATCCTTTCTGTTACAAGACACACAGTTATTTCCTGTTCTGGGAAATTTTAGAGGGGCAAGAAAAGGAAGACAAGAAGGGAAGAGATGTTTATGAAAAAGCTGGCAAAGGCTCTTTGAGGATCTACAATCTTTCTTTCATAGGCAATAGCAAATAGTCCTATCAAAATGAACCTTGAAATCCAGAGTGAAGCTTTTGAAAATAAATCTCATGTTCTACTTGAATTTTTAAAATATGCAAAATGTTTCCCTCAGCAAATCACCATAACAATCTATCAAAAGACAAATATAGTGGACTATAATGGCAAGCAGATTTTTAAAAAAGATTGTATCTATTTCAGACAAAAAGAGAGAGAGAGAGAAAAGGAGAGAGCATGAGTGTTTGCAGGGGAGGGGCAGAGGGAGAAGCAGACTCCCCGCTGGGCAGGGAGCCTGACTTGGGGCTCAATCCCGGGACCCTGAGGATCATGACCTGAGCCGAAAGCAGATGCTTAACTGACTGAGCCACCCAGGCGCCCCTGCAAGGACATTTTTAAGAGGACCCCTCGTGATCTCTGCCTCCTGGTATCTATGTCCCTTGAATAATCCTTCCCATCTGAGTGAGGGCTGGACCTAGTAGTGACTTACTTCTAGAGAATAAGATTTAGCAAGAGAGAGGGGGAGCACTTCTCAGTTTAGGTTATAAAAGACAGACTCTATCTTGCTTGCATATTCTTTCACTCTCTCTTGCTTGCTCACTCTGATGAAGCCATGTTGTGAGCTCTTCTTTGGGGAAGTCCACATGGCAATGAATTGACTGTGTCTTCCAGGAAATAGTCAGGGAAGAATGAGGGCCCTCAGGCCCATAGTCCCCAAGGAACTGAATCCTGCCAACAATCGCTGAGTAAGCCCAGAAGGAGATCCTTCCAATCCTTCCACATTCCACCCTTCGGATGACCACAGCCCCAGATTACACCTTAGTTACAACCTCGTGAGAGACCCTGAACTAGAGAACCTATCTAAGCTGTGCCCTGATTCCTGACCCAGAGAAACTGTGAGATACTATGTGTTGTTCTTGAGCCATCAAGCTTTGGGGTATTTTGCCATGCAGCAAGAGTAAATCATGTGGCTTGCAAGCATCAGTATTTGTAATTGCACACGGAAGGGGAAAACAATCCAAAAGTCATTCAGAGGGAGCTGGCTCAATCGAGAGTGGCAAATCCATACGAGAAATATTAGGCAGCCCTCAAAATATACTGAGATCGAAATTTCTCCATCGAAATGGAAAGATCAGTCCACAAAAATTAAAAAGCAAGTTGCAAAACAATGCGAGACTTCTAAAATATGTCAGATACCCAACTTTTCACTCCTGTGAACTCCAGGCAAGCTCCTTACCCACACTGTTCCCATCTCAGAAAATAGCAACTATAGTTATCTAATTGCTGTAGGCAAACAAACAAAAGCAAAAGACAAAATATACACAAAGAGTGAGGAAAAGAAGAGAGATTGTTCTGGTTCTCCTCTTTCCCCCTAACCGTTCATCCAATCCATCAGTAAATTACAGAGTTTGCCTTCAAATCGCCACCACATCCCACAGTTCTCACCACCCCCACGGTTACTCCTCCCATTCACACCACCATCCTCTCTGTCTTGGACAGAAGCACCAGACCTGATTCGGTGCCCTACCTCCACTTCTGCTCCTCCTCAGTTTCCAGACAATAGCCAGAACGGTACTTACCAAATGAGAATGATATCAGACCACTCCCCCCCTAAACTCTGTAGTCTTCCCATTAGCGTTGGAATAAAACTATGTTTGCTGGTTCGCCAAGACATAACCTACAGATCTGGTCTCTGGATACTTTTCCTTCCTCTATAATTCTTTCTCTCATTTACCTGCTCTAGCCACACTGGCCTCCTTGATGTTTCTATTACACACCCAGTTCACTCTCATTTCAGGGCTGTATTAGGTTGCTTGGGCTACCAGAACCAAGTACCACAAACAGAATGGCTGAAATAACATAAATGTATTGTCTCATGGTTTGGGAGGCTAGAAATGTAAAATCAAGGTGTTAGCAGGGGTGTGCTCCTCTGAAGAAGCTAAGCAAGGATCTATACCATGCCTCTCCCCTTGCTTCTGGTGGGTTACCGGCAATCTTCAGTGTTCTTGGGCCTGCAGACCTATAACCCCAGTCTCTGACTTTATCTTCACATAGTGTTCTTGCTGTCTGTGTGTGTGTGTCTCTAAACTTCCCCCTTTTTAAGAGGACACCAGTCTTGGTGGATTAGGGGTCCATCCTATTCCAATATGACCTCATCTTAAGTGATTATAACTGAAATGATCCTATTTCCAAATTACATCACATTCTGAGATAGTAGGGCTTAGGACTTCTATAGATGAATTTGGGAGAGACATAATTCAACTCATAACAAGACCCTTTGCAATCACTGTTCCCTCTTTCTGGAAAGCTCTCTACACAGTGTGCCATGAGAATAAGCCTCACCTAAGGAGCATGATTGGCCAGGAGTCATAGTTGTTGCGCTCTGAAATCCACCCGTGCATTTGTGCCAAAGTCATGCTTCCCACAAGCGACTCTGAGTCAGTGACTGAGCATGGCAAGGATACCAAGGCAAGCCTGTTTCTGGGAGATGAAAAATTCACCTGACAGGTATCTTCGGCTCATGAACTCTCCAACAGCCTTACCAAACACTCCACAGTGCTTCCACTCTACCTTCCTTCCTCTGCTCTCTTCTTTACCTGGGATTGGACTTGCATCACAATCTGAGGGCTCTCTCAGGCTCCCACCAGCTCCCTCCCCATTTTCTCTTGCAGCTGGGGCAGAGTACTCAAAAGGGCCCCGCACTTTGTTGAAGGCTCTGTTGTAGCTGACTTGAAATTCTTAATATGTTATTTATGAAGAAGGAGACCCATGTTTCATTTTGTATTGAACACTGTTTGGTTCACAGGGGTTCCCTTAATAAATCTCTTGTATAGCTAACCCATGACTTGGTTCTGCTTCCTGGGGGACCCAGGCTGATACCCCAGATATCAGCATGACCCTTCACCACCTCATGTAAGCCTCTGGTCATTTCATTGGAGTTCCAGGAAGGAGCAGGAGATTGTAAGAGAAGCAATATTGAAATGATAATGGCTAAAAATTTAACAGAATTAAAGTAATGTCTTTGCTCTTCATTTGAAACATCACAAGTCCCAAGCAGGATTCAAAAGAAACACACACACACAGAGACACACACACGCATACACCTAGACACACTGTGGTAAAATGCAGAATACTGGAGCAAAACAGAAAGTTGCGAAAGCAACCACAGAGAAAAACATAGGTTACCAACCCAATAATGGCAATCAGATTAGCAGCAGACTTTTAATCAGTGACAGAAGTACCAGAATATAAAAGAATAATACATTCAAAGTGGTAAGAGAAAATAACTGTAAAACTAATGCTCTATCCCTAACTAAATTACTGCTCAAATATGGGGCTGAAATAAAGACATATACATACAAAAAAGGAAGAGAATATCCAATTCACAGACACTCCCTAAAAAAAAAAAATTAAATAATAACAACATATTTCAATATTAAGTAAAATAAACTGAGAAAAAAGATAAACAATGATGAGCAAAGAAGCTAATAAACATGGTAGTAAATTTATAAACACCTCTACTGTTTAAAATTTTTTTTTAGATTAAGGAGTAGAGGAGTTATAAACAACTTGGATCTAAAATATCAGATACAATAATATGGAAGGACAATTACATTCAAGTATTCAAGTATTGTGTTGTTTGATATGAGGATAGTGATTCTGAATAATTTTTTAAAAATTTAAAGCTAGGTATGCATATTATATTTTAAGGGGAAGTGAGGATGGGGATGAGGGGAAAAAAAAGGAATGTATAACTTTCAAAGTAGTAAAGGAGTAAAAGAGAAAAAGTAGTAAAAGAGTAAAAAAGTAGTAAAAAGTAGTAAAAGAGAAAAAAGGATACCCAAAAGAGACCTCTACAGACAAAACCAAAAAGAATGTGCCATTAGCCAATCCTTATTACAGGAAACTTAAAGAATGTAGTCCAGGCAAAAGACAATTAATTGATCACAGATGTAATACACGTAAGTGGAGAGAGAAGAAGAAATTGGGAAGATATAAGTAGAAATAGGATAAAAGACCCATGATATAAGAAAAGGACAGAAAATAGTAAAATATAGAGGCAAATCAATACACTGACTCTATTTAAAAAAAAAAAAGAAAACAATGCCTTGTGGGCTTAAAAAATACATGGACTTTTCTTTTTAGCATAGGAGTTGGTGGGTCATACATGGGAAGGGTTTTGTTCAGAGGAAGATAAAGATATTGAGCACTTTAGAATTTGGCAAGGTAAAGATACATGCTAGGTTAAAGACTAAAAGAGTAAAAAGACAATATAACTTTTGGAGTGGTACAGAAAAAAAGTGGAGTGAGACAACAAACCTAATAAACCCAAAAGAAGACAAGAAAGGAGAAAAGAACCATGGAAACTGTGAGACGAACAAAAAGCGCAAAAGACTGGCAGACATGAATTAAAATATATCTGTAATGGTAACAAATGTAAATCCACCAAATGCTCCAGCTAAAAGATGGTAACAAGTTCAAATGCCTCCTGGGGCAGGTTAGATGACATAAATGAGTAAACAGCAGGTATAGGAAAGCAAAGCTCAAATGAAATTGTAACTGATGACTTCTCGGGGTCAGGAAGACAATAGGGTGTAGTGGGGTCTGGGGTAAACTGGTAAGTATATCTGTCTAAAGAAGGCAGTTCTCACAGATTGTTGCCATGTGCGAATACAAATGCAGTGTCATGTAGGCCAACCTTCCAACAAAGCTGGAAATTCGGTTTTGTGGCAAATCTGATTTTTAAACATGGGCTACTAATCTTTTTAAAAGCAAACTGAAAAGCAGAAGGAAAAGAAAATGCTATCCATTCGCTGGATGGAAGGAAAACAAATGCAAAAAGCATGGTGAATAAAATGCAAAAACAGAAACAGAAAACAAAAGAAAAAAGAACAACCCTTGCAAACCCTTGAACACGAATGGAAGTGATGGCTTATACTCAAACACCACCGTGAGCCACACCCCATAATTTCCACCCTGTTCAACCTTATCATTTGGCTGAAGAGACGTAACATTAAAGGATGGGAAAAACACTGAATAATCCAAACATAAAGTACATGGAGCCCAGTGGTCACTCCAAACCCAAAATAATGTCTGATGTTTGTTCCATCGGTTCTGCTTACACCAAGTCTCCTTTGGGGCTTCCTGCATACCTGGGCTTTTCTAGCTATTAATAAAAACAGTGATGTTAAAAAATGCCTGAAAGGAAGGAGAGGGGGAAGCCGAGAAAGGAAAGGACGAACCAGCAATATTCACCTTCTGTTACTCTGAGTCTGTTATTTGAGCCGGCTCCTGGAATGCCAGTCTTTCTCACCGCCTATGAGGTGAGGTCCCATGTGTTCGGCATGGCTTCCAAGGCCCTTCAGACCAGGTCCGTCCGAGCCCCTGCCTTCACACCTTCACCCAGGCCGGCGCCCCTGTCAGGATGCCTTCGCCTCCCCCTCCACGCTTCAGACCAAATCCACTCCCAAGGGAAGCATTCTCTGAAGGTTGCTTGGGGTTCCAGACACAATCCCTATACGAGGAATGCACCACATGGGTATTTTTAAACTTAGTTGGGCTCTGCAAAAATATGTGTAATGAGACAAAGAAAATTGGGCTCACAATAACTCCAGAAGGCACGAGGGGTAAGTGGGTTGGCCTGATGGGGTTACGGCAGGCCAAGGATGCAGCCATGATGGGGACCAGACTCTTTTCTTTTTTCTTACACGGTCTTGCCTTGTGAACAGGCCTCCTGCCAAAGCTGTCTTATCCATTGCAAAGCAGAATTCCAGGGCCTATGGTCTAATCTCCTTACGGTGTGTACATAACGATCTGAAGGCTTAAAAGAGATTATTGTCTCCGGAATACAAAGAGAAAAACACAAAAATTAACATATATATAATGTTTGTATCTTTCATTATTAAATCTAGTGCTCAAAGATATTTTATTCTATGTGAAAACAAGTGGTAGGTTAAATTTTCTCCCTTTTTAAGAACACATGACTGAATGACGCCTGAGAAATCGGAGCCAATCAAAATTGAATGAGTAACTGCCATCAAATTCAAAAGTAACTTATAAAAATACTTTTCATTTCTTGCAGCAAAAGTTACACTTAATGTGGGGTGTGGGTGCATGTGGGTATGTTCGGCATGCATGTGGGCAGAAGAAAGTCGTAAAGACCCGGACCTGTGCTCAGCTGGAGGGGACAGGGATAGCTGGTGGACCTGATGTGGAGCAGGGGGACAGGGCAGAGGGCTAGTCATGCTGAGGTGATCCCTCCTCTGCTCCCCACCTCTCAAGAAATCATTAATGAAACGACAGACCCAGGAAAATGTTGATTTCAACTGGATTTCTTATAGATACGGTAAGAGGATAAAACTTAGAGTCCAGGTTGGCTTCTGAGTGGAAATGAGGAGATTGCACGATTCAGGAGCAGGGGCAGAGAAACAAAAGCTGGGCCAGAGTAGGGATGAGGAGAGCAGAGAAGCAAAAGAGTGGCCACAGCAGGGGAGACGAGCCATGTTGAACTTGCAGTGCCAGGAACTGGGGTTTGGACTAAGTTCTACCTAAGTCTTTGAGGGGCAGGGATGCCCCAAGTGAGAGATATTACCTGCATTTCATAACATATGCTTTTCTAAAAATGCGCAACCTGTTAAGGTTGTCTGGGGCTAAGGATGGGTGAAAATAGAAGTGATCGGAGTCCTTCATAAGGACTTCCTTCAGAGAGAAACATTCGTTAGGAGACAAGGGGGAAGGGCTAGTCAAGCACTGCCCAGAAGACCTTGATTCTCCCAGGGTTTCCTCGAAAGTCTGCTGCCTACCAGGTTCGGGTAAGAAGGTAGTCTCTGTGCTTCCAGTTATAATGCATCAATATTAAAACAAAAGAAACAAAACAGAAACCTGGGCGGGACAGGAAACCATAGGAAGTGCACATTTCTCCCTGCACAAAGCTGATGGGGGGAAGCCGTAAGCAGAGCGCAGACTAAAGTCCATTATTCTGAGCTTATTTCTACCTTATTTTTTTTTTAAAGATTTTATTTATTTTTTTGACAGCGAAAGAGACAGTGAGAGAGGGAACACAACTGGGGGGGGCGGGGAAGGGAGGAGGAGAACAGGCTGCCTATGGGGCAGGGAGCCTGATGCAGGGCTCGATCCCAGGACCCTAGGATCATGACCTGAGCCGAAGGCAGACGCTTAACTGAGCCACCCAGGCGCCCCACTTATTTCTACTTTAAATAAAAAAGTAGTTAACCTACTTTAGCTTACTTTTTTATTACAAAGTTAGCCTCCAATTTGGAAGTCACTCCAACCCGTCCACATCAAAGGGTCACCATGAAGTCTCCACGGGCAGTGGTCCCAGGATGGTTCCCTTCTGTTTGCTGCGGATGTTATTCCTGCTACACTGCAGGTGTGCCCACCTCCAGAGCCCTGCACCTGCCCCGTGGACTCAAAGGTTGCACATATTAACTCCTCTGACTACCTGCCCAGCTCTCATCTCTCTCTCTCTCTTTCACACATACACACACATATACACACCCCTCTCAGTATTCCACATGTTCCTGGACTTTTCTGTAGGGGCTCATATCCAGGCATCAGGCTCACCAGGGTACAAGCCAGAAAATACATCCGCACGGCCAGGTCCAGGCCCGCACCTTGGGTAAGCAAGCCTTGGACTCTGACACATTCAGTGACAGTGACCATTATGCCTCAGTTAATGGAAATTCTGACAACACATCAACTACCTTGGAAAACTGGCCTTGCCACTATTTTTAAACAGACCGCTCATCTAAGGTCTAAGGCAGCGCTTCCCATCGCCAGGTGGACAGTTTCAACAGGATATCTCACTGGCATCCAATCTAAATACTGATAAAATATTAATAACAATTAGGGTCATAGCAAATAGTCCTATACATCACTTACTCTATACTATTAACTATTGCTAACCATATAAGTACACACTTGCTGAGCTGATGTTCAGCCTCTTTACAATAAGAGGGTAAAAAAAACAACCCTACATTTAATTTATCCAATCAATATTTCTTGAGCGCCTGCTGCGTCAGGCTGGGTTTGGTCTAGTGAACAAAAGAGACACGATTCTTATCTTATGGAGCTTAGAGTCTGGTGAGGGAGAAGCCATTAAACACACAGGCAGCATAGAGTTACAGATGGTCTGCGTGCTAAGAATAATAAGAGCCGAGTGTTATAAGCATAGACAATGGGCAAGGGCTAGTTTGGATGGTGGGCCTGGGGCTCTGGTTCAGATTCAGTGCCCCACTAAGCATCACGGAGGCAATGAATAGAAATAATTCCTGGTGTCTTGGGCGGCCATGTCCCAAATGAACACAAGCATAACTGGATCAAGCGAAATGGATGCTGGTCCTGGGGCATCCAAGAGTCAGGGCTTCTTATTTGATTATAACTTTTGCCTGGCATTCAAGCCTCCACATTCTGACTACAACCTAACTTTCCAGCTCTGTGTCAGTCTTGCTCTTCTAGAGGTGGGAGCAGAAAGCCACCCAGGCTAGTGTAGGGGGACGACTGGTGCTTTTAAGAATGTGAAGGCAGTGGGTTGCCTGGGTGGCTCAGTCCGTTGGGCATCCGACTCTTGATTTCTGCTCAGGTCGTGGTCTCTGGGTCCTGGGATCGAGCCCTGCATTGGGTTCCACGCTCAGTGTGGAATTTGCTTGAGATTCTCTTTCTCCCTCTGAACCTCCCCTCGCTAGAGCTCTTTCTCTAAAATAAATAAAATCTTAAAAAAATAAAAAGAATGTAAAGGCAATAAGGAAAACATGAGTTTCATGTGGCTCTAAACAGGAGATAAAGTAGGATTTGGCCTTGTGGAAACTGGATTGAGAGCCAAGGTAGCCAAGAGTCCTTAGTGTTGTGAGACAATTCTCCATGCTGTTTCTATAACTCATACCAGACTATCTTTTCTGGGACCTTTGCCTTCGCAAACAGCCTAGGAAACTAGAGATAGTGTCCCTCTCCAGATCAAAGGGCACATTTGTCTCCTGATTAGCATAGTAAAGACAGGGAAAATCCCCAACCCAAAGATCTGTTTGCATTCTAGGGTAATAAATATAACGGCACTGTTTCTGGAAAGGAGGATGGGCAGGTACCACTATAAAACTGGGGGTTTCCTAAGCTCAGTGTTGCTTGCCTGTGAAAAGAACCCTGTGTGCACAGTACCCACCCTGGGTGCACGTCCACATCTACCCATGGGACATGGAGGGGAGGGGAGAACTGACATGAACATAAAGCTCATACTGCTTGTCATACCATGAGAAATGAACTACCTAGATGTGTTTGGGCTCATTGGTCTGGTCCATCAATCAACTACCTTCCCACTCTAAGCTGCTGCTTAGGGACTGCTTGATCACTTGACCTGTAGGAGCAGGGGTTTGGGGATCGTCACTCTTGTGTCTGTTGTTAAAATGACTCAACTATTTCCATTGGTTCTCCATGTATATCTTTCTCACTCCGATGCTATGTATCTTTTTCTCTGCCTTCTATCATGGTTTCTGCCTTCTCTTAAGTTGGTTCACTCACAGCCTCTTCTGTGCAGGCTCTAGCTTTTACTGCTCTCTATTGATCTCTGCTTCCAGATGAGAAAAACGACCTATTGAGCCAACTTGTTTCCGACTGGACAGAGATTTCCAAGCCAGGTCAGTCCACTGGCCCGTCAATATGCACAGTGGCTTCCTTTGAGTCTGATGCAGACGACTTACGTCGGCCCTCACACCGCTCCTCTACTTTGCTCTATATTGCCCCTGGAGCTGGAAGTCTGCAAATGCTTTTCCCAATCCCCCTTACCAATTGGTTTCCTATCCTATTGTGGGACGGATGGGAGGCAGAAGAGGGAGAGTATCGGGTGGAATAAAGACAAAATCTTCCTGCATTTAGCTCTACGGTGCGGCAGCTGCTTGGAGGAGCAGCAAGTCAGGTGATTTAGAAACCTAACCTCCGCAGATAGCATGGCACACTACAGACGTAATTTTTTACACAGGGATTCAAGATTGGCGTCACATCTGTCGAGGATTCATGATGCACCCACTGAGTAGCCCTGACTTAATCACTCGGGACACTCTTTTGCATACCCAGCAGAACACCATGACATCGCCGTCGGCTCGCAGGGGGAAGTGCAGCTTACGGGATACACATTTCAAGGCTGCCGGTGTACACGGCTTATCTCGTGCAGGGCTGAGAGTTCTAGTGGAGGGTCCACCGTCCCATGGCAGGGGCTCAAAGCTGTTCCTACTTATTCTGGAAGGATGGGTAACTTGTACAGACTACAAGGGTGAGACGTGATCTTTCAAATGATCATGTCTGGTGGGGATTTTAGATAACTTTGGTTCCCATCCTCATTTCAGAAAATTTGGATGTTGCCACCGGGTTTTCTTTCCAGCCATTTTGGGCTCGTTTTTCAGCTTTCCTCTGCTGTTTCATACTCACACGTATCTTTTTGCCCTAGCACAGTCTTTTGTCAACAGTATTCCCTTTTACTTCTACTGGGCCGTCCCTCTTTTTCACTTGTGGTTTTCTCCCCTTGTCATTTAAGCTTTCTCAGTTATGCACAGAAATCCAACAGAAGCCTTTTGTATGGGGGATTCCCTCACTCCCAGGCAGTCCTGAAAGCAGCAGGTGCCTCTGCAAAAGGCTTCTGTCAGACCTTAGACCTATACCCAGCAGCTGCTAATCCTGGGCTCTCACTGTTAAAGGCAGTAAAACAGACTTAAGTCAAAAACAACTGTGGTGGGGTTAACTCATCTTGAACTCAAGCCACTTTTGCCTTGAAACTTTCCCCAAAACACTAAGCTCATTTCTCTTACCATGGGAAGAGAGGAAGAACATGTTGCTGGTATAAAAATCCTGCTTACATTGGAGATGGTGAGGCACAGATTTCTTTAATCAGTGGATTAATGCAAACTCTGTCTATACGGGTGGGGTGGGGGTTGGAAGGCGGCACCAGGGCTACAAGTGAAAGCACAAATGCCCCTAGCTGGGAATAGGCCCCTAAGAAGGGAACTGCCAGACCTGATAAGAAAAGAATCTATTTCCTTTTCGTCCAGGAAGGCATTAAGGCTGTTATCATACAATGAGTAATGTCCACCTATCAAAGAATACACAGACTAGATTCTCTACACTCAACACAGACGTATCTTTAAAACAGTCACGTAAGTTTTAAAAAGACCTAAAAATCTGTTTTACATTGCTTATGGATTCAGTCATATATATAGTAAAAGTGAAAAAAGTTGCAAGGGATCAATGCTTGCCAGCTGCAAGATAGTTGTTAACCTCTGGAGATGAAAGGAGTAGGAAAGAATGGATGTATAGCTCTAGGTGTATCTGTAATGTTTTATTTCTTTAATTAAAAAGAGATCTAAAGCTTGTGCAACGAACTGTTTACCTCTGCAAGATCTAGGTAGTATGTATTTCGTATATACCATCTTATTTTCTGTGTATTTCTGTTTGTGGTATAAATAATCAAAACATGAGAAATGGGGACTAAACAGTGGGATTCCCCATGTTATGCTCTTCCCTTTAAGTCTTGGAAGGTGCGGTCGGTGGAGAAATGTATTAGAGAACAAAATCAAAAATAGACACACAACTGTTTCAAAAATTATTCTGGAGGGATATCACCCATCTTCCATACAGAGCCCCCAGAATGATCTTTCTAAAGCACACATCTGATCAAGGCCCATGCTCGGACTCCTCAAGGGCTCTCCACTGCCTTCATAACACATTGGAAGTGCTTCACCACAGCCTGGAGGACCCACCCTGACCTGGACCAACCATACTCACTCCTTTGAACTCAACACCCAACTCAGAATATACCTCGTAGGTGCTCCAGGAGCAGCATCCTCTTCCTGCTAGGCCTTTGAGCATGTTGCACCCTGTCTGCCTTGAGCTCTGTCCCCCTTTGGCCCTCCCTGACCCCACCCTTTGTTCCCTTCTACTCATCCTTTAGATCCGACATTAGACCCCTTTCCAGGGGAGTCATCCCTGTCCCTGAGTTAGGGATTCTCTCTCTGTCCCCCGCCCCCATATCATAACTCTTATCACAATGGATAAGCTGAACATTTGCCAACTACCTGGTTGTTTCTTTCCTCACCAGAGGGGGAGTTCCCTGTCAGCAAGGACTGTATTCTGCTGTCCTCTGGATGCCTAGCACATCGTGTCATGGCTGGCACCCAGAACCTTCGGTAAATGTTTGTTCATGAGTGGGAGAGTGGATAGTCAGTGGGTAAATGAATGGATCTAGAAATGAGACTAACCAACTCTCCTAGTCACTTCTAGTCCAATGTCAAGGGGCCCAAAAATCAGTTTATTTTCTGACAAACGTAAAAAACTTAGTGAAAAATTTCAACCAGTTTTTGATTTCTTAAAATTATTACTTTTTAGTTAATTAATCAAATCCAGCGGGCCAGATTAAAAACCATCACAGGATTATTCAAAGCAAGGATTATTCAAACCTGGTAAAGATTCGGACAGAGAATACAGTAACATTTTATGGATTTATTATAATAATCAGCTCCCAGTGATTATTGATTCTTTAACGTATAATAAGACAGGACTGATAGCATAGCGAGAAAGCTCAAAAGAGATAATTTGCCTCTTTACCCACCATTGTGAAATGGCTATATGGCCAAACATATTATTCCACCGACACACTTCCCTCTGCACTGTACACACAAAGTATCACCTAGCTGAGCATCTGTAGACCTAGTCCCCTTGTTTAAGGTCTTTTTCTAAACGTCGAATTCCATGGTGTTGCTTTAATACCATATGGTCCAACCCCCTTACTTCAGATGAGGAAACTGAGGCCCATGCCTTCAGGGAACAAGAAGGTAAAGAAGACCTACTCTCCATCAGTCCTAGGGAGACAAAGATGAATGAGAAACAGTCCTTGCCTTGAAGGTGCTCATGGTTTAGCAAGGGAGGTTTAGCCCTACACACACACATATATACACACAATCACAATGACATATTGAAAGTATTATATTGAGTGTTCGTACAATTATGAGTTTGCTCATAATGGAAAAAGCCACTAACAGTATTTAAGAGAGGCGCTCAAGAAAAGCTTCTCACAGGAGATGAGATTTGAACTTGGTCTTTAAAGAGGAGTAGGAGTTTGCTTGGTGGGAGACAAAAAAGGGCATTCAGGGTAGAAGAAACAGTGTATGCAAAGGGCATGTAGTGGGAAAGTGCCTGATCAAGCTAGTATAACTTGGGGGATGGCAGTAAGGACTGGGACAGGAGGTCTAAAGAGATTACATGATTTGGCCAAAGGTCCCACAGTGCAATAGCTCCAGGGCCCACCTAACCAGGTTTTTTTTTTTACTCTCCTTCCAGTACTCTTTTCATGAGAACTCGATGCCCTTATTTCCAATGAAATGTAACCATGTGAAAGTAGAATCATTTTTTATAAATGCCAACAAATGCTGAGGGCACAATGGGAACGTCAAGGTGAGGCCACTTGGAAGCAAAGAAAAGCAAATTAGTAGGTGGATTGACAAGTATGTACTTATTGCTATTTTGTTCATTGTTTTCTGGCTGTTTTATAGTTTTTCTCTGTTCCTTTCTTCTCTTGCTCTCTTTCCTTGTGGTCCAATGAGTTTCTTTAATGTTAGTTAGATTCTCTTCCTACTATCTCTTGTGCATTTACTATAGGATTTTGCTTTGTGGTTATCATGAGGCTTATGTAGAACAGCCTATTTGCAGTCTTTTTAAAGTTGATAGCAATTTAAATTTGAATACATTCTAAAACTATCTATTTTTTACTCCCATGTGATGTTTTTGATGTCACATTTTACATTTTTTAATTTTGTGTATCCCTGAACTATTGTAGTTATCATTATTTTTACTACTTTTGTCTTTTAATCTTCATACTAGCTTTATAAGTGATTAATCCACTACATTCTCTATATATTTACCTTTACCAGTGAGATCTATGCTTTCATGTTTTCTTGTTACTAATTAGTGCTCTTTCTTTTTTAACTTAAAGAAGTCCTTCAACATTTCTTAGAAGGCCAGATTAGTAATGATGAACTCCGTTAGCTTTCGCTTGTCTGGAAAACTCAATCTCTACTTCAATTCTGAGGGATAACCTTGCTGGGTAGAGTATTCTTGATCGGAAATTTTTTCCTTTCAGCACTTTGAATATGTCATGCTACTCTCTTCTGGCCTGCAAAGTTTCTGCTAAGAAGTCAGCAGATAATCTTATGGGGTTTCCCTTGTACATAACAGGTTGTTTTTCTCTTGCTGCTTTCAAGATTCTCTCTTTATCTTTAACTCTTCACTTTTTAATTATAGTGTATATTGGTGTGCATCTTTTTGGGTTTATCTTATTTGGAACTTTCCATGCTTCACGGACCTGGATGTATGTTTCCTTCCTCAGGTTGAGAAGTTTTTAGCCATTATTTTTTCAAATAAGTTTTCTGCCTTTTTCTCTCTCTTCTCCTCTGGGATCCCTATAATGTGAAAATTATTACCCTTGATGGTGTCCCATGGGTCCTTTAAGCTATCTTCACTTTTTTAAAATTCTTTTTTCTTTTGTGGGTTCTATCTGGGTAAGTTCTACTGCCCTGTCTTCTGGATCACTGATCTGGAAGGTGGATTATAGTAACTATAACAACAACAACCAGAACCAAAAGATTATTTATCAAAGCCCCAAACAGTACATCATATAGCCCTTTTTTAAATTTAGAAAATAAAATATACCAGGGCAAAGGAAAATCAAAATAAAAGTAATAATAATTGCAAAAAAAAGTGTTCCTTGTACTTTACACTTCTAAAATCTTTTATATATTATTTCACCACAAGAATAAGATAATTATATAGGAAGAAAAAATTAATATGTAGTCCATAACTAAAAAGAACAAAATATATTATTTTTTTAAAGACTTATTTACTTTTTTTAGAGAGCAAGAGAGAGCACGAGTAGGAGGGCTGGAGGGAGAGGGAGAGAGAATCTCAAGCAGACTGCACACTGAGCATGGAGCCAATGTGGGGCTCGATCTCATGACCCTGAGATCATGACCTGAGCTGAAACCCAGAGTTGGATGCTTAAATGACTGCGCCACCCAGGTGCCCCAAGATATATTATTTGTAATTGTTCATCTGAGGTTATCACTGAGTCAAAATACAAAACAGATGCCTTCATGCAGAGGGATTTGGCACCAATTTCGCATTAACCAGAAGGTTAGAAAAACAGAAAACAGAAGTATATTTATGCTATTTATTAAGGTAGATAATCTTTTCCTTTCAAGTGGTAGGGGCTTTGAAGTTGTGCAAGAGAGCACAGGAACAGGCATGGAGAAAGGAGTGCAGCATACTTTCATTTTTTTAGTTTTTGTTATTTTTGTTATTTTTTGTTATTTTTCTTTTAAGTGGCCATCAACTTAATATAGACTGCTATGTGCAGAAGATGTCACATACAAACCTAATGGTAACCAAAAATCAAAAACCAGTAATAGATAAGAATAAAGAGAAAGGTATATCATTAAGAAAAGCCAACAAACCATGAAAGAGAGCAAGAAAATAAAAGATTAGAGAAAATCTATAGAAATAACAATAAAACAAGTAACAAAATGGTAATAAATACATATCTATTGATAATTACTTTGAATGTAAATGGACTAAACACTCCAATTAAAAGACATAAGGTGATAGAGTGGATAAAACAAAAAACAAGATCTATTTATATGCTGCCTAGAAAAGACTCATTTCAGACCTAAAGTCACCTGCAGATTGAAAGTGAGGGGATGGAGAAACATTTATCATGCAAATGGATGTCAAAAGAAAGCCAGGGAAGCAATACTTTTATGGGATGAAATAGACTTTAAAACAAAGACTGTAACAAGAGATAAAGAAAAGCACTGTATCATAATAAAGGGGACAATCCATAAATATTTATGCACCCAATATGGGAGCACCCAAATACATAAAATAATTAATAACAAACGTAAAGGGAAATAATTGATAGTAATATAGTAATAGTAAGAGACTTTAACACCCCCTTACATTGACGGACAGATCATCCAAACAGAAAATCAACCAGGAAACAGTGGCTTTGAATGACACACTGGATCAGATGGACTTAACAGACATATTCAGAACAAAGAAAACACATTCTTTTCAAGTACATATAAAACATTCACCAGAAGAAATCACATTTTAGGCCACAAAACAAGTCTCAACAGATTCAAAAAAATCAGTCATACCATCTATCTTTTCTGACCACAATGATATGAAACGAGAAATCAACCACAAGAGAAAAATCTGAAAAAACCACAAATACACAGAGGTTAAATAACATGTTACTAAATAATGAATGGATCAACCAAGATAGCAAGGAAGAAATCAAAAATTACATGGAAACCAATGAAAATGAAAACACAATGATCCAAAACCTTTGGAATGTAGCAGAAGTGATCTAAGGGGGAAGTTTATAGCAATACAAGCCTACCTCAAAAAGCAAGAAAAATCTCAAATAAACAACATAACTTTACACCTAAAAGAGCTAGAAAAAGAACAACAAACAAAACCTAAAACCAGCAAAAGGAAGGAAATAATAAAGATTAGAGCAGAAATAAATGATACAGAAACTGAAGAGGAAAAAAACAGACACATCAATGAAACCAGGAGCTGGTTCTTTGTAAAGATCACCAAAATTGATAAACCTCTAGCCAGACTCATAAAAAAATAAGAGAGAGAGGGAAAGAGAGAGAGGACCCAAATAAATAAAATCACTAAAAAAGAGAAGAAATAATAACCAACACCACAGAAATACAATTATAGCAGATTATTATGAAAACATATATGCCAACAATTTAGACAACCTAGAAGCAATGGAAAAATTTCTAGAAACATATAATCTACTAAAACTAAAGCAGGAAGAAATAAAAAATTTGAATAGGTCAATTACCAGCAATTGAATCAGTAATCAAAAATCCCCAACAAACAGAAGTCCAGGGCCAGATGGCTTCACATATGAATTCTACCAAACATTTAAAAAAGATTCTGAAAGATTTTGGAATCTCAAATGATTCCAAAAAAAATAGAAGAGGAAGGAAAACTTCCAAATTCATTCTATGAGGCCAGTAGCACTGTGATACCAAAATCAGATAAAGACACCACAAAAAAGGAGAACTACAGACCAGTATTTCTCATGAATATATATGCAAAAATCCTCAACAGCAATTAGCACACCAAATCTAACAATACATTTAAAAAACCATATATTGTGATCAAGCAGAATTTATTCCCAGGATGCAAGTGTTTTTCAATATTCACAAAACAATCAACATGAAACATCACATCAATAAGAGAAAGGAAAAAAACCATATGATCATTTCAACAGATGCAGAAAAAGCATTTGACAAAGTTCAACTACATTCATGATTAAAACCCTCTGCAAAGTAGGTCTAGAGGGAACATACCTCAGCTTAATAAAGGCCTTGTATAAAAACTCACAGCCAACATTATGCTCAATGTAAAAAAACTGAGAGCTTTTCCCTTAGGGTCAGGAACAAGACAAGGATGTCCACTCTCATCACCTTTATTCAACATAGTACTGAAAGTCCCAGCCACAGCAATTATACAACATAAAGAAATAAAAGGCATCCAAATTGGTGAGGAAGAAGTAAAACTCTCCCTATTTGCAGATGACATGATACTATATATAGAAAACCCTAAAGACTCCCCCCCCCCAAACTGCTAGAACTGGTAAATGAATTCAGTGAAGCTGAAGGATACAAAATCAATGTACAGAAAAGTGTTGCATTCCTACACAGTAATAATGAAGCCAAAGAAAGTGAAATTAAGAAAACAGTCCCACTTACGGTTGCACCAAAAACAATAAAATATCTAGGAATAAACTTTTCCAAAGAGTGAAAGACATGTACTCTGAAAACTATAGAACACTGTTGAAAGAAATTCAAGACGATGCAAAGAAATAGACATTCCATGCTCACGGATTGGGAGGACAAATATTGTTAAAATGTCTATACTAACCTAAGAAATCTTCAGATTTAATGCAATTCCTATCAAAATAACCAAGAGCATTTTTCACAGAAGTAGAACAAACAATCCTAAAATTTTCGTGGAACCATAAAAGACCTCAATTAGCCAAAGTAATCTTGAAAAAGAAGAACAAAACTGAGGGTGCCTGGGTGGCTCAGTTGGTTAAGAGTCTGCCTTCGACTCAGGTCATGATATCATGACGTGGGATTGAGTCCCACGTCAGTCTCTCTGCTCAGCGAAGAGTCTGTTTCTCCCTCTCTCCTTGACCCGCCTTCCCACTTAGGTTCTCTCTCTCTATCTCAAATAAACAAATAAAATCTTAAAAAAACAAGAACAAAACTGAAGGTATCACAATTCCAGATTTCAAATTATATTACAAAGCAGTAACAATTAAAACAGTATGGTACTGGCATAAATTAAAAATAGAGACAAAGATAGAATAGAATAGAAAACCAGAAATAAGCCCACAAGTATATGGCATATGGACATTTCTCCAAAACAAACATATAAATGGCCAACACACGAAAAGATGCTCAACATCACTCATCATCAGGGAAATGCAAATCAAAACTACAATAAGATATCACCTCACACCTGTCAGAATGGCCAAAATCAACAACACAAGAAACAAGTGTTGGTGAGGATGTGGGAGAAAAAAGAACCCTCTTGCACTGTTGGTGGGAATGCAAACTGGTGCAGCCACTGTGGAAAACAGTAGGGAGATTCCTCAGAATATTAAAAATAGAACTACCCCATGATCCAGTAATAGCACTACTAGGTATTTACCTAAAAAACACAAAAACACTAATTCAAAGGGATACACACACCCCTATGTTTACTGCAGCATTGTTTGTAATAGCCAAACTATGGAAGCAGCCCATATGTCTATCAATAGATGAATAAAGAAGATGAATGGATAAAGAAGATATATATGGAATATTACTCAGCCATAAAAAAGAATGAAATCTTGCCATTTGCAACAACATGGATAGAGCTAGAGAGTATGATGCTAAGTGAAATAGAGAAAGCAAAAACCATATGATCTCACTCATACATGGAATTTAAGAAATAAAACAAATGAACTTAGAAAAAAAAAGACATCAAGAAATAGACTCTTAACTATAGAGAACACATTGATTGTTATCAGAGAGGAGGTGGGTGGAGGGATGGACGAAATAGGTGATAGGGATTAAAGAGTACACGTATCATGATGAAAAAATAAAATAAAATAAAATAATAATAATAATAGAAATGAGTACAGTATACTTTTAGAACATTTTAGGTGCTGCAATAATTTTGCCAGAATAAGGCATATTTTCTTTCCAGAAAGAGTCACTATCACTCAAACTACTTAGTTTTGGAGAATAGAGAAAAAGGTGTATATCAGGATAAAGCACTCTTTTTCAATAATCTAGATTAGAAAGATAATTTTTTATAGATCAATATAGGCGTTTCCACATCTTAAAAGCACCTTTTATTTTGCATCACTACCTTTATAGGCATAGCTCTTTAAACTCCAGTCGGAGATAGCTAGACTGAAGTAGTCTCATTTTCCCCTGCTCAAATGGAGAATCCTTGTAGTGAAGAAAAATGAATTTTGCAAGTGAGATTTGAGAGCAGAGAGAGGGATGTCCATGACATATTAAAAGCAAATAACAGAGTATTTTCTGTAAAACCGAAAACCCTGCACATGTCCATATCTGCGTACATGAGTGTGAGGAAGGAGAAAGGTAAGGAACAATACAAGCCAATCTGTGGAGGAAGCAGGAGGAAGGACGTGGGAAGGAAAATTAGAGGAGAGATTATTAACTTGTCTTCATATAGCCTCATAATGTTCACAGTTATTACAATGACTGCAAAATGTTACACTTTTCCTTTCATTGAATAGAAAAAAAATTTGAAAAGAAAAACAGATCCCATGAATTAAAAAAAAAAAAAATCTTTTGAAAGCTGATTCAAAAAGCATTCCCTGAGTAAAATACATGTAAAATACATCCCATAGCAAAGAAATAGTCTCAGAAACCCAGGTTTCTGACAGGTCGTCTGCCCGCCAATTGTTCCCCAAATGATCCCCAAGGTGGGGTCTGCCTGCAGATTTTCAGAGAAGTAATTCATCGAATATCGAAAACGGTAAATAAGCAGACCAGTGGGATTCAACCACTGACCCAAACTGCCTTTGGGAACTGGCAGCTGCTCGGGGCTTCAGGCTAGCAAGTTTAGAGCAATTATTAATTGTATTTGGAGCAGAAAATAATTAACTGCAGTTTTAGAGCTGTTTGGGCTTGGTGGACTAAATTTCCATCACGAGACTGACAGATAAAAGGAAGCAGTGTAAAGCCAAATGTTCAGAGATGGGTCTCTAGCACTGGGGAGTCTGCGGGTCCTGCAGGGACAGGAGCAAAGCTTTGGAAGCAAGCGGTCCTGGGTTTATATTCTGGTTCAGCTATTACTTGCTGCATGGCCTTGGACACATCCCTTCAGCTCTGTGAGCTTCTGTTTTGCAATGTATGAAATGGGGATAAGTATTCTTTTCTTGAGGTGATACAGAGAAATGAGTAAGAGCATATATTGGAGTCACTGAGTAGCCACACTGCCAAGCAATAGACACATCAAAAAGAAGCTGTTATTACTCAATTCTGCCAACGCTCATTGATTAAGAGTGCACTCTCTCTGCTCACCCTCTTAAGAGCATATGATATCTCTCTGATTCACACAGGAGGAGTTCTAATCACATCACAAAATTTGGATCTTGTTAAAATGCAAATCAGGATTCAATAGATCTGCGTGGGGTCTGAAATGCTGCATTTTTTTTTAAGATTTTATGTATTTATTAGAGAGAGAGAAAACACAAGCAGGGGGAGCAGCAGGCAGAGGGGAAAGCAGGCTCCCCGCTGAGCAAGGAGCCCAATGCAGGACTCAATCCCAGGACCCTGGGGTCATGACCAGAGCCAAAGGCAGACACTTAGCTGACTGAGCCACTCAGGTGCCCCTGAGATGCTGCATTTCGAACAAACTGCCCATGAGACAGAAGCTGCCTGGTGAGTGTGCCATAATTAGAGTAGACAGGCTCTAGTAAAAAACGAAATTAAAATGGATGAAGCTGACGGAGACGGAGCAGACTTGGAGGCAGAGTTAGCCATTCCCTCCCTGTGCCTGCGCACATCAGACACACTTCGCTGGTAGCACTCACCACACTATTACAATTCTTCTCTGTGCCACTGGGCTGTGATCTCTTTCAGGGCAAGAAGCCCAACCAGGGGTGCCTGGGTGGCTCAGTGAGTTAAAGCCTCTGCCTTCGGCTCAGGTCGTGATCTCAGGGTCCTGGGATGGAGCGCCGCATCAGGCTCTCTGCTCACTGGGGAGTCTGCTTCCCTCTCTCTCTCTGTCTGCCGCTCTGCCTACTCGTGATTTCTCTCTCTCTCTGTCAAATAAATAAATAAAATCTTAAAAAAAAAAAAAAAAAGAAGCCCAACCAGCCCAACGTTAACGGCTCCAGGAGTCTGCCACACTCAATTTAGACACTCAGTTCAGGTATGAGTTAATACATGAATGAAGGAACGGATACATGAATGTGGTGAACGAATAAAATTCAGGGGAATTGCTACTGGTTGATGTATTAAAAATCTAAATGGGTTACAACTTCATTTTTCTTAATTACTGGACCAGCTTCATTTGTTATTAGTGTTGTTGGTGTTAAGTACTTTATGGAGCTTGATATTCAAGCAAAAGAACCATCAGGAAAGATTAATCTTGGACATTCACTCTAGACATAAAATTTGAGAGTTCCCTTCACTGTAACACAAAAACAAAGGTACAGAACTCCTTTCTTCTTTCGTAGGAGGTCTCCTGTCCTTAGGAGACCAGTAACTATAGTTCCCAGGACCTAAATGGGACATGTCTTACAAAACGATCATGCTGGCAACATATTATAATAATTAGTATAGATTCTCTTCTAAGGCATGTAACAACTTTATCCCTCTATATTACTCCAATTTATAGATTTTCTAAGTGATAAAGAACCACTAAAAACAAACAAAAAACCTTCATTGCTTTTATGACAAAATGTAGTGAGTTTTTCAACTGGAGTTTCACACTGGCATCAGGTAGTACAATCAAGTCATGTAATCTTTACATGGTTAGTCTTACTGCATGGACAACAGGGGGTTACATTTGCCAAACTGGCTACTGTAACAACAACCAGTTTTATGGCTAGGAGTTACAGACCTTGTTAAATTCAGAGGGACCACTGAAAATTTAAGTTTCATTAGACAACACCAGGAAGCACCTGTCTATATCTGATCTATTTATGCAACGTGATTCTTTTGACCAGAGCCTTAAGTTCTAATTCAGTTAGTCAGGTCAGGGCTTGTGTTCCTACGGCTCTTTTGTTGCAAATCGGGACACTGCGTATAGACAGTATAATATCTACTTCTGAAACTCTCCAGAGATGTTTAAAATTTTAGCTCTGTAGCCTAAATATTTAAAAATATGGGTGTGGTTAGCTGTGCTTCATCTTCTCAGAGAATAATAGGGCTCCAATAAATATGGTGCATTATATTTATAAGAGAGGGGACTGTAATTGGACTTGCTTTAAAATTTAGTTCTGACTTAAGTCAACTCAGGTAGTCACAACATATTAGTGTTTGTCAGTAAAGGAATTTACCAGTTCTGAATTGCATCTTTCTCAACACGGTGGCCTACAAAACAAATTCTCCCTGGGATTCTGGAGAACTTTAAAATCATTCTTTAATTAACATTTTCAGCACCCCATGGCCTCATTATGCTGTCATTATTAAGTATTTTGTTTTCTTGGTCCCAAGAGTTCTCAAAGCAAATACACACGTTCCCTCACTGACTTTTATGTTTTCTTACAGAAGAGTTGGTCTTCCATTCATGATATAAAACAAATGTTAATTAGGATGATGGTTGAAATGGCCTAGGCTTTTTCCAAACATTTTCCTATAAACCAAGAAACTTAAATGGTTAGCCTTTTTCACAGAGTAAAAATATCTGGGTTTAAAAAAGAAATCTAGGTAAAAGCAGCCAAATATTGAGAAAAGCTTCACAAAAAGACATCCTCAGAAAAGTTTCCTACTTAGAGCTCTCATAAAATGTCATTGGGAGGTTTATTCAGTTCTTTCAACCTTCCTAGAGGTCACCATAAAGTCCAATTATACCTTTTGACCCACAAATTACTTCTGGGAATTTTTCCAAAGGAAAAATCATAGATGTGCACAAAGCTTGGATATGAAAAACCTATCTTACTAAAAATAGATCAATCACGGAGTACCCATAAATATAATTCTACAGAGATATTTTTAAAGCTTTAATACAATATCTAAAGATGTGGAAATATTTATGACTTAGTATTACACATAAACAAGTAGATGATAAAATGGCATGTCTAAAATTATCTCAATTTCCTAAAAAATATACATACATGTTTGACTGAAAAGAAATAAACTTAAAAGTTAACCATAATTATATTGTAGGATAGGGTAATTTTAAATTTCTTTGTATTCTGCATTTTTGTAGTTTTATTTTCTATATTAACATGTATTCCTTGGGTAATTAGAATATAAAATGTTTTCCTCATTTTTGTCTCTTATAACATGAATATAACATTCATACATGTGGAACTAAATAATCACCAGAATAGTAGGAAATAAATGAAAATAAAGACCAGTGAACATAAACTTAACTTACTATATAGATTTGGCATTAACTTGTTATATTTAAATAAATTCCTCCCAGGAGATTCTCCACCACCCATCTCCAGTTTCTACTAGCTGATCCTTTTTCTGAAACAGTTCAATGATTCTTAGAAATCCAAATGAAAATCCCAGACAGACAAGGAAATAAAATGTGCAAAGGAAGTTAGCCTTGGCCCTGTGCAGAGAGGTAGAAACCATGAATATGAATGGATGGAGGTTTAGGACAATGGGATAATGAAGGAGGGAAATACTATTCAGATGACAGCTGCCAGCTCCCTCCCTAGACTGTCACTCCCCTGCTGCCCGCCCCTTACTCCCCTCCCCCGCCTTTATTCCCAGCCGGGAGGAACGTTGTGGAACTTGTAGCCTTCATGGTGTTCTCACACTCCAAAAGCACAGAGCATAAAAGGCCACTGTGTTGAAGCTTGTGCCTCATAGAGTAACAACAGTGCTAAAAGTGCTTAAGAATACGTTGTTACTTTTCATATCAATCACCCCGTTTGCCAAGCTACTCTCCAATCTCCTGGGAGGTACAGGGTGAGCACTGTTTAATTGGCTTTGGGAATCTTATGAGCTGTGCGAGACCATTAATTAGAGGAGTTGCTAGAGAAGCGTGTGACGTGTATGTGTTGGGAGGGGAGGGCTGGTTATGCCACAGTCTTGGTAAACCATTTGCAAATGCATCTTTGGACAAACAAGTAGAAAAAAGTTAGAACTCCCTTCTTTGGAAATAACAGTTCAAGGCAGCAGTGACCTAAGTCTTCCTGCAGGTATCTAATCTCTTTGAATACGAATACCACTTAATCATG
>CM052892.1:37232885-37288059 GCA_028534135.1 Potos flavus | reverse complement strand
CAGTCCTTGATGCTCTTTCAGGGAAACCACACCCTCAACATAAAGAACAAGGACCCTAACCCTATTTGTCCTTCACTCTTCTGCCACCAGTTCAGCTCTCATGTTTTCCAAACACATGCAATCACTCTCCCTACCAATTGGGTAGATCTTCAGCTTCCAGGCATCCTTCGCTAAGCATAGTGCTATAAGCTCTATTGTCATACTTCATTGCCTGCTATTAGATCAACTGAGATGAGAGAATTCTCCATTTGAAACCAAAACAAGCTTTATATCAACTGGTCCAGACACATAAGACCTAGCACTAAATTGACAGAATCACCAATCTGTGTCTCCTACACCATATCAACACCAGAGAATATTTACACATTCTAATTCCACTATCTCTTCCTCATCTAAACCCTCATTTTCAGATTTAGTTATTCTTCACTTTCCCCTAAAGTCTAGAGACTAGAAGGGCGACTGGGTGGCTCAGTCAAGTGTCTGCCTTCTGCTCAAGTCATGATCCGAGGGTCCTGAGATTGAGCCCTTGCCCTCCTCGTGTTGGGCTCCGTACTCAGCAGGGAGTCTGCTCCTCCCCCCTCCACCCCGCCCGCATATGCGCTTGCATGTGTGCGCTCTCTCTCTCTCTCTTCTCTCTCAAATAAATAAATAGAATCTTTAAAAAAAAAAGTCTAGAGACTAGACAATCACCTCTTTAACTTATCATCTTACATTTAACACGTTACCTCTGAATAACTCAAAAATTGTAACATATCCCACCCTGGGTTAAAGGTAAGCATTGGGTATCATTCAAAAACAAACAAAAACACCCTTCAGCCAACTGAGGACTGTTGGTGGAAACTCTAGTTCCCAGATGGCCAAATACACAGCAGGTTCGCTGCCCCTCCCCCTCCACAGGTGCAAAGTCAGGCAGCCATCAGCCAGTCAGCCAGGGGCTTTTCCTGCCTTCAGCATCTTTCCTAACTCAGCTTCTCCAGGCAGCTACCCCCAACACGTCAGACTTGGCTCTCCAGATGAAGAGCCTGTGTCAGGCAGCCTCCCAAGGCTCAGTGCCCCAGGACGTCCAAACTAAATTCTTACAGGCAGGGGCATCTTCAGTCTCTCTAATGAGAATATCTCATGCACTAATCTTTTTTTTTAATCTGGCCTAAGCATTGAGATCAGCAATTCTAAAACATGCTGTCAGCCCTTTGTGCCAAAGTCCTCTATTATTACCCTGATCATCTCCCTACTGACTTCAGGCATCTGCCAACCCCCTCCTTTGTTGGGGGGGGGGGTTCTCAAAACCTTATGTGTAAGTTAATCAGTCACTTCAGCGAATGAAAGGTACTGACCCCACTGCTTCCCAGTTCAGGGAGGTGGGAGCCAGATTCCAGACATCCAGTTCTTCACGACTGAAGAGCTTGGGTAACCAAACTGCAGAGGAACTGATATACGTGTGCGGTCTAAGAACCAAAAGGGAAAAGGAGGACGGGGCAGGAGGGGCGGCCAGTTTAAAAAGAAAAAAAAAACCAACAACACCTCATCTTTCATTATAAGATATCTATATTTTACCAGAGGAAAAATTGACTATAAAATGTCAAACCTAGCAACTTTCTATTTCAAGTTTTTGTTATTTCCTCCCTCTGCTCCAATTCAAAGTCCAAGCGCCCTACGAGGCCAAGACAAGAGCAGGGCACAAGACCTTCAACATCTCTCAGATATCAAATAAGAACCTTCTCTAAAGGATGACTAAGAAAGCTAAGTCAGAAGTGAAAATGCAAGTGGAGCCCAATCCAGGCCCAGGAGGTTTACTCCGGGAAGGGGGAAGTTCTGGCCTCAAAGGTGGTGGCCCTGCCTTCCTTCTCCTGCATTCTGTCAGCTCTCCTGTGCGTGTCTCTTCTTCTGCTTACTCTACCCCAGATTCTGACTTGAGGCTTGCTAGAAATAGTGCTCAGGCCCCTCTAAAGTTTGGCTGTCTGATGGCACCAGAATCACAGAATAATCGGTGTAGTGGACCCTGTAATGTGCTGGCCAGATCCCTTTAGGACTGGGGCATCTATTGCCGGGAGTACTGGAGCCTTCCAGCTCTCAGCTGAGAGCCTCTCCGGGAATTACATGCAAAGAGAGCCCCCTCTCTGGAGGGACTTTATCTACTGCGGTTTGGGCAGCCCACATCCAATGACTGGCTGAGGGACAGGACACAAAGACCCAGCCTCCTTGCCTTAGTGCCATCCCAGGTCTAGAGTAGCCCCCTACCACCGCCCCTCCTGCATCACAGTCAGCCTCTCCCTCTACCCAGTCCTGCTGCCCTCATTTCGCCGCCAGGCTTTGTTCCATAAGCAGTCCCTCATAAACCTCCATCTCAGCATCTCAGATTCTGTTTCCTAGAGAACTGAACTGTGATCATCAGAAATAGGGTACAAATAGCGCTGCACTATCCTTTGCTCAATTTCTTTTCTTTTCTTTCTTTCTTTTGAGAGAGAGAGAGAGAATCCCAAGCAGGTTCCATGCCCAGTGCAGAGCCCCACACAGGGCTCGATCTCACGACCCTGAGATCATGACCTGAGCCGAAATCAAGAGTCAGACGCTTAACCAACTGAGCCACCCAGGCGCCCCTCCTTTGCTCAACTTCAAATGCATAGTTTACTCACATCCCCAACCCTTGCATCAGCCACATTCAGACTCTGGTATTCAGTGAATTCATGAGGGCATGGCTGCCCACCAGTCCAGTTATAACAACTATGCTGTAGGATTTACGGCATAATCTAAACACATGCAGTCTTCATTTTGTATGGTTCTAATAGGCATGCATTTCAATGACCACGGTTTGGTTAAGTAACACCAGTCCAATAACAACCATGTTCAGATTCCAGTTACCACACAGCATTGTATCAGTAAGTACCTGAAGTACAAACTGGGCAGATAGCTCTTTAGTCCATGAGTCACAGGTACACATCACTGACCAGGGACCAGTTGCAGCACATCTTTCAGAGCCTGTCTATGATTGGTCACTGCATATCTAAGCAGGGTAGCAAGAGCTGGGGTGATGTTTGGTCCCTGGGGAGTAGGGAGCTGGAGGAAAGACAGCCAGAAAGCAGGATCTCCTTGGCCAGGTAGTGGGAGGTAGCAGGCCTCCCCCTCAAGTGTCAGTGTCTTAAAAGAGTCCTGGGGTATGTTATCCACACACCTTCAAGCACAGGAAAGGTGAGACCAATATCCATGTAGTGGTTTCCAGTGGCTGCTGTAATAAACTACCTAAGCACAAACTTAGTGGTTTAAAACAACAAAAATGTATTAATTGACAGTTTGCAGGTCAGAAGTCTAAAATGGGAGTGCCTGGGTGGCTCAGTCAGTTAAACGTCTGCCTTTGACTCAGGCCATGGTCCCAGGGTCCTGGGATCCAGCCCTGCATTGGGCTCCCTGCTCAGCGGGGAGTCTGCTTCTCCTTCTCCCTCTGCTGCTCCCCTTGCTTGTGCTCTCTTTTGTGTGTGCTCTCTCTTTCATAAATAAAATAAAAATCTTAAAAAAAAATAGGTCTAAAATGGGTGGAAGGGCTGTGTTCCTCCTGGAGGCTCTAGGACAGAATCCATTTCTTTGCTTTTTCCAGTTTCTAGAAGCTGCCTATATTCCCTGACTCATGGCCCCACATTCCTCCGACCTCTGCTTCTGCCCTTGCATCTCCTCAGACCCTCACCCACCTGCCTCCCTCTGATTATCCTGGGCCCACCCTGATACTCTAGGATGATGGCCTATCTCAGTACCTTTAAGCTAACTACGTGTGCAAAGTCCCTTTTGACATGTAAGGTAACATATTCACAGGTTCTAGGGATTTGAATGTGGACATCTTTGGAGGGCCATTATTTTCCCTACCATATTCCATCAGGTTCTTCGAAATGACTATGCTCTCCTGGACAGCGACCCCCCATTTGGCTGCTGGAAAGGCAAAGCTGCCTGCAAACATCTGTGTCTCTATCTGGATCTCCTGGGAAGGGCAAGAGCTAAGAAATGATTTAGCTTGGTGTTTCTGATCCTGAATCAGCTTTGCCCAAGGGGCTGCTCAAGTCTCTAGATGTACATTCTACATCAAAAATTATCACTTTCCAATAAGTTTGTGGAGTATAGAACTCATACTCTCCCTCCTTGGACACTCACAATCCATGCTGGCATTTCAAAGTTCTGGAGGAGTCCTCCAAGAAAGAAACTGACTTTTCATGTAACATTTCATGGAACACTTTGGGAACGATGCACTAGACTGTCCTCCAAATCTGGCCAATGCTACGGAAATAGCTCTGCAAGGCATCTGCACACCTCTCCAGATCCTCTTACGAGCCTAACGCTTGAAGCCATGCTTCCTGCCATTGAGGGAGTAGTCCCTCTCTTGCACCAGCCGTCAGGTGCACTGTGGCAAACCCAGAACCTGCTTACTGACTCACACGCACACACAAAGTATGCGAAGTGACATATTGTTTAGGTGTCTCAGTTCCCCCTGGAGACTCATTTCCTGGACAGCTAGGTGGGCTCCCCGCCCCCCACTTATTCTTCTCTTTTCCCTCTCCTTGACTCCGGCTCTCAAAACTCAAGGGGAAAAAATGAGCAGGAAATGGTATGTCACCAAATATACAAATATATGGGTTTTGCTTCCCTCCCTTACTTGTCAAATCAAACACGTAGGCGGATTGCCACATGAGAACTAAAACAGTTTCTTCTTTCAGCAAATGGTTGCTATTGTCGAAACAGAGAAGAGTATGTTCATTGCCTTACTGCTGGTGTGTTCTGGGCTGTGACCTGGCAATCTACTGCATGGATGTTTTATTCACTGTAGTCTTTCTCAGAAATCTCTGGAAGCTTGGGAGATAGCACAGAATCTCAGAAGAACACTTAGGGATCACTCACTGGATTGTCTTCTGGAATCCTGCAATCTTCCTTCAGTATCCCTAATTAAGAGGCTCTTCATTTATGTTTCATACATTTTACAACCATCAACTATCTACTCACCTCAACAAATCCCTTGTACTAGCATCCTCGCAGACCAGGCAATGGGCCTCCTCTGTACGTGTGAGATGCCTTCTCTCATCTATCTACATCTTCCATCATGATAATAGTAAATATTTATAGAATGTTTACCACACGGTAGGCACTATGCCAGCCCTTTTAATTATGTCATCTTATTTCATCTTGACCACAATCCTATGAGGTAATATTGCTACTTTACAGACAAACAAAACACAAAACTATTTACTGATTCTTTTTTTTACAGCATTCACTGATATTATTTACTCAGTGTTTTCCATTTTTCACACACTAAAGTGCGAAGCCCTTTCCATTTTTATCATCACATCTATGAGGAGGTGTTAAGGTTCCTCTTTCGCAAATAAAGAAACTGTGGCTTCCTCAAGGTAAGACATCCCCCCACGGTCACACAGCTAGTAAGACGTAGAACTGGGAGCCAAACCTACGAATATTTCCTATTTATCCTTCACTGCCTCCTTCTCCCTGTTGTCTTTCCAGCCAGAGGGGTCCTCTGGATATCTGCGAATTCACAGAGCATTTATTCATCATCCCAGTCTTGTTACTTGTCATTTTCTGCACAGAGTTCAATTTCTCCTCACTAGGCATCTCTTAATCTATTTTGCCTTCCTTAGCATGCCACTCGTAACAAAGGCTCTATAAATATAAACTGGTGTAGAGTAAGTCCGCTTACAGCAACAGGACTGGCAAAACAAACAAACAAAACAAACAAACTGGTTTTTGATGAAGAGTTTCCAGGTCTCAGTTGATGTCTTCATTGTTTCAGGAATCAGCTACACAATGGCATTCAGTGCAGGAGATGACACTGAATGGTTTGTCCCCTGGTGCTCGTTTTAGCAGCTACCATGGCTGTTTGTCCGAGTCCCCGCGGATGACTGGGGAGGCTGAAAGGATCTGAAGGATCTGCAAGTCAGAGTAAGCTCCAGCTTCTGGAAAGTGTCTGACACACAGTAGGAACGCAACAAATATCTTTTGACTTATGACCAGTTACAAAATCACGTGGCACAGATTCAGCATTTAGAAATGATCACCTCCTTTCACCCCAGAAGAGATTCTTAGAAATCATTCATCTAGAAGATGATATACTCAAGACATTTATTTTCACCTAAATAATAGATGACTCACCTTCAGTAATAAAAATAAAAAATAACTTTAAGAAAAACTGTAAAATGAAATCCTGCAGATTCTTTTGGCGATAAAGTGAAATACTATACGCAAACTTAGCAACACTGTGCTGGATGCATGGCTGATGCCCAGGGATGATCCTGAAGGACCTTCATCTACATGTTGGTCCCCAGGGGGAAATAAATGCTATGGGTTCTGTTTTCTAAAGCAAGTTAATGACAGTATCTTTCTACCAAGATATTTCTTGTAAGGAAAACATGCTTTTGAAAAAGCCACCAAATTAGTATCTTCTCTTATTTGCATAATTTTGAAAAATCCCCAAATCTTTTATTTCAACAGTACTTCTGCTGCTGCTTTTCAGTAAAAAAGAAAATAATGCCATTAGAAAGCTGCTTATGGAATTTAGAAAATCTTTATTGAGTGCCTACAAAGTGTTGCATTGTGCTAGCCCAACCCCTAAGCTAACTCATACCAGTGCCAACACATTTTGATTGCTAGACTCTTTCTCCTACTAGATCAAGAGCATGGCAGAGATGGGCTAGCTGTTTATCACACTATTCCCTCTTCGTCCTGGGCACGAAATATAGCTGGACTATATTTCCTGGCATCCCTTGCACTTAGCTGTGACTAGGACTATATGACTAAGTTCCCACCAAGGGGATATGGCTGGAGGGGATGTGTGCCCTTCCAAGCCTGACTCATATAATGATCCCATGCACGCCCCTCCAACTCTTGCCATTCTGCCCCAGCTTGACGAAGATCAGCGCTGAAACCTTGAAAACCACAGGGAAGAAGGCAGAGCCTCAAGATAGAAGGTTTCTGTGTCCCTGACCACTGCTTGGAAAAAAGCCAACCACAGCCCAAGTACCTCTGTTCTAAACTTTACGTGAGCAAGAAATGCTTCTATCGTGTTTGATCCATTCTACTGTCTTGGATGTGTTTGTTAAGGTAGGTCCTAAGGTTTTTGCAAAATTAAGAAATACTGACAGATTATTTATAAAATAGTGACTCCAATCATTGTATGCCAAATCAGACGCTAGCTTATAAAATAACTAAATAATCTAGAACTAAGATATCATTGTAGACTAGGTTCTACTCTAGATAAACCATCGAAGATGCCAAAAGTTTAAATGTTGTTGAAAACCTTGAAATATAGATTATTTTAATTGATTTAATTTTTCTATGACACAAGGAAAGTCTGCTATTGCTTGATTTCAGTGATAAGAACATCTTGATCCAGCCTATTAAGCACCAGTGTTTAAAAGGAGGATAGTTTGTGTGAGAGCATACATGGAAGTAGACATTTCTGAGACTTTAAAAAAAAAAAACCTAATTGGTGAGAATTGGAGTTGTGAGCTGTAGGCTCTTATCTATATGTAGTAAATGACAGATTAGGGTCACTTTCTTACCTTCAGAACTGTATGATTATATTTGACCATTGATAGTAGTCCACAGTTTAAACTGATCACAAAAACACATTATTTAAATGTTAAAATGTACAGGAATACGTATTTGTCCTGTGTACACGTAGGAAATATATCAGGAAACACTCTCAGAAATTTAGTCTCAAGTGAAACCTGAGAATTTAAGCCTCGACCGCAACCAAAGTCCAATTAAGTAAATTATTTGTTTTGTTGTCCAAAGTATAAGGGATCTAACCTAGTTTAAGGCCATCAAGTTAAAGATGTAATGTCAAGTAAGATTGCCTACCGGCTCTCAAAAAACTGTCCTGTTAATGTAAAGACCTTATAAGTAGATGGATAATCAATGGCACTTCTGGAAAACTGCCTTTGGTGAACACAGCTGTTTACCTGGGCCCAAATGCATCTCAAGTAACTTACTGAAAACATCTCTCCAATCAGTCTTCTTTCCATCTGCACTGCTCCTACTTATCCCTACGCCCCCACAGCTTTTACCTGGTGTACCAAAATACCTACTCTCAATGTGGGTTCCTTGCTTCCACTCTTGCCCCTTCTCCAATTGGTTCCCCCCAAGAGGTACCCAAAGCAATCTCTCTAAAGCACAAGTCATATCACACCACTCTCTGGCTTAAAATTCTTTCATGTGTCTTCACTGGTCTTAGGATAGAATTGGAACTCTCGCATGGCCTGCCACGCCCCACCCCATTCCAACCTGTCCTAATACCAATCTCCCTATTCCCTTCACTCCAAACCAACTAACTTCCTTTGTGTTCCTTGAATATCCCCAATTCTTCTCCATCCCGTTTTCTCTGCCTGAAATGCTCTCCCTCCAGCTCTTTACATGACTGTCTTTTCTTCATCCCTCAAGTCTAAGCTTAGCTATCACCTCCCCCAATTACCTTCTTGCCCTGTTTATTTCCTTCATAGCACTTATAACACCCTATAATTTTATTCTCTATTGTCTGGAAATCTAGACACCCTATAAGGACAAGAACTTTTCTTTCTTTTTTTTTTTATTACCTTTTTTCAGGCATCTTATCCTCAGAGATGGTTGGATGAATGGATGGACAATATAGGCAATAGATAATTTCAGGATTCTTTGTCTCATGGACCATCTATGAGAAACTGTATTATCACATTTGTCAGTGTGTTACTGTCCTGTCCTGGTAGGCATGGTTATAAAGCCCGGTTTCTGCTCTCTTAACTGCGTCTCTCTTGAAAACATAAAGAAGTTTTAGTTCTGGGGCCATCCATTTGGCCCTTTCCACATGGTGAGTCTTACTGTTAAATGAAAAATACCCAAGTCTGCAAAACCGATCACCCCAAAAGGATATGTCCTAATATTTCATTATCCATGGTATCACACAAGGCTATCCTGGCTTTGAATTTTAAGCTATCCAACTTCTGAAGAAGGCTTTCAGGAGAAATAAAAGTCACCTCAATGCAGAGTAAAACTACAAGCCACTTCCTGGGTTCCCGTATCTTGGACTTCCACCCTTAAAGGAGTAGAGCAATCAAACCGACGACTATATGGAAATCCAGTGCACACCTCACTTTGGTTTATGGCACTGGGTCAATCTGACAGAATAGCTTGTTTTCCCAGTTCTGATGAACTGAAGGAGAGTTGTGCCTACAAATAGGTTTCCCAGACATTCCTCTGTACATATAATAGGAAATGCAGAATTGGATCTGGGCAGGGGCTCCGGAAATGTCAGGGCAGTCTCTCCACCCTGAATGTCCCTGAGAATGCCAACATTCTCAAGTGACCACACTTTTCCCCACTTTGAGCCACGGTGAAGACATGCTATCCCAATCCAGCTGAGCTAAAGAACTCCATTCTGTAACTCAACATGAGAAAAGTCAGTAAGTTCCCACAGAATGCCTGCCAAGGAACTGCACGTGAGCAATGTGACATCTACCTACACAGAGGGAGGTTACAAGAATCACCCCTGCAACGCATGTGGTGGTAGTCAGTCCTGTAAGGCAGTTGCTGGGTTCTTTACCCAGACATTCCACAGTGTTCTCTTCTTGAAGGCCCACAGAAGAAATGCCTCCCAGGACTCAGTACCAAGAAAAGCTTTGTTTCTACTGAGGATTTAGCTTTGCTGATGGTTTGTTTTATCTTTTGGACACTGTGATTACTTTAACAGATCACATTTCCTCTTTGCTTCTAGAAAGCCCAGGGACAGATTTGCAACCCTCTTCAATAATGACACTGGACATTATGACATGCATTCTTATGTTCCAACTGTACCACTGACTGTATCTTGTTTTCTTACACATGTTTTCCCTCAACTCTGATTTCTTTAAATACTTTGCATTCTCTTGTATTGTATATATTTTATAAGCTGCTTCAAATCCTTTTGGGAACGAAATAGGCTATTAATGCATAGATACGCACAGTGAATTTTATGCCAAACCTGTTACAAACCTAGATCCTGTAAAAACACAATATGGCCTCAGGCAGACCTGGGCTTGAATCCTGATTCTATAGGTTTCTAGCTATGTTATCTCAGGCAGGTCCCTTATTATATCCAAGCTTCCATTTCCTCCACTTTAAATTAAGGGTAATAACATCTGCACTGTACTGTGGTTATGAGAAATAATGATAATTTATATGAACAGTCGATACTTAGTAACCACAAAATAAACAGTGTCTTCTATTATTAATTACAACTATGCAGACTGCTACCAAAAACTACCTAAAGGCGATGTCTGGAAGACACAGAGACATAGGCACATGGAGGACGTCATGTGGCTATGCAGGCAGAGCCTGGAGTGACGCACCTAACAAGCCAAGGAACACCAAGAATTACCAGAGATCACTAGAAGCTAGAAGAGGCAAAAGAAGATTCTTCCTAGAAGCTTTGGATGGAAAATGGCCATGATGACACTTTGATTCTGGACTTCTAGACTCCAGGACTGTGAGAGAATAAATTTCTTATTTTAAGCCATGCTGTCCGTGGAAATCTGTTATGTAAGTCATAGGAAACCAATACAGCCCCCAACTCCTATAGCCTCAAATGGCAGAAGTGAAATAACCAAACCATGTTTCAATCCAGCTGACATCTGCCAAGGTCTCACAGACACATAACTGGCAACAAGATGCATTTCAGGGAAGGTATATGCTAGAAGAGCACAAGGACTTTGACCTTAGGCTTAAATGAATTAATTCCCCTCTCTGACCTTCAAATAGCTCATCTATAAGATGGGATTAGGTCTAGATCAATGATGGCAAATACAGTTTAAATGGGAATGGCTGCCTGAGAGTGCTGTGTTGAGGATTATGAGGAGTCATCGGGCCAAAGAGGCAGAGGCAGATAAAGAGTCAAAATATTCCATCTTCATTCTCCTCATGCCTCTGTGACCATCCTTGTCAGTTTCCTCTTCCAATTTTTAAAAAGATTTTATTTATTCATTTGACAGAGAGACAGAGAGAGAGAGCACAAGCAGGGGTAGTGGGAGAGGGAGAAGCAGGCTCCCCACTAAGCAGACAGCCAGATATCCCAGGACCCTGAGATCATGACCTGAGCTGAAGGCAGACACTTAATGACTGAGCCACCCAGGTGTCCCCACTACCCACTCTTTAAACACAGGCGATGCTCATGAAGTGTGAGCTTCTGATAATACTCACACACACTTCTCTTCCTACTTTACATGTTCTCCTTAGACAAACCAACTGATTCTTATGGTCTTAAATTATCATCTGTAGTTTCTGCTAATAATTTCAAATCTATCTCTCCCATCTAGATCAGCCTCCTGTCCTCATTTAGTCCCACACATCCAACTGCTGGATGAATATCTCCATTTGGCTATCCCATAGACAACTCCAAGCAACTCATCTATAAAAAAACTCACCAGTTGCTCCCCTAAGCCTGCTTTTCCTCTCATATGCTACCTCTTAGTTGGTGGCACAACTATATACCTAGTTAGAAAACTGGGCTTTTTCCTGATCTAGTTCCACTTCCTCACCCTCCCATTCCAAATCAATTATCAAGACCCGCCAATCTTACCTCCTAGGTAATTCCCTTCTATACCTACTATCACTGTCCTAATTCGAACTTCCAACAGTTCTTGCCTTTCAAGATTCAGCTCAGGTATCACGCCTCCAGGAACCTCTGCAAGGACAGGGAGTACTCTGGCTTTTCTGCCTCTGTATACTTGGACTTTGTCATTGTGTCTAATACTGCAGGCAATAGATGATGATGATGACAATGATGATGGTGCGTATCATTTACTGATCACTTACTATATACCAGGCACCACACTCATCATCTCTGCAATGGCAACTACTTTTTAAATATTTATCCAAGATAGGGGCGCCTGGGTGGCTCAGTCAGATAATCACCTGATTTTGGATTTTGGCTCAGGTCATTATCTCAAGGTCCTGGGGTTGAGCCTCATGTCGCGCCCCACACTGAGCCCTGCATCAGGCTCCATACTCAGGAGGAATTTTGCTTGAGTATTCTTTCTCTCTCTCTCCTTCTGCTCTCTCTTTCTCAAATAAATAAATAAATAAATAAATAAATAAATAAATAAATAATTTAACTGAATACATAAATAAATATTTATCCAAGACAAGAGGACATGTCTGTCCATCACTCACTCCATTCCTGCGGTTTCTTCCCAGACTGCGAGCACTCTTGGATGTGGTCTGGGAAGAAATCCACATTTACTCGGTGAGTCCAGTGAAAGCCCCATTAGGGTTCGAACCAACCAAGAGAAACAAGGATACAGGTGGAAGCTGTTCTGGTAATCCCAAAAGTGAGGGTAGGTTTCACTGATGTTGGATATTTATTTACTTAAATATTTATTTCACATGGTAAATGTCTTTTTGCCAGGGATCATTTTCAAAAAGCTAAAGTTATTTCTGTGCACAAGTTACAACGTACATCATCTGAAGCTGGGCTATAAACAAGAACCAAGCATAGGTCTGTCCATAGAGCCTCCTTAATGGGGATATGATTCAAAACAAAACAAAACAAAACCAACAGAACCAAACAAAGCTACTGGGAGCATCTACTATAACAGGGAAGTGGCAATGTTGGGGCGAGGACGGGGAAGGAATGCTCTTGGAACCTCATTTTGCTTGCATAGCAAACTTGAGGATCCTAACAAATCACATGGCAGTTTTTTATTCAACACATATTTAGTGTCTTGATGTAAGAGATGCCATGGATACAAAACTCAATAACTGTCTGGACGGTTAGACATGTGAGTCACCCAAACAACACAAAACTATGTGATACCCCTACCATAGAGGTATGGCTGTGCTCATGACCTCAGCAGCCACGGGCATCCCAAAGAGAAAGCAGTGGCAGTGGAGGTCGGAGCTCCTACCCACCATTCTGTGAACTTGTCAGTTTCCCCAATGCCAGACGTTGTCCTCCCCATACCCCTACATCAAAAGAACCAAACCACCAAATAATCTCCCTGTCATTGAGACATAGTTTCATTCTTTCAGTCATCCAGCAACTAATTACTGAGCACCTACTTTGTGCCAGGTGCTGTGAAAGGCACCTGGATCTGTCTGATCCGGTCTAGTGAGCCATTTATCCCAGGCCTCATATTCATGAAAGGTTTATAATGCAGATTTTTTAGATTATATGCAAATGATATCCTATATATGGTCAGAGATACACTTACAGGATTAAACTTTAAAGCACATCAGAACTTCTATAACGTTGGTTTGGCAACTGTCAAAAATATACACAAATCCCCGCACTACTGGGCCACTTATCATCCAAGGTAGCGATCCGGGTCTCTCTCTGTCACTGCAGGTCTTGCAGGACAGTCAAGAGAGGACAGTAAGCAAGCCAGTTGTCGTACTGTACTCATAGTCCTTCGTGTTGAGTGGGGAGACAGGTATGATATAAGGACACATATCAAACTAATAACCAGTAATCTCGGGGAGGAGAGTGGCATGGCGTGAGCTGGTAAGCAGAGCTTTCCCTTTATCTAAAGTATTCAATTTTTTTTTCAAGATTTTATTTATTTATTTATTTGACAGAGAGGAGAGAGATCACAAGTAGGCAGAGAGGCAGGTAGAGAGAGACGGGGAAGCAAGCCCCCTGCTGAGCAGAGAGCCTGATGTGGGCCTCAATCCCATGACCCTGAGATCATGACCTGAGCTGAAGGCAGAGGCTTTAACCCACTGAGCCACCCGGACACCCCGAGTGTTCGAATTTTTACTATAAATACACTTCCATGTACTACTTGTATAGTTGTTATAAATTTCTACATCAGGTACATTATTAAAAGAACAGCCAAGAAGAGGACTAGAAGAGCATGAGAGAGGCTGACCCCAATGTGGGAGGCAGGGGGAAGGAGCCGAACACCAAGTTCAAGGTTCAGGGTTGGTCTGGAGCCAAAACAGCCGCACGCACCATTATTTGCAAGGCCTGGGGAGGGCACTGCCAGGGTGGGACGCGCGGCTCCCCATCTCAGAGCTCTCTACTGGGCTCAATCACCCTCTGACTCCACAAATGGAACCACCTACTGTCAAGTACTGAGTAACACAGATGATCAACATGGTACACTCACCTTGGTATGAAACTTGCCTTTTCATGGAGAGCAATAAATCCTACCAAAGAATACTAAATGCTCCTGGAATGAATCACAGCGATCCTGTCTAGACTGAAATGTCTCATCTCCATTTTGTCAAACAAATTGTGCCTTGCCCATTACTGTTCATCTTGTAACCCATATGGCTTTACACTGTTCTACCAACAAGAGGGCAGCCCCTAACCACATATAAATGATCTCAAGACATGCTAGAGAAGTGGAAATGTGCACAAGTAAAGCCAGCACAGAGTTCTGCAACTGAACGCACCTCTCCATGAGGTGAACAGCTGGCAGAGGAAAAGTTTCCTGTAAAGGGCTTCATGTCTGAGTTCTACTCTAAGAGGTCAATGGGAGTTTGTAGATGGACAGGGTTACCAGGTAAAATAATGGGACACCCAGTTAAATTTCAATGTGTGGTAAATGCTGAGTGATTTTTTTAGTATAGGTAATTCCCAAATATTGTTTGGGTGTTTTGTATTTTTATTTGCAAAATCAGGCATAGACAAGAACTTTTTAAAAGCTAACAGTGGAAGAGGGGGAGATATGCATGTCAACCATCTTTCCTTTTTTGTCATGAATCTTGTCACCATCAGCATCAATTAACATTTACAGCACATGGGGATGAGGCCCATGCTATAGGGAAGACTATGAATTACTCCAGCTACCTAAAACACTCAGAATGTGCCTGCTTTTTCAATCGTGGACTCCTCGAGATCATGGGCTATACCTTATTCCTTCATCCTCAAGACCCGCCCAGCGACTAGCATGCGGTACTAGCTAAAGATACAGTTATGAATAAATGAGGATGTGATATGAAACGACTGTAAAGGGAGGCAATTTGGGGTGAGCAGGATAAAATGACAAAACTGTACATGGCAGAAAATGGAGAGACCTTCAAGATGGTTGACAACAGCTAAATCTGTAGCCATCTCCATCACCTGTGAGCAGAACCTCGTCGCATAGAAATTCAAGTGAACAAGCTCTGAGTTTGGTTAGTAAGGCTGAACCGTCTCGAATAAGTGCAAGATAGTCTAAGCATTCTAAGTGGGCAGGGCAGGGAGAAGTACACAAAGTTGGGAAATCAACACTTACACAATCATGCCCTCAAAAAAGCCATAATGAAGGGGGACACCACATTTAAAAGCCCAAAAAGGGACAAGCAGTTCTGCCTAGGACAAGGTAACAGGTTTTAGATGGAAGAAGTTATATGAGCTATATAAGCAGGTATAGCCTTCAGAGATGCTTTGCACTTCATAGACTCTGTGTGTATGTCCAATCATAAATATATGTATGTATAAATGTATATATAAACATACATATTTTTACTGAACTCCCACATACTCTATGTTATTCTATGGAATGAGAACTGAGTCTTGGGGTAAATTCACATGTCCTTTGAAAGCATCCTAGAATGGAAATGTTTAAGTAAATAAAGTAGTACATATTGGTCGCATTGCAAACGCATAATATTTTTCTAGTCAGAGAAAATATTTGTAGCATGTACACTTCTAGATTTTTTTCTGCACATATATGAACATGTAGGTATTTCACAAATATACTGTCAGACTCTATATACTACCCATGTAAGCTTGGTTTTAAACTATAAAGTGAATTTATCCAAGTGACCAAATATATTCCCACAACATAATATTTAATGCTTACACAGAATTTTCTACTGATGAATTACTTAACCACCTACCTACTACTGAACATTAAAATTGTTTTCCTTTTTTTTTTTCTGTGACAAACTTCCTGACAGCTAAGTCTTTAAAGATGTCCATCATTGGGGTGCCTGGGTGGCTCAGTGGGTTAACGCCTCTGCCTTCAGCTCAGGTCATGATCTCAGGGTCCTGGGATCAAGCCCTGCATCAGGCTCTCTGCTCAGCAGGGAGCCTGCTTCCCTCTCTCTCTCTGCCTGCCTCTCTGCCTACTTGTGATCTCTCGCTGTCAAATAAATAAATAAATAATCTTTAAAAAAAAAACAACAACAGAAAACCAAGCCAGCTTACAGTAAGTGCCATGTTCAATTGAACAACTCTGTTTTTCATCTTCTTTGAGACCCAGGAAAATAAAATAAAAAGAGAAAATATCCAAAGAGAGAAGCTTAATTTAACAAGATGAGAGAAACCTGGGCTATGTTATATTCTGGTGGCCTTGCAGTCAAATAATTAAAGTCATTTGGCCAATGTCTACGATTATCTCAGTGAGAGAAGCTGCTTGGCTACATGGCCAGATACAAAAAACAAATAAATTTCTTTAACGGTTCGCTCTCTTATGTAATAGTGTTGGATGGATGAGTGTATAGAGTCAGAACTTACAGTCCTTTCTGAAATACTCTGCATCAATCTTGTTATGACAATCCTGTGGTCCTGGGATGGGTCATTCAAGACTACTAAGGTAATGCAACGGTAATGCTTTGCTCACTTTAAAGAAAAAGATTAGCATTTCCAAAGTCAGTGTAGTCACCCAAAGTCAAAACAAACCTCAGAGGCAAAGGAAAGGGGCTGAAACCCTGAGAAACATAAAATGAGGAATGAGAAAACTCCTCCCCACAGAAGATTATTCAGGTGTATAAAAGGCAAACGTAGGAATACTTAAGACCTAAAATATCACTGTCAAGCTTGAGTCTGGTGGATTTTTTAGCTTGGGGGAAAAAAAAAATGAGTACTAAGCCTGATGTGATTCAGAAGTGTTTGTGGCCCACATGCCTTGTGGGTCTGTTCATCACTGGCATCCTCTCTCTGGAGTGTATCCTCCTGCCTTTTCACCTGAGGAAAGTCACCTGGCAAAATCTGAGACTTCTGAGCAGTAACAGCAGTTCCTTTCCTGCAGAATGCCTAAGAGAAACCAAAGCTTTTGAGTTGCCCCAAGAGATCCTATCACACACCCAGCCTGTGAAAAGGTACATCAAGGAGGCCCTCTATGAAATGTCTATACAGGCCTTCAACATCTTCAGTCAGTACACCCTCAAATCCACTTGGGAAAACGACTATCTGAAACAAATCCAAATCGGACTCGATCAGCAGCTGCAGTACTTGGAACAATGCTTGGAGGAAGAGGAGAAAAAAAAAGAAGACTCGAAAGAGATGGAAGAAGATGGGATGCACTGGTCAGGAGCTATGGTCCCCCAGCTGAGCAACCTAGAACTGAGGAGATATTTCAATAGGATAGACAACTTCCTGAAAGAAAAGAAATATAGTCACTGTGCCTGGGAAATCATCCGAGCGGAAATCAGAAGATGTTTGTACTACTTTCAGAAATTTGCAGCACTACTCAGGAAGAAATAAGGTATAGTTTTTAGAACTAAAATTCCATTTCTCTCCAACATTTCCCTCTCCTTCACCTTCTTTTTAAGAATTATTGGGCTATCTTATAAGCCTGCCCACCATTGGGAGTGCCAGTGATTTAGGTAATGTTTACTGTCTCTAAAGTTGGCCTTGAAACATCAGCTGCAACCACCTTCCTAAGACATGATGCCAACCGCCTCTGGGTACCAACAGTCTTGTTAGAAAGTTCTGAAGATAATTTTAAAGGAATAAGATCCTCTCCATGTTCTACTCTTTTCTTTCTCTTTTCTTTTGCTATTTTTTACTTGCTTTGCTCTACCGCCTTTGAACTTCACCAAGCCAATGGTAAAGGATATGAATGAGAGAATGTTGCAAAATGTAACACCTCAGTGATTTAACTGTCATGCTGCCAAGGCTGTTTATTCTATGAAAGTTGAGTATGTTAAAGGAGCTTATACAAGCTTTCATAAAGTCAAAACCCTCCCTTTCTCCCCCTGCCCTCAACAACAACAACAACAACAAAAGGTGAAATTTCTGTCCTATTTGCTTCTCAGTTTGGTTTGTTTGAAATGACAGCTTGTAGGATGACATTTTATTTTTTTAAGAGAATGAAGATCCTCAGTGATATCAGATGGTTGAATAAGAGGGCCATTAAGTTCTCATTCATCCTTTGAGAGCTAATGATAATAATGTAGAACACACAGTTCATTCCTACTGTATACTATTTAATTTCTACATCCAAGGGCATGGAAAATGCTGCAGAAAAATGTAATAGCTGCAGAAAAATGTAATAACCTTCCATTGTTTTTCTGTATTTTTTTTTAATGCCTAAGATGAAGTACCTACATATGTCACATTGATTTGCACATTGGATTTTTCCAATTGGAAGACCACTTTCTGTCTGTTAAGCAAACTAGTTATAATAATACGTGACACTTTAATATCGTTTATCTTTTTAGAAATTATTTTCTATCCAGGTTAGATTATTTACTTAAATTTTCTTGTGTGATCTTTCATCTGTATTAATCCATCATCCCACTGAAATTAATTTTTTTCTTCCTCTGTCTCCTCCCCATTTCAGAATCCTGTACCTTCAAGAAAGAATTAACACAGAAATTTGTGGCTACACAAATGGCAAACACACAAACGTACCTGGATCCACCCTTGGGAAACCTCTCCTGTTATACTGTTTCAAAAGCAAGCTCCTGAATTGTTAAGATTCAAAGTTCATTCAAGTACAGGGCTCAAATGGTAAAGCCAGAGAATCTTATAAAACTGAGGCAAATTTCAGGCAAAAATTAAAAGTTGTGGATTATGGTATCCTGGTTATCAGTGGAAGGAAGGCAAAAAAATGAGTTAGTAAAATCCATTTAGTTGTTTAGTTGTTTTTACAACTCATCAAGAGTTGTTCTAAGTGAAAAAAAAAAAAAAGGCACCAAAAACTGTAAAGATGTTGGGGCATGCAAGCTACTAAGCAGAAAGTATACATCTAGTATTTTTCACGATTTTTTCTACTAATGCTTTTGCATAGTCTCCCTAATAACTCTACCAGAGATCATGTCAGTTATTTCGGTAATTTATGGTTGCAGTCTTGCCAAATGTTTGCTATGCTTGAGGGAAGAGAATTGGCACTCCGAGTCAATAAAGATTGTCCGATTACAAGGGCAGGGTCAGAAGTCAGAACAGTATGCTTTTATTAAGAGCACCTCTAGTCAGAAAAAAGGAGAACATTCCCACTGAAAAAATAGATTAAGGACATAAGCTGGCATCATTATAAAGGAAGAAATACTAATAGACAACAGGAAAAATGTTTAATCTCATTTGTGGTTAAAGAAATACAAAAACACAAGAGGATACCTCCCATCCATCTGGCAGAAATAAAAAAGAGTGATTATAATATAAAGTATGAGTGGGGTGTAGAATACAGGAAAAAAAAATCCTCTTGTATATTGTTTGCAGGTAAAGTGGCACAACTTTCCTGCAGGACAATATGGCAACCTTAATTATCCTAAAAAATGCACTAACTCTTTCAACCTAGCTATACTAAGCTCCAGAAATTTATCCAAGGAAATGATTCGGGTAAGACTGTTCAGTGGAGCGTTATTTTTAATATCCCCTTCCCTTTTGTCATTTTTACCTCTCAGTATTGTCTATGTTTTCTACAATGATTCGGGGAGGGGAGGCTAATTCTAAAGTTAAAGAAACTGTACAAGCTCATCTTCCACTACACTTATCCTGTTTTCCTTACTGGGGTCGACAGGGACAAACACTGCCCTTTCACATGATTAATGATGCCTTTGGGCATTTCTTTTTTTTTTTTTTTAAAGATTTTATTTATTTATTAGAGAGAGAGATCACAAGTAGGCAGAGAGGCAGGCAGAGAGTGAGGGGGAAGCAGACTCCCCGCTGAGCAGAGAGCCTGATGCGGGGCTTGATCCCAGGACCCTGAGATCATGACCTGAGCCGAAGGCAGAGGCTTTAACCCCTGAGCCACCCAGGCGCCCCCCTTTGGGCATTTCTTAAGCAACCCAGGTCTGCCTTGTTGCTTCTCTCCTGCTGCTACTAAGTAGCTGCTAAATTTCAAAGGAATCCTTCCTTAGGCATCATTTTCATAATGAGACCTTTGTAAAGTGCCTTCCAGTGCTTCAAAGATTTCGCTTTTTTTCTTTTGTTGGTGCCACTGGTAATATCCAGAAATCACCAGAGAAAGTACTTCCTGACTTAGTAGTCTCCTTTGTTTTTTTATTTATTGAATGAAAGTCAAATTTCTGTTAAGTTAGATAAAGGGAAAACTCCTAGAATTGTGCAGAGGTCCCACTTAAAATGCTTGAGTGAGTACCTAGGTCACAAGTGTTCCAATGGAAGCTTGCTTCCTCCCTCCCCATGCTCGAGGAAGGCATCAAAAGGTAGAGGGTGGAAAGAGTAACTGAGCTTCCCTGGAATAGGGACGACTGGGCCTCCATCAGAAAATGCTGGCAAACCACTACAGTAAAGCAGAGCATGCATAGCTTCTAACAGGTGCACAGGCTTGGCCTCCCCTCACAGGCAAAAACTGACTGTCTGGGCACCGTAAGGGAACTCTGCCTTCTCAGAGTGCCTACTTTGCTGTTGCCCCACTTCTTTAATAATCCGCACTAAGAAGAGGCACAATGTGTAAGCATCTGACTTGCGAGGGAAGGCAAAGAAACAGGGCCACCTATAACCTAACAGGGGCACCCCCACGGAACCAGGAGGTAGTTCCAAGCCACTGGTTCGCAAGGACTTGCCGGCGTGAACACTGCCCCGGCGGCGTCTGTCCGGTATCCTCCGGATTTGCTTTTTCTAAATGCTGACAGGGGACCTGGGATTTAAACTTGGAGCCCTACCCCCAAGTCAAAATTCCACGTTCAGTCTGGAGGGAGCCACCTAGCCACTGTTTCTAGGCAGTCTTGAGGCTTCTTGGGTTATTTCCTGCTCCATTCTTGCCTGTTCTCCAGCCCTTGGAAACTCGCAGACCCCAGAACCTCGGCTTTCCGCCTACCCAAAGTGCCCTGATCCCGTCCCCCTGCCCTGGAAACGGCCCAGCCACAGGCCTTCGGGCGGAGATTTAAATCCACGGGAACCACCCAAGGACACCCCGGTGGAGGGCGGAAGGTCCCTCCCACTGTCGGGAAAGCGGAACCCCTCTCCCGCTGCACCCTTTGCCTTGCGTCTGGGATCAGATCTGAGAACCGCGCCCCCGGCCGCAGGCAGCCGAGGAGGCGGGGAAGCAGCAACTTTCCCTCCGCCCTCTAACCGCAGGGCCTGGGTGCGGCGGCCTCGCGGGGGTCGGGCTCCTCGCCTTTCCCCGACGGGATCCCGGGCGGGAGCGGGCCGTGTGGCTGGCTGGGGGTGGAGGAGTGCGGGGAGGACCCGGGGGGCGTCCTGCTCTCCGCGAGCCCAGCCAGATGTTGCAAAGGCAAACAATAGGGGAGAAGCGGAGAAACAAAAGGCCATTTGTCGCGATCTCCACGGGCTCTGTGGCGTGGTCCCTGCGGGGAGGACATCTGGGAGGCGGTCAGGAAGGTGGGTGAAGGGGGAGCCTGAGGGGCTTCGGGGTCTCCGGTACTCACTTGCCAGGCACCAGAGGTCGGCCTTTTTCCATTCCGAGAGGGGTCCCAAGGCAGGGAGGACAATCAAAGGAAAGTTGAGGGGTTTTCACCTTCCTCGGCGTAGGGGAAGGGAGGGGCTGGATTCCAGATGTTTGACAGTTTTTGGCCCACGGGTGCAGCAGGGTTTTGCCCATCCTTCACCCACGCGCTCCCTCCCCGAAGCTCCGACAGTGCCCGGGGCCAGCGGGCCGGCGGAGCGGGCTTCCCCGGCGCAGCCCGCGTCCAGCCTCCGCACCCGCCCCGAGCGCCGTGCTCCCGCCCAGGCGCACTTTCGCAAAAGTTTGTCTTCCCGCCACCCGCAGCCCGACACGCACGCAGCAGTCTCCCGCGATTCGGGACGGCTCCGGGAGGCACTTGTGCCCCGCGGGAAGATGCATTTTACTGACAGAGCTTTCACAATCAAGGCCCCGGAGCCCGGGCTGGGGACTGGACTCTCGTTCCCGCCCGAGAAGGGCGCGCGAGGAGCCGGCCTGAGCCGAGGCGCGGGCAGGGGTCTGACGCGGATCCCAGCCCCGGAGCCGCCGCCCGCCCCCCCCCCCGCTGTGCCCGCCCCCAGGGGCGCCCCACACCGCGGCCCGCCGGAGCGCCCCTGGGGGCGAGCAGCTGCCGGGCGGCGCCGCCTCGCCTCGCCTCGCCGCGCGCGGGCTCTCACTCACCGTGGGCTTTTACCTTCAGCCCGCGGCCCTGTCGGCTCCTACGCCGGGTCAGCCGCAGCCGGCGCCAGAGGAGGAGGGCGAGCCGGGGGCCGGACGGCGGACGCTTGCGAATCCACGCTGCGGGCGCGGGGCGAGCGGCGAGGGGCCAGCGCGCGCGGTCTCCAGGAGCGCGCGGGCGAGCGAGCGCGGGGCTCGAGCTCCAGCCGCCGCCACTCCGAAGCAGCCCCCACAGGCGCCCAGCGCGCGGCTCTCGCGCGGGGGCGCCGGGCGGGGACCCCTGGCGGCCGCCCGCGGAATGGCAGCTCCGTGAAGTCAGGTCGTCTGGAGGCTCATCTTGCCTCCTGCAGAGGTGGGGAATGGGCGGTCTATGCGGGCTCCAGGGCTTGCGGAAGAAATCCGGACTCTCTCAGGAGCGCGGAGAGCGAGAACGCATCAGAAAGGCCGCGTTCTGGGTCCACACACAGCCAAGGCACCTAGAAAGGAGGAAATCAACTTCTCCAAGATATTCTCACTTGTTGAAAGACTCTGTTAGAAAATACTGACGGGGGAGGGGGAGCATTAATCATTGGAAAATACTGAGATTCTGGCGGCTTTACTAAAACAACCTGGGAGTAGTGGAATGAGAACGGTCTTGGAAGCCAGGCACACCCTGCGACTTTCTGCTGTGTGATTTTGGTCTACGACCTCTAAACCAGTATTTTCCTCTGTAAATTGGAAGAGCAAATATCTACCTTGCTGGGTGGTTTGCAGGGTAAACTAAACATAGAAAGTATTCTTAATAGTAGGAGTCACTAGATATAAGCTTCCTAAGGAAAATAATGTCTTCCACATCTTTTTATTTCCCTATAGCTCCTTAATACATATCGATTGAGGAGTACCAAATGATTGGGTATTGCATTTTACAATTCTGACTACACACTTTAAAGAGGTGTGGAAATATATATATATCAATTTATTTATTTATTTATTTAAGAGAATGCGCGCGCACAAGCAGGGGCAGGGGTGAAGGGCAGAGGGAGAGGGAGAAGGAGAAGCCAACTCCCCAATGCAGGGCTTGATCCAGAGGCTCACCCGACTGAGCCACCCCAACACCAGGAAGTATGGAAATATATTAAGTAGAAATTAGGATACGTGAGAGGTTAACATCATTCCCCCAAAAGTGGTTTCCACCACTACAAAATGAGAACCTCTAAAATCACACATTTTCTGCAATATTAAGTCATTTCCGATATTGTAAGAAATATGTAATAGTCAAAAAACAGTCATGGTCTAATGATATTAACACTGGATTAAATGATTCCATTTAATTCCGTGTCACTGGAGCAATGCAAAGATATTGGAGATTGTGAATATGGAACTCAAACATGGGTGCCTGGGTGGCTCAGTTGGTAAAACGACTGCCTTTGGCTCAGGTCATGGTCCCGGAGTCCAGGGATCAAGTCCCGCATTGGGCTCTCAGCTTCACCGGGAGTCTGCTTCTCCCTCTGACGTTCTTCTCTCCCTCTCTCTCTCTCTCTCTCTCTCTCTCAATAAATAAATAAAATCTAAAAAAAAAAACCTCAAACATAAGGGCGAAAAATAGATACAAATATACAGCCATTAAGCAATGATTCTTTTTTTTTTAAGCAATGATTCTTATTGAGTAATGCAGTTTCATTTCCAAACTGCCTCAAACCCTAGTCACTGCTTTTAAAGCTCCTTTTGTCCTTTTGGCATCATGGCAATCAGAACACTCTTCATCATCCAGAACAATCAGGATGGAAGTATCTCTTAATTACCCCAGTTTACCTTTAATTGTCCTTCTCTTTCACTCACTAGTCCCTACTTGGGAAGTCTGTTGTCTGCCTAACAATTCCTTTGGCATGATCTTTTCTGTCCATTCAAAAGAGGAAAAATAAAGTTTCTTGGCTCAGAAACTAAAGCCAAACATTGAGATCCAACTTCTGCCCTTGGAGATCTGACTCACGCTCCAGCATACCGATGAGCAGGACATGCACGCGGTGAAGAGGGCATTCAGTTCTAATCAATAAATATTAATGGAACCATTTCTGCCTCTCTCCTTGCGTTTTAGCTTTGCCTGTGGGAAGAGAGAACTTTCATCCCACTTCCATCCCCTTAGTGGCGATTTCCCCAGGGAGGAATGGTAAATCTTGTGATTGGGAGGGAGCCATCAATATTTCCTGGATAATTTTCATCAGTGAGTGGGGTCACTGTAGTGAATAGTGTCCCAGCTCTTGCCCACTCTCTGGCCCAGCTTCTCTGCTTGTGACCTGGTGGGCTGGAAAAAGATGGGTCCACCTTTGCCGTGCACTCTGAAGGGCCAGCATTTAGATTCAAGCCCTCCTTGGTCCTCCTGTGTCTTTGTCTGGTCAGGCTACTACAACAAAACATAGGGGCTTCCCGACAGCACAAAGGTATTTCTCACAGTTCTGGAGGCTGAGAAGTCCAAGATAAGTTGCCAGCAGATTCAGTGTTTGGTGAGGGCTTGCTTTCTCTTAGACAATTTTTCACAGTGTCCTCACAAGGCAGAAGGGGGCAGGGAGCTTTCTCAGGCCTCTTTTATAAAGACACTAATCCCATTCATAAAGCATCCACCCTCATGACTGATCACCTCCCAGAAGCTCCATCTCCCAATACCAACCCACTGGGGGACAGGACTCAACAGATGAATTTGGGGAGGACACAAACATTCCATCTGTAGCGTCCCGGCTACACCTCATTCTCCAGCCAGGCTTCTATCAGAGCTGTGCGTAGGTGTCGCACAGCAAACTGGCTCCATCACCAACGGAACAAGACGCTGGTTCCCACTGGCTGTTATTCCTTATGTGTATGGTTCTTTGCTTGTAGGGAAAAGCAATCTGAGGGGAAAGACTAGGGGAAGGAAAGGATTCAGGTACCAAGAGTCCACCCAACCTACACCCATCCTCTCTCTCAAGTGTGCTCCGCTGCTGTCTTCCCCATCTCAGTGAATGGCCTCTCCAACCTTTCTTTCATTGGCTTAAAGCCCCAAACCACAGGATCATCTTTGACTTTTCTCCTTTTCTGTTCCACTTCTAACCTATCAACACATCTCATTGTCTTTACCTTCGAAAGATATCCAAACACTGACAGAACTCTTTCCACCACCTCATTCCAAGCCACAAATACCTATAGCTAGTATTACTGCAATAACCTTCTAACTGGCCCCCCTTCCACCTTGCCCCCCCATATGTGCTATTCTCAGTAAAGCAGCCAATGTGATTCCAGTAAAAGTGTGTCATATTTTGTCAACTCGCTACTCCAAATCCTCCTTGGGCTCCTTTTCCAACTCTACTTAAAATTATTATCACCTTCCCATTCTAACACTCCCTATCCATATTCCCTGCTCCAATTTTCTCAGAATTTATTGCCATCTGATACACTATATATATATATATATATATATATATATATACACACACACACACCATATGTATATGTATATACACCTATATATATATATATATATATGGTATATCAGATGGCAATTTATATATATATATTTATATATGTATAAAACCTGTATTCATTTTCTGTGTTCTATGGCTGCTATAACAAAGAAGCACAAACTTAATGATGTATAACAATACAAATTTATTATATTCTGGAGGTTAGACATTCAGCTCAGGTCTCATTGGTGTCATCAGGGCTGCATTCTTCTTTGAAGTCTACAGGGGAAAGAGAATCAGTTTCCCTGTTTTTACTGTTTTCCAGAAGTTGCTGACATACCTCAGCCTGTGATTCCCTTTCTCCATCTCCAAAACCGGCCACAGCAGTCAAGATTTCATTTTCTTCACTCTGACCTTTTTGCTTCCCTCTTCTACTTATAATGGCCCTTCGGATTACACCGAGCCCATCCAAATAATCCAGTGTTATCTCCCTATGTGAAAGTCAGCTGATTAGTGACCTTAATTTTGTCTGCGACCCCAGTTCCTCCTTGCCATGTAATGTAACATGATCCCAGGTTATGGAGATAAAGATGTGGACATTTGGAGGCCCGTTATTCTGTCTACCACACGGTCTTACTCTTTCTACTAGAATGTAAATTCCACATGACATGCGTTTTTATCTATTTTGTTTATTACTCTATCCTTGGACTAACTCAATAAATGTATAGATGCTTGCTATGGACTGAATTATATCCCACCCCCATCTGCCCCCAAATGCATATGTTGAAGCCCTAATCTTGATGTGATGGTATTTGGAGATGGAGCCTTTAAGAAGTAATTAGGGTTATCACTTCTTGGCCTTTTGGCCAAGATCAAGAGGTAATTATGGCTAGATGAAGTGATAAGGGTAGTGCCCTTGTGATGAGATTAGTGGCTTTATAAGGAGAAACAAGAAAAGAGTTGTCTCTCTGCCACGTGAAGACACAGTGAGAAGGAAGCCATCTGTAAGTCAACAAGACTCTTACCAGGAACCCAATTGGCCAGCATCATGATCTTGGACTTCCTAGTCCCCAAAACTGTGAGAAATAAATATCTATTGTTTAAGCCATTCAGTCTATGGTATTTTGTTATACTACCTGAACATGCTAATATGACACTCAAATATGTGTTGAATTAATTAATGAAGAGAACTCATTATAGGTATTGCGAATACTTAATATCTATTAAGCATCTACAATACGTCAGGTACTTGCTAAGTACTTTACATGGAATGTCTCATTTAATTCTCCCAAGGTCCCTATGCAGTAAGTACAGGTGAAGAAATTATAGACCAGAAAGATGAGGGAACTTGCCCAAGGTCATGCAGCTAGTACATTATGTAGGCAGGTTTTAGACTTGGCAGTGTGACCTAGACCCATAGTGCAACCCTCACACTCCTCTGCCACTATCATGCAGCAGCAATAGGCTGCCCAGGATCTTGCCCTCAAGATGCTTACAACCTAGTCAGAGAAATATGACTAGCAAGAATACAAAGGAGACTATGCAAGGGAGCCGGGCGGGGGGGGGGGGAGGTATAGAAGAGGCCGATACATTTCTGTGGAGCATAGAGACAAGATTATTTCTGGGTGGAGTTGACTGTGGGGAGTTTCAGGGAGGAGGTGGCCTTTGAGCTGGACCTAAAGATGGTGGACACTGGGGCACCTGGGTGGCTCAGTCAGTGGCTCAGTGTCTGCCGTCAGCTCAAGTCATGATCCCAGAGTCCTGGGATCAAGCCCCGCATCAGGCTCCCTGCTCATCGGGGAGTCTGCTTCTCCCTCTGTCCCTCAACCTGCTCATGTTCTCTCTCTCTCTCTCTCACTCTCTCTGTCTCTCTCCCAAATAAAATCTTTAGTGCTCGCTTCGGCAGCACATATACCAAATAAAATCTTTAAATAAATAAATAAATAAATAAATAAATAAATAAATAAGGTGGACATTGTTGGAGTTAGAAAAGTTGTTTCAGGTACAGAAAACCTGTAACGATACAGGAAGGTAGCAAAATGCTAAATGTGTCCTGAAAACCAAGATTAATCTAGCTGGTGTGGGGACTACGTGTGCAGTTAGATGATAAAGCCTGGGATCCCAAATGCTAGGCTAGAGATCAAAGGAAATGTAATGATTTTCATCTAAGTTCTTAATGGAGAAAGTTTACCTGAAAGAGCTGCCAAAGCAATGTCTGAAGCTATAAGTCAAGAGGCAGTTAGTAGAAAACAAAAATGAACTTCTTGCTGATAAAATGTGTTGAGAGGTTGCTCTGTTTGTCACATTATAAAAGGGCAATCACATATCTGTCATTCTAGGTCCAGAGCACGGCCTCACATATCTTAGACCCAAAAGGTTCTAAAGTGAGCAAAAACAGATAATGAAAGCAACTGGGTTATTCCTGACCTTTGGACAAGTCTAATTTTCACCATTTCCATTTTATAGGTGAAATAGCAGTCTGGAAGAATTGACTTGCCCCAGATTACACAACTAATACGACTGGGATGTTGGTTTTAGGTCTCATGACCATTACTGCTATGTGTCCCAATATAGCACTGGAAAAGGCCCCAAGGGTGTGTGCTTGTCCAAGATAAAGTTGTCAGATTTCAAGCTGTTTCAGATAAATCTCTCCAGGTATCGATGGTATAAGTCTAAGGAATTTGGATGGAGGCACTCATGATTACTTCCAAGCCCTTCCAGGGAAAAGAGAGAAGATAGGATCATTTTACTGATTTTACTGATCATTTTTCTGATCATTTTTATTGATCCCTGACTCAAGGATCATTTTCGGGAGACAGAGTGGCATAGTAATTAATAGAATGGGCTTCAGAGTCTGAAAGACCCATATTAGCTGTGTCTATTGCCTCATTTTATAAAATAGGGTAAATTACATAAGTGGTTGTATGGGTTCTGTCAAGGGATGCATGTAATGTGCTCAGCATAGTGCTTGCCTCATGGTATGTTCTCCAGAAACTCCATCTCTTCTTTCCAGCACATAGTTCTCACATCACCCTTGCATGGCTCCCCCCTCACGAGGGCAAGACGCCCTAGCCCCCAGCATGTGCGACATACCACACTTAATCTAGAAGCCTTACCGTCCCTTGGGATGTCATCTCCTAGAACTGGGAACAAAAAGAGAATATTTCTGGGTAGTTTGGTACAGAATTAATGACATTCACATTCTTTCCCAAGTCAGTGCAAATTACTTTCTGTCATTTTCAGTTCGTGCTTTATGCATTTCCTGTAAGAGGAGAGCCATGCTCTTCAATGGTGAATGAGAAAAATCCCAGAAAGATTCAGTTGCCAAACCACCTCATTACAGCTTCCACTGAAAGGGCACCAAAACAGCAAAGGGATATGGTAAGAGCATCACCATAGTAACGTCATAACATATTGCAATAGAGTAAAGCGGAGAAAACATGTTTGCATAGTCATCGACAGACACAGACTCACAATTATGTTGCTCAGGAGAGCAGTGCTCACTCAAATTAGATTTGTGAGAGGGTATTCCTATTAATTTTGGTAGTCTGATTACCCTTTGGCATTGTGTGCTAATCGTAATGATTACAGGCAGCTTACTAACAAAGAACAGACATTCTCAGAGTCCTTCTTTTCATACGAAGCAATGAGAGTTAACAACTGTCTACTTAACAAATCTTGAACAGTAAGGCACACTTCCTCCTTACCTGCTTTGATTTTGCTTTCAAAACCCTGACTGATCATAATCCCGGAGAGATTGTCTCAATGTTGTATGGGGCATCTTTGGGTCCTGGAAATGAATGTGCATGCCTCCCCATAAGCACTGAAATAATGGCAATTTAAACAAGAAAGATGTATGTGTGTGTGTGTGTGTGTGTACAAAAGATATGCATGATATGTAAATATGTATAGTATATATAAAGATATTTGTATACATCTTTTTTACATATCTAGTACATATGTATGTAAAACTTTTTAAGCAATTTCAAACCATGACAAAAATCCACATGTTAAAGCACATTTCCTGCTAGCATAACTCTTACCATTTATAATGACACTAGATGTCTATGATCATGTCCTCTGAAATCCACATTATATCAGACCCATCTTGTGGAAGTGGAAATGAGGCGTGAAAGGTCATAGGGTTTGAGGTCTGGGAAAAAAACCTGTGACACAGTTCAAAATTGTACCAGTGCAGCTAAACAAGATGGGGGACTTTGGAATCATCCTGGACAATTGCCTGCCATCCATTCTATAGGAGTAAAGTGAGTGTTCTTTCCTAAGTTATTTTTTTAATTAGTTTTATTTAAATGAGATTGTGATCTTTCCTTGTGCTCTTTGGATCTTTTTGTATTTTTCATAGTGATCCAATGTCCCTTCAGATCTCCCTACCAGACTGTGTTTTTTCCAGTTTTGTTTGTTTTTTAAATAGTTTGAATCTTTAATAAGTGACTCTTCTCCTGAGAGAAGCACAGTGTTTTTCTTCTGGCCGGACACACACCAGGTGTATTACACTAGTGGTCTGCCTCAGACTCTGAATAACGGAGAAGAATTGTCCTCTAGGAATTGTCCTAAAGTAGGTCAGTAGATATGATCTAAGGAGAGTTAGTTGCCAGGAGGATCGGACTCTAAGGTAGTCTCATGTAAAGACAGTATAGATCCCCCATATGAATTTAAGAGTGAGTCTTTCTAAGATGGGGAATCAGACCACTGTGTGCTCAATGGGCTTGAGAAGTAATGTTCTCAAAGTAATTCATACAGAAGGGGACAGGAAGACAGAGAAGAGGCTGGTGTGTTATGGATGCTTCCAACTTGATTGCACTCCACCCCCTCCAAATAAGAAAATAAGAAAGCTCTCACATGAACTTTCTCTTGAAGGGGAAAAAAAAAACACAGCTTTACTGTCTTTGTGATCAGTGTCCACTACCATGGCCAATAAGTCAGTCCTTAACTCCCAGTTGCCATGTTTGGCAAAACAAAACAAAAAAAAGTCTTTTGTGCCTTCTCAACTCGCCTTGAATATCTGTGGAAAGAAATGAAAGAAGTAAGCTGTTCTGTCGTCTGACTGAAGGTGGCTGTTAATGAACAAAGAATGTCTCCAAACCACCCCCTGCCCTCCTGGCATAAAAAATAAACAAGATTCTCCTTTTCACATCATAATTAAGGCAAGACACAAAAATGAGGGGATCACTTGTCCTAACCTACTTTAGCTTCCAGCTGTTTTACCTACTCAGGACCCCATTTCCTCAAGATTTCGATTAGATTTGATACACTGCTCAATATTAATTTCCTCCTAAGCTGCTGCTTCACCATTTGGAAAGCCCCTTGGGTTGAATAATTATTGAATTTCTAAATGGCCTCTGGCCAGTTTCAGATATGATAGTGTTTCATATCTAGGAATATGAAAGACTTGCCCTGGATCTTGAACAGCCCTGATGATGCTTTTCCAAAGAAAAATACCTCTCTGAAAGGTTTTTAGAAAAGTTTCAGTTACAATTTTTCCCAAGTCCTATTGCCTAATGCTCAGCAGAGTCTCTGCAGAGATGAGTGGATAATTTCCCTCCTTCCTTTTATTTATTCTCTCTTTTTACCCTCCCTCTATCCCTCCCTCTTCCCTTCCTCCTTTCTTTGTCTTCCCTTTTGTGAACTTTGTACCAAAGAAGATTTATGACAGCCAGGTAGCCCATCAAGATTTCTACCCAGTGTCCTAGAAGGACAATTCTCCTTTTCTATGAAATTGCATTACACTTTCATTCCTTTTCCTTGCCTGTTTGCTTTCCTGTGTTCTTTTCTATTTATCTCAGCAGATGCTAAACCAGGTTTCCATTTGAAGTTGCTACTCATTGCTGCTCAAATTGTAGTCAGCAACAAAAACCAAAAGGAAAGCACAAGTGAAGAGTTGGAAGGACCCTCACGACCTTTGCCTCAGCAGCTAGGACAGCCCTACAGCATTTACTGGAGATGGAGGGCAAAAGACTCATATTTATCAAGCACCTATAATGTGCTAGGACCTGTGCGGGGCATTTTCGCATGCTCATTCATCAAATACTTACAATGACCGTGGATGGTAGGTATGATTACCCCCATTTTAGACATTAGGCAACTTGTCCATGGTGTTCTTGGTCCCAACTTGGTATCACCTTGTATCCATCAGCTTTGCAAGAACTGAGATTAGTGTTTAGGGATAGGGTTTGGTATAGAAAACATCCCTGGTTCCAGTGCCCTTATGGTGGCTGGTTTCCCAGATCTCAAGCATACATTAAGCGTCATTTCACTGTCTGCCTCAAGACTCTTCACAGTTGTGGGGGCTTGCCCAGCCCCAGAGTTAGCACAGTGGCTGAGCTGCAGGGAGGCTAGTTCAAGCCCCTAGAGTCAACCAACAAGGAAGGAGAGCCAGTGAATAAATGCTCCAGCCTCTTATCCTTGACATGGACAATTATGGGAGGCATTCTTTATGTGACTTAGAGATCCCAGCCTCAAGTGTCCTGTTTGTCATTCATCCTTATATTGGCTTTTCCTCCTTCTTGTCCCAGGCATCCTGCTCTTGCTCCTGCTTCCCAGACTCACTTCCCAAATAAACTAACTGCACAAGTCCCTGTTTCAGGCTCTGATTTGGGGGGGGGGGGAGGCCAAAGCAGTATTTGGGTTCCTGGTAGACTGGAAATGAAGACCACCTTGTGTGCTGACCAATAAAGTAGAAGGTTATTGTCGTGAGTCCTATAGGAAAGTAAGCCAGACTAAATCAGAGAGAGACCCTGAAGCAGAGAACACAATTCCAAGCCCAGAACTCTAAAAAACTTTCCCTTAAGTAGGACTCTTTGAGAAAATATATGCGACGTGTTCATTAAACATGCCTGGAAGGAAAAGCATCAAGACATGAACAGTTTTTTCTCTTGTGAGTGAATCTTCCATGGAAGTTCCCCTGATCTTCCTCAGTTCTCTTATTTATGTCTTGACTGCCCCCTGGGGAATCTCAATTCCTGTCACTGAAGGTAATGACCATTTTTTCCTGCTCCTCAAACTGGGTAGAATAATACACTTAGCCACCATTCTCTACCTGGAAGGCAGCGCAGCATGCTAGCTCAGAATAAGCTGTGGGTAATAGAGGCAGGTCAATTCCAATCAGCTGGCCGACTTAGTGTATCATGTAGGTTTTGCTATAGAAACAATCCTGCAAGTTCAGTGGCTTAAAACTGCAAAGGTTAATGTCTTATTCATCTTGGGTTGATGGGTGGGAAAGGGAGCTCTGCTCCTGTATGCCCCACTGAAGGACCGAGGCTGTGGAGCAGCCACTTTCCAGAATGTTGATAGTCACTGTGGCAGAGTGAAAGAAGGCAAAACTCGTAGAGGCTCTCCAACCTTCTGTCTGGAAACAGCACATGTTGCTTGCTCTAGCAGAGTATTTGTGAAAAATGTCTATCACGTTTGGATGATCACTTAACTTATGCTTCACTGTTCTCACGTACGCGGGGACCCTTTACGGGGTGGTTGTGAGGGTTAAATGCGAAATTGCTCATAAAGCACCTGGCATATAGCCATGACTCAATACACATTACTAATTGGACCATGATTCTTGGGACACCTGAAATATGATGTTTGGGTTTATCCCAATATTTCCCATATCTCTGTGATTAAATAATAGCAAGTTTTTCTTTATGCTTTTCCATAAGTTGCATTTTCTTGTTTAAAAAAAAAAAAAAAAGATCCCTGTGCCTTTTCTCTGAACTTCTCTAAGTTCTGTCCAGTCTAAGATATGGATTCTGGCACAGTGCTCCCCACATAGAAAGGACCAGACCACTACCGTGCAAGCAGCAAATATTTTGTTTTGAAGGAGAGTTACACAAATATAAAATGAGAATCAGTGTATTTATTATTTATAACAAGTTATTATTCTTGTGCAGATAAACTCAGCATAAGCTCATTGGAACAGTATGGGTCTCATCAGAAAGAACATATTATTATTACGCTCGAAAGACTATGGCTGGGCATGAAGTTATCATAACTTCATGGTCTGGGCTCCTTTGGCCAAGCATGTTATTACAGTTTCAGTGGGGCCATTATCTTGTCAGCAGATCACTGGTGAAACTCGCAGGGGCTGCATCTGATTTCACGAGAGTGAATAGACTCCGATTTTCCCCGGGGGAAGGCAGAAGCTTGGCAGGGTCCTAGCAAGGGCCTGAGGCATCAGCTGTAGCCCCTGTCCCTCAACATTTTAGCTTCGGGCTGGAAAGCCAGTATTTTGGGGGTCTAGTCATGAGACTTTCTCATTGTCCTTGGGCTGGGTCACCCCGCACCCCCTGCATCTCGTTCTCACGGGATGGTCATGGACTTCTAGTTTTATAAGGTGTTCTTTATTTTGACAGAATTTGGGCCACAAGCTTTCTGTTCAGTGAGTGGCTCAGCTCATGTGGACCCTGAAGGTGTTTACGTTTTCAGGACCTGCTATTGAGAAACTCTAAAGAAGTCTATTTTACAGAGCTGGTTTGGTTTTGCCAGAATGCATTCATTTGCTCAAGTTATTTTTAAAACGTGCTTTTTCCTAGCTTCTTAGAGAAGCTTTAGTCTCTTGATTGTGTGGGTCTGGGTCAGAAAAAAACTGCCTATCTATTGATAGAAACCTGATTAAATGTCTAGTTGAAGAGGATCGAAGAAGCTTAGACAGAACAGCTTCTACACCCTGAAAGCTGGGTTAAAATACTCTGTGGGGTTGGTCCCAGGGATTGAAATGCTTCATGCTTCTAGAACCAAGTAGGCCATGCAAATGAGTCTCAAACTGCTGCTACAGGTGTGTGTGGGAGGGGACACCACAGATGGATATTCATTCAGGAGAACACCCACTGCAGTCAATTGGAAACACCATGTAGCTTAGTAGCAGAAAGACTGCTGGGGACGGTCTGGAGAGGCACAAACCCTCTACCGCATCTGAGTCAAATGGACTGACTCATCAAACTACCTTGCAAACTTTTTATTTCACAGTTGGTTTTTAAAAACAACTTTTTTTTTAAAATAAAGATTTTATTTATTTACTTATTTGGGGGGGGGGGCAAAGAGAGAGGGAGACAGAATTCCAAACAGACTCCACGATGATTGCAAAGCCTGATGTGGGGCTCGATACCATGACCCTGAAATCATGACCTGAGCCGAAATCCAAAGTCCGACACTTAACTGACTGAGCCACCCAGGCACCCTTAAAAAACAACTCCTAAGGACATATAGTCTTACCTTTCAGGAAATGAGAAACCCCTTTGTGAATCTGATGAAGGCTATGGACCCACTATCCAGAAAAATGCACATACATGCAAACTTGCTCAAAATGTCAGTAGTATCATTGGGATAACATCCAAGAACTGCCAAGGGGAGCCATACATCCTCTTGCTTCAGAATTTGAGTGAACTTTAAACCTCAGATTAATGGTATGTGGATAGCGTTCATTCTTTTAGAACTTACTAAGTTCCTGTTTCACGGCAGGCTCTGTGCTGGAAGCTGGGGATGCAAGGATGTGTAGACAAGGACCAGCTTTGTGAAGCTCGGTCTAATGGGAGACAAACAAATCCATAATAATGATGCATAATAATGAGCTAAGTGCTGTGCTAGAACCTCAAGCAGAGAAACCTACAAGAGTCCTGAACAGAAGGTAATTAATTCAACAGAATATTTAATATACATAGTGTGTGCCAGGCAATGAGAATGAGGGAATGAGCTAGTGCACAGACATGGTCTCTGCCTCAAACGTAGGCAAATCCAGATTGGCAAGTAAAGTTCATCTAGAGGAAGGGGTGCGTATGCCAGGCAGTGGGAGCAACTCATGCACCAGCCGGGGATGGAGACGAAGAGAGGCTGAGTAGTGAGGGCAAAGGGTGGAGAGGTTCACCGGGTCGGATCCCAAAGGCCTTTGTGCTTCATGAGGTACGGGCCTTATATTGTGTCCAAGGTTATCACTGAGGGTTTTTTAAAACAAGTGAGTGAGATCAAGGAAGAGATTCTATTAGAAAGATCACTCTGCCTTCTGTGGAGAAACGGATTGATCCGGGGTGGGGATGTGGGAGGGGGAGGGTGGGGTCTGCATGAAAAGACCAGAAGGAAGGAAGGTTATGAGTTAATGTGAACGAGATAGGAGAGGCCCTGGTAGTGACGGCGGAGACGGAGTGGACAGAGTGAAGAACATCATGAGGCTTCTGGATAGTACCTCACGTGCACTCTTTCATGCCCCAGAATGACCTTCTCCTCAGGCAATGCTCTCTGTTCTGTGCAAGGAGGTAGTGCTGGGTTCTCGCTCATAAAGCAATCTTGCTACTAGAGTGGTATCTCCTGGAATCTCAGCTGTGAGGTGTGGTTTAAAAATGAGATATGGGAACTCTACATTCAGTTGCTTAATGATGAGGATAGTGATGGTAACAATGGTAACAGCCACAATTCAGTTTTATTGATCACTTACTCTGTGCCCGTTGCCCTTTCAAGCATTCTGCATGTATTAACCCACTCATTCTTCAAACAACTGAGAGTGAACATCTGTTCCAGTTTGCATCTTAGGACCTCCCTCGTCCAGCCTTGAAGCTCCCTATATAATTCCATTCACGTGAAACTCTACAACAGCAAAACTAATCTATTGTGACAGCATATCAGTGGCTACCCTGAACCTAATCTATTCCCATGCTAATTGAATAGATGAGGATATTGAAGCAGGACAGAGGGGTTAAATACCTTGTCCAAGGTCACACAGCCATCAAGTGGGAAAACAGGGATTTGAGCCTTGGAAGTCTTGGCTCCAGAACCCACATGCCTATCAACTTTACTCTCTGCCTACAATGACAGAAATCTGGTCTTTCTGCATAAAATACAGTATGAGCATTAAAATAGACTTTTTTGATTTGTCCTGAACATTCTAAACAATGACAGTAAAATGTTTTTCACATCACTCATGCCTCCAGAAATAGGAGACGTACATGAAGCAAAATGCTGGGCGTGAGTATTTTTGCAGATTCAGGCTCTAAAGAACAGAAAAGAAGAAAAAACAAACAATGGTGTTTTTTAAACAATGAATGTTGTTTTCCTCTAACCATAAGGGAGTTTTAAAACTTGACAAATCCATTCAGCTTTCAAAGCATTCCACATTCCCCACCCACAAGCAAATGCCAGAAGGTGCCAATGTGAGCCAACTCTGAGCTCAGGAATGATTTTCTAAATAATGGATCAGATTTCTTGAATGTCCACACTCCGCAAATGGATACTCACTATTGTCCTAATTGGTCTGATGAAAACTACTTAGCCCTTTATCAAGTTATTAATTCAAAAAGAACATTTCAGCAAGAGAGGAGATAGTGAGGCAGAAATGCAGAAACAGCAAATGATAGGGTACTACTACTTTGAAAGATTGAAAATCACTGCCTTAGGTCTTTGAAGTTTTAGAGCTACGTTGTGCATAGGCTCAATTTTATGAAGGACTTTCTGGGGAAAAATGTTTCTGATTTTATAAAGAAAGCAATTTCCTTAATTTACAGGGACTGATTCTCTTTGAAGAGGACAAAGAATATCGTATTTCATATACTCATTACATTTATTTAATTAACATTTTGGGGAAGCATGCCCTGTGCCTGATATCATGCTATGCATTGAGATACAAAAATGAAAAAGCTAAAGATCTCGTTCTGTAGCCTAGCCATGAAGACAGAGAAGCAAAGGAATAGTGTAATAGATCCAACAAAAGAAGAATGCACTAGCAAGTGAGAAGTGAGGTTAGAGTTGAACAGGAACTATGTTGCAAAAATTTTGCATTTAATTTTGTAAATGATGCAGAGTTGTTAAAAAGAGTGATCATGAGATTGTACAAGGATCATGCTGTTATCAATGTGAAGAATGGTTGTAGTAATGGATTGTTAATCAATGTGAGGAGACATCCAAGGCAGGTTGAGTTCCACTTTTTTTTTTAGTTTATTGGATTTTGATACATGTTTACACATACTTAACCATCACCCCAATCAAGATATTTAACATTTTTATCACTGCCATGAGCTCCCTTGAGCCCTTTGCAGTAAAATATCATCCACTCTTGGTCCAAGGCAGCCACTGATAAGCTGTTACAATAGATTAGTTTTGCCTGTTGTAGTTTCACTTGAACGGAATAATACAGTAAGTACTTTCAGACTGGGACTAGGAAGGCCCTAAGCTGCAAAATGGAGCAGACATTCACTCTCAGTTTCATGCTAGTGTTGATCCTACAATGTACCCTGGACCATGTTCTTTTGTATGTTTCTTTTGCTCAGTGTACTGTTTTTGAGATTTTGTTGTTTTTCAGTAGTTTGTTCCTTTTTTTTTTTAAGATTTTATTTTTGAGAGAGACAGCGAGTGCACAAGCAGGGCAAGTGGCAGGCAGAGGGAGAAGCAGGCTCCCTGCTGACCAGGGAGCCCAATGGAGGACTCGTTCCCAGGACCCCGGGATCATGGCCTGACCCACCTGAGGATCATTAGATCATTTTTTTTTCCAGTAGATCATTCCTTTTTATTCCTGTGTACTTATTGTTATATAATTTATCCATTCTTTCATTCATGGGACATTTGGATTTTTTCCATCTTGGTACTTTTATGAATAAAGCTTCCATGAAGAGTTGTGTGCAAGTTGTGTGTGGACATGTTTTCCTTTCTCTTGGGGAAATATTTAGGAGTGGAAGTGCTGGATCATATGGCAAGTATGTACTGAACTTGACAAGACCGCTGAACTATTTTTGAAAGTGGTTGTACTACTTTATACTCTTACCAGCAATGTATGAGAATTCCAGTTGCTCCAGTTTCACCAATACTTATCAACCTTTATTTTAACTAGCTATTCTTAGCTGTGCAGTGATATCCACTGCAGTTCTGATTGTCATCCCTTGATAATTAATATTGGGCATGATTTTATGTGATGATTGGTCATTTACGCATTTGTGTGAAATGTGTTAAAATCTTTTGCCCATTTAAAAAATTGGGTTGTCTGAATAATAAGTAGGAATTCTTTTTATATTCTGGATACAAGATCTATGTCAGATTATGCACTGTATATATCTTCTCCAACATAGTTCCTGTGTTCCACTATTCATAAAAATCATTCCACAAACATTGATACCTCCCTTTCTGCTTTCCAACCCACTTCCCCTTGTCCCCTAATCCTTTACAAGTGCTAGTTTCCAAGTAGTAATTCCATTGTGATCAGAGAACTTATTTTGTATGACTTGAGTCCTTTTAATTTATTGAGACTTGTTAATGGCCCAGAATATGGTCTATCTTTGTATGTGTTCCCTGTGCTCCTGAAAAGAATGTGTAATCTACTGTGGAGTACTGCTGTGTTCTATAAATGTCACACCAGATCGACTGACAGTCTTGTTCAAGTCTTTTATGTCCTTGCTGATTTGGGTATCGATTTTCTCCTCTGAAGTCCTTCATTAAAATTGAGCCTCTGCACAATCTAGCTCTAGTATTTGTCTTCTTGTTCCATGAAGCACCGAGAGAAGGATCTTTAGATCTCCAACTCTTAATTGTAGATTTGTCTACTCCTTATGGTTCTTGCTTTGTGTATTTTGAAACTGTTACTAGGTAAACAAGCACTTAGAGTTGTTATGTCCTCTTGCTGAACTGACCCCTTTGTATTACAAAATGATCTTTATCCCTGGTAATATTTTTTGCTCTGAAATCTGCTTTTCTCTTTACATAGTCATTCCTGCTCTCATTTGATTAGTGTTGGTATGGTGTGTATTTTTCCATCCTTTTCATCTGTTTGTCCTTTATTTTTAAGATGTGTCTTGTTGGTAGCATATAGTTGGGTCTTGTTTTTTTTATCCAATAGGACACTTTCTACCTTTTGCTTTGGAGTATTTACACTTAAATCCTTTTAAAAGATAATTAAGTAAAAATCATAACAACAAAGTACAGAGCTTATAGCATATGTGGAAATAAAATGTGAGGCCACAGTAAGGTAAGAAGGGAGAAATGGAAGTATATTATTAAACGAAGTTCTTCAAATATATGTCGAGTAGTAGATCACTTGAATGTATACTGAGAAGGTAAAGACGTATATATTATATACATCCGTGTGTATGTGTGTGTGTGTGTGTGTGTGTACAGTCTACTAAACTAGCAATCACTGAACAACAGAGTTATAATAAGCCAACAAGAGAGGGGCGCCTGGGTGGCTCAGTAGGTTAAAGCCTCTGCCTTCGGCTCAGGTCGTGATCTCAGGGTCCTGGGATCGAGCCCCGCATAGGTCTCTCTACTCAGCGGTGAACCTGCTTCCTCCTCTCTCTCTGCTTGCCTCTCTGCCTGCTTGTGATCTTTCTCTCTCTGTCAAATAAATAAATAAAATCTTAAAAAAAAAAAAAGCCAACGAGATAAAATGGAATCATAAAAAATACTCAACACAAAAGAAAAATAGAAAAAGAAAAAAAAACTCTAAAGAAAAAAAATAGAATAAATGGAAAACAACTAGCAAGATGATAGGTTTAACCTGAACCAGATCAATAATCACATTAAATATAAGTGTTCTAAAATACCCTGATTAAAAGGTGGTGATTTTCAGATAGGATGAAAAAGCAGGTATGAAGCTCTGGTCAGGTAGTGATGTAAGCATCTTAGAAAGTCTCATTGAATCCTCTTTTAACAATCATGATGTATCATCATGTCCTCATTTCAAATATTTAAAACATGAGCCTCAGGTTAAGTAACTTCTCCAAGCAACCCAGCAGGAAATCACACTTGGACACTGCAAAGGATTAGTGGGCCCATACCTCCCTTCCTTTCCCTTCATTTCAACAACACTGAGTACCTACTACATGGAGGAACTGTACTAGGTGCTGTGCTACATGGCAACTATTATACTTTCTGGGATGAAATCCAACCTAACTAGCTGAGTGACCATGGGCTGCACATTATATTTCTTTAAGCTTTAGTTTCCTCATTTGTAAAGTGGCAATAATAATACTGGCCTCATAGTGTTGTGGTGTTGGATTGAGAAAGTCCAGTGGGCTATGCAGATCATAGGAGAAATGTCAATCGTGCAATTCTACTTCAAAACCAAAACAGTGTTACATGAGAATAACAATCACTACCCTTCTGTTTTACCTGCAGCATTACAGAAACAGACCATAGGAATCACCGTCTCACTTTCACTTTACCGCATTATAGGAAGTTTTGGTTTCTTCTTTAAGAATCTTAGCATGTGATGAATCAGTCTTTTAACAAAACCTTTCAACTCAACTATTATATTTATGAATTACATTTTTTTTCCTGCAGTAAAAATGACAATCTTATTTGTTTTCCAGATTATAAGGTTTAGATTCCTTGCACTTTCATTTTGGACACCTGTACTGGATACCTGAAAGGAATAACTTCAGCTTAGGTTATGGTAATATTTTATAACAGAAATAAAAAAAAATTACCCAAGCATTAGCTTACATTTGAAATATTAATATTTAATTTAAAAATCAAATTGCAATCCTGTGAGTTAAGCATTAAGTTAAAAATATAATAAAAACAACGAGCATTATAAAGAAAAGATTCCAGGCATTATAAAGAACCTTCAAATACATTTTTTTAAGGAAAAAAAAAACAAGTAAAAAAGTTTAGATACAACATAGACTGTCAGTCTTTCATTATGCTAACACTGCTTTTCTGAACAAATAATTGCTAAGAGACAAAATTTCGAAGATATTTTATTCAAAATTCTCCGTCTAGGAGAAAAGACATATATCAATGTTTACACATGCTTTAATAACTTATTTCACTGTACAACTTACATTCAATATCACAGTACAATAAACCAGCAAAAGAAAATAACCAATCTGTACTCCTTAAAATAATTTAACATAGAAAGCACTGAGTAAGGGGTATAACAAGGTGCTATCTGTAAATTCTTTCGTGACTAAGCCACAGAGGGCCAGTCATCCAGTACCATTTGTGTCTATAAATCAAGATGTCTATACCTTTCCGATCAGTGATGTGAAAGGCAATTAGGACCTTTCAGAAAAGAACATGTTGGTTTTGGTTCAATTTGGTGAGCAATAGCAGAGGGGTTCTGTCACTTTTATCCCTTTCTTATAAATATTTTCCCTTTTGTGTAACTTCCACAGTTTTAAATAAAAATATTTTTGATACTTGTATATACTATTATGTCAAAACTATTCTAGCACAGAATTATATTAATCAGTTATTTTATAGCTAGCAAAATGGTCCAAACACATTAAGGAAACAAAAGAAATTGATCACTTAGTTTTGCCAAAGTAGCACCTAGTAAAATAGCACATCAGTAAATTTTTCCTGCTTTCCTCACATGATGCAGGCAAAGAGACCTGCTAACAACTTAAAAAATATGGGCAGAAATAGAAGAAGGAAAAGGACAAGATACTATTCTCTGTTCTTGAAAAAACATCTTACTAGTTAGTATATTCTCTATTGCATTCTATAATCTCAGGATTCACAACTGCCAAATCAGGGTGACAATCTACAAGATAAAAATGACTGACTAGTGTAATCTGAACTTCTTCCATGTCATTATATTTTTCAAGAAAAAAAAAAAGGCACAGGAGGTACACATTTCAATTTGGCTCAAAAATAATAAAAATTAAATAGTTGGCGATAACTACTAAAACATAAAATCCAATTTCCTCTCTTTTCTTTGACAGAGCTCAACACACAAGTACACAACAAGCAAACACACACACCCTAGCTATAGTTCACCACAATCCAGACTACACGTATAGCATGACATTTTTACACAGACTGAACCCTAAGGACTACTAAGTCTATAAAGTAGGATCTAATAGTTAATTTGAATTAAACATCTGCTTGATCAATATATTCTTTCTAAAACTTAACCTATGTTCAAGAAACACCAAGAGATGAAAAGTCAACTAGTATTTTATCTGTGAAAACTCACTCAGATTTCACTGTGATACATGTAAACCATGAATTGTAAGTTTCAAACAACAGTAGTTGTGGTCAAGTTTATTTATATTCTATTATTATATCTTTAAAAGATAGCAGTAACATTTACTGTAACTGTAAACCTAAGTTTGTATCCAAAGACAGAACCTCTAGGAAAAGATGCATCCATTCTAATGACACACCTGACATCCCCTTACAGACTTGTGACAACTGTAGTGTAACTAACTTTAACTGCATTGCCGAGTAGGGCTCTAGGGCATGACCCAAGGGAATGATGTTTCCCACACCACCGAGCTACTTTAGCAGCAATCGTGATGTGACGAAATATACTTAACAAGTTACACACTTAAAAAGTCATTAGAACATCTCGTTCTTGTACACTAGTATAGAAAGGTCTTCCAAAGATAAAGGAGTGTAGGCCTGGTTTAATTTTCTCAGCTAGAGCCATTATTATATTAAGGTCGCCCTCTGCTGTTAAATCGAGGTCTATCTTCAGGTTCCGTAGAGATTTAAAGGGCTTTTTCCCCTTCTGCCTATAAATAATGAAGAAAAAAAAATCTTTATATATAAAAATATAGAAAATGTCCAAAAGGAACGAAACGAAACACAATGCACAAAGGCTTTCATTCCATGTGGTTTTACTTACGTATCATCTTCTATATATTTTATTAGCGTCAAAGCTTTTCTGTGAAGGACGAGTAGAAACTGTGCAAGGAAAGTACTCCTGAGAGATAAACCAGGTTTCAAATGAAAAACCTACAGGAAAATGAAGCACTTTAATAAATTATTTGCTCCAATTCTTCTTGTACAGCATGTTTTTATCACAGTGTTGACAATGCCTGGCAGATAACACGCATTAGAGTAGTTCTCCACAACCATTTGCACTGATGCCCCTAACAGGAAGTAGAGTCTAGAGCAATCACGTTTTTCTGAAGTCTTCTATTTTATCTTTGAAAACAAACTCAAATTTTGCATTCTACCTCAGAATACATCCCTATTTACTTTATTATTAAGAATCATGACGTAGGGGCATCTGGGTGGCTCAGTTGGTTAAGAGGCCGCCTTCGGCTCTGGTCATGATCCCAGGGTCCTGGGATTGAGCCCCATGTTGGGTTCCCTGCTCAGCAGGGAGTCCGCTTCTCCCTCTGCACTGCCCCCCAGGTTGTGCAATCTCGCTCTCTAATAAATAAAATATTTAAAAAAAATCATGATGTAATTTACTTTCATTTGTATTATTTAACTTTTTCTGCCCACATCTCCAAATAAAATTGAAGCTCCCAGAAGTCGAGTCATGCTTACAGACCATGGATTTGAGATATTTTTTTCTCTCTCTACTGTCGGGGGGTAAGGGTACATGCGTAGTGGTAGAATGATTTTATTCAGCTCGAAAGCATGGAATAATTGCATGACTATGAATTATCCTTGAACTATGTAATATGTCACAGACCACATAGACCTGGATCTAAAATTTTGAGTTACTCTAAGGAACTCATTATTTCAAAGGTACCTCTATGATACTGCTTCCTGGCCTGGTCCCCAGAATATTATGACAAAGCTGTTATATTAAGTCCCATATAATGCATAATTTTCTTCAAGTGTTAAGTAGATATTTTTCGAAAGAATGAGACAATAGCGATGTTATTATTTCAGTAGAAGTATACTGTTTTAAAGATATTTTGGCTCAATTAAGGTAAATAAAAAATATTCTCCCTTCTCCAAAAGAGTGGTTAGTGGCTGGAATTAAAACATTAATTATTTGACTAGGATATATTGCATCTTTCATTGTTAATATATAGGCTCAATTAACAATTCAACAATTCAATTCATTAACAATTCAAAAGAAACACCATGCAGACACTTTAGAAAGATCTGAAACATTACAAAAAGATAATGACTTAAAAAAATAACGACTTAATTCTATGATGTTACATATAGCACAGGCAATATAGTATACATTAAAAAAGAAAACATATCATATCATTCATTTTGACAATCTTGGGTTTAACATTTACCTGATCCAGGAAGGCTTTTACTAGAGTGTCTCTGTGTAAGACATCTTGAAAAATATTCCTATGAAGAAAACAGTCCAAATGTTGAAATGGCTACTTTCCAAAATCCCTCACTCAGCCAATAAATTAAATTCTCAGAAATGGAATATTACCTACAAACATATTTATGAAAATTGTGTATATATATATATATATACATAGAAACATATTTGGAGATAATAAATATATACTCATTTTAACTCAAGGATACACTTGTGTATTACTGGAGTTTGTCAAGCCACTATGTAATTCTTTTTCTCTTAAAGATATAAACAGTCCCAAGAAGGGCATGTAAGTCCCTATCAATCTATTTTTGTAACCTCACCTTATAAAAAAATGTTGAGAGCCTTTGAGAATTAATAAATATGATTACTAATTTCTGCTATCTCAAAAAAAAAAAAAAACCAGTAAGAAAAATAAACACAAGGGGCGCCAGGGTGGCTCAGTGGGTTAAGCCTCTGCCTTTGGCTCAGGTCATGATCTCAGGGTCCTGGGAACCAGCATCGCATCAGGCTCTCTGCTCAGCAGGGAGCCTGCTTCCTCCTCTCTCTCTGCCTGCCTCTCTGCCTACTTGTGATCTCTCTGTGTCAAATAAATAAAATCTTAAAAAAAAAAAAGAAAAGAAAAGAAAAATAAACACATACCACTACCACCAAAACCCAAAACAAAATAAAAGGTTAACTTTATGTTACAGTAACTTGTAATACACTGTTCAGGAAGAAAAAGGTAAAAGGGTAAATGCTAAGAAATATTCAAGTGGGATTAAGGAACGTCGTGACCACTGAGTTGCATCGACAAACCTATCACCAGGCAAGTAACATGAACCAACTACTTAGGAAAGTGTTATCTACCTTGGCAATGATCAGAGTAAGAAATTAAGACAATACACACTAGACATAATGTATCTCTAACACACCATAAGGTAAGCAATTTTTCACTGAAAATGGTAGGGATCATCACTGAACTGACAAGAAAGGCAAACAAAGAGGGGTATGTGCATAGAGAAATAGGAAAGTACCTAAAATTTCGTACTCTAGGAGACAGGTGTACCAAATTACAGAAGAAGGAAATTGAAGGAAAAAAAAATTCAGCACTGCACGGTTACTAGCTGGCAGCACCCTTTTCACTGACTATCTCTGTCATCGGTGAATCAGATGAAGCAAAGTGTTAAAAAAGTATGTTTCCAGTGACTCATTTTTCTTTTTTTTTTAATTAACATATAATGTATTATTTGCTCCAGGGTACACGTCTGTGAATCATCAGGCTTACACATTTCACAGCACTCACCATAGCACATACCCTCCCCAATGTCCATAATCCAGCCACCCTATCCCTACCCCCCTTACCCCTCAGCCACCCTCAGTTTGTTTCATGAGTTTAGGAGTCTCTTATGGTTTGTCTCCTTCCTGATCCCATCTTGTTTCATTTCCCTCCCCCACACCCCATGACACCCCGCCCTGCCTCTCAAATTCTTCATATCAGAGAGATCATATGATAATTGTTCAGTGACTCATTTTTCATGTAGTGGCAATGAGTGAAATTATTTTTAAAAGTTAAACTTAAAACTATCTTAAAATAAATAATATTGCTTAAAGAAAACTAAAAAATAAAATATATCTGTAATATGTAGAAGTTAATATACAATCTAATGGTAGAATATTATTTTTGGACAATTTCATGTTCAGAAAATTTACTTTGGCGTTGTAAATACATTTTAAAAATTAATGACCTTATTTTTTAAAAGAAGACTAGCTGGCTAATTGAAGTCTGTCAAATCAGTGAAGCAACCAAACATAACTGGCTAAAATGAGTAATAAATGTTAAAAGCATAAACATACCTCCTCTAAAAAAATAAAAATAAAATTACTAGATGGTAAATCCATTCTACAGTTCACTAAATTCCCCAAAAAAGAGTTCTGAAGTAACCCAAAAGGGGGAGAAAATACTAAACACTTCAGGAAAGAAGAAAATGCTTGACAGCACGGATTAGTTTTGAGAATTCCTACACATGTACCACAATTACCAATACTTGAAAAATTCGTCACCTGGAATTCCGGTTTTGACTAATTCATTTTCTAAACTAATTTCCTTCACACTTTCTATGGAACCCACAAAAATAGCAGACAGCTGGAAATGATGGGTCCTAACGATGCCATCTTTGTGGATTTAGAGACACATGAGGCTGGGGATCCCTTGGACAGGGTGTTCCTTTTCTATGCTTTTGTTCAACATCTTCTGTGTGACTATTGGTGCTCCACATGTCCCCTGGCTCAGCTCCCAATGTTTTTTACAAATACAGGACGGGGTTGCTTGCTCCAATTTTACTGCTGCTTTATACACTCAAACATGGATTATCAAAGTTAACTTTATTGAGCACATTATATGTGCCGGGCACTCTAAATTGATTAAAGAGAACCATCAGAGTATACGGCATTTCTTCTCCTGATTTAGAATTTAAAGTATTTTCTTTGGGTTTTATAATTCTTTTTATCATTTTTCTCCCTCTAATTGGGTCCACTTTCAACATTTTATCATTACTTTTTCTTTTTTTAATTTACTGACCATACTTTATGAATAAAAAAATGAAAAACAATATAAAATGCAAATAAAAGAATGCTCTATAAATGTATTTTCACAGTTCTGCTGTATTTTATATTCACATATCAAGAAAAAAAGACTCAGAATTATTTCTTTGGTTTAGTTAATAGGTCTTTTAATGACTCTTATATACTAGACTGTAGGCAATGTAAGGGTCGGGTCTCTTTATTAGAGAGTTCAACCTTCCTAGCACCTATTACCATGACTAGGGCCTCAATGTATATTTGTTATGTAAATACTTGAATTATTTACTTTTAGGGACTAATCTAGCCTATCTCTGCAAAACACAATTATATTAAGAAAAATAGGGGCGCCTGGGTGGCTCAGCGGGTTAAAGCCTCCGCCTTCGGCTCAGGTCATGATCTCAGAGTCCTAAGATTGAGCCCCACATTGGGGTCTCTGCTCCACAGGGAGCCTGCTTTCCCCTCTCTCTCTGCCTGTGTCTCTGCCTACTTGTGATCTCTCTGTCAAATAAATAAATTAAATCTTCAAAAAAAAAAGAAAGAAAAATAGACATCTAAGGAAAAAAACGCTGATTAACCAAATTATTTCTTCGAACATAATTCTCTTAGTAATATTTCCTTCCTTTCAAACACAGGCTTTTGTTTTCACTCGTTAAAGAGACAATTTCATAATACTGTTTAACAACAGTATCATTACATACAAATCTGGAGTGAAGCTTTCGTCTGTACAGATGATAGTATCCTGAGCCATGTCTTCTTCTGAAGTGGCTCTCCAGAATGCTGTCAGCTCCGACCTCATGTATCTACGCTGATTATAAATATGTTCATGACATGGTGGCATCTGCTTGACAGTATTGACATCCACATCTATGTGCGTGGTGGGATAGGGAGCATACATGACTTGCCGGAAGGGGAGCACAAAGCTTCCAGTTGAATCCTGCCATAATGAAAAGAAAATTTACTCTTTTATATGCCAAAAGATATGGAGAATTATTTTTTAATTAGAAAAACTGGCGAGGGCCTGGGTGGCTCAGTCGTAAGTGTCTGCCTTCAGCTCAGCTCAGCTCATGATCCCGGGTCCGGGGATTGAGCCCCATGTCAGGCTCCCTGCTCAGCGGGAAGCCTGCTTCTCCCTCTCCCACTCCCTTAGCTTGTGTTCCCTCTCTCGCTGTGTGACTCTCTCTGTCAAATAAATAAATTAAAAAAAAAACAAAAACAAAAAACTGGCTTTCACAAGTCCATCTCTAGAAGTTTATCCCAGGAAATTGGTCACGATCGTGTGCAAAGTTTTAGTGACGTGTGCACTACAGCACTGGTTTAAACAGTAAAACACTAGAAAATAAGCTGAGCAGCCAAAAAGAGAAGTGTTTAAATAAATAAAAATGGTTTTTTACGTACTTGCTAAAAATCAATTTGCTGAAGTTTATGTGTTGATATAGAAAGATTTTCATAACATATTGTGGAAAATGGAGGTTAATATATGTGGAAGGGGCAGGGAGCTGTGTCAAAGATACATACAGAATAAAAAGATGAGAAAGATATATGCCAAATATTAACAGTGGTTATTCATTGGACTGAGATTATGGGGAACTTCTAATTTTCTTCTTGATTATTCACATGTTTTTTTAAATCTCAATGAATATGTATTTTTTCTTTTTTAAAGATTTTATTTATTTATTTGACACAGAGAGAGAGATCACAAGTAGGCAGAGAGGCAGTGAGAGAGGGGGAAGCAGGCTCTCCGCTGAGCAGAGAGCCCGATGCGGGGCTTGATCCCAGGACCCTGAGATCATGACCTGAGCTGAAGGCAGAGGCTTTAACCCACTAAGCCACCCAGGAGCCCCCTGTATTTTTATAAATAAAAAATGGACTTCTTTCCAGGTATTGTCAATTGGGTAGTTAAATACCATGTAAGAAGGGCGCCTGTGTGCTCAGTTGGTTAAGCAACTGCCTTTGGAGTCCTGGGATCGAGTCCCGGGCTCTCTGCTCAGCAGGGAGTCTGCTTCTCCCTCTGCCCCTCCCCTCTCTCATGTTCTCGCTAATGTGCTCTCTCTCTTTCAAATAAATAAATAAAATCTGAAAAAAAAACCATGTAAGAAGTATCTACTGTGTACGAAGCATGGTGGTATTGGTTATGAATACAATAGAGGCTAGTTTCAATTTTTTACTCTTCTAATGCTGTAACAAACATCTTTATAAGTCAATCTTTCTCCTTATACGATTGTTTCCCTAGCATAGATTTCCAGAAGTAGAGATAGTACGTTAAGTGTCTGAATGTTTTTAAGGCTCCTGACACATAATGGTAAAGTATTTTCTGAAAGGCTTAACAATTTATACGTGTATGGAAAACTTAAATATTTTTTCATTAAATTATAGTTTCAAGTCTTCCTCTATGCATCTGGTATAGGTCCTTTTCAGGGATAAAATTACATAATTAAATAAGAGGGTGCTGAGGAAATATAAGTACTGAGTACCTTATTATGTCTTTGATAAAAAGAAATTCTAATTTTCATATTTGTGCAATTCAAATTGGAAATGAGTTTCCCTTAAGTAGTTTCTGTATTTAAATATTATTCTAAGCTCAGAGCATGCACGCTATTGAAAATGCAAAAGCTGAATATAATTTTTATTTGCAACACTTTTTAATATATTTTCTTTCATTTTGCTATGCCTAGATCCTCAAGAAAGCATTTGCTATGAATCACATAACCATTAGGAAATCTACTTTCTCACATCTTTGACTATAATTGAAATATCAGTGATAGATTCAGTAAGTGTCTTCCCTGTAATTACCGAAAAATAATTGCTAATTTACATTTATCTGCTTTGCTCCCTGAAAAGCGGACTCAATTAGTCAGAGAAAGACAAGTACCATATAATTTCACCTGTATGTGGAATTTAAGAAACAAAATAAACAACTCCCCCCAAAATTCAGACAAACCTAAAAACAGACTCTTAACTATAGAGAACAAACAGATGGTTACTAGAGGGGAGGTGTATGGGGGGATGTTAAGATAGGGAGTGAGGATTAAAGAGTACCCTAATCGTGATGAGCACTGAGTAATGTATAGAATTGTAGGATCACTATATTGTATATCTGAAATTAATATAATGCTGTATATTACCTATACTGGAATTAAAAAAAAAAAGAAAAAGAAAAGCAGACTCAAGTAAATAAAAAATTTTAAGTAATTTAAAAATACACACACGTGACTATATATGTGAATCGTTCAAATTCTATACATACTTATTGAAGATAGGAAGTAGTTTAATATTTTCTTTCAATAAATGAATACAGTACATAAACAAAAAATGCTAATGAAAATTCAAATTCTTTTCAGTTAAGAAAAAAAAGGTACCCATTTTAGATGTGCAACTTGATTCAAGCACATATTCAAAAACAAATAATCCTGAGATCAGACAGGCAGCTATAGGAAACCAAAGAGAAACAAACAAAAAAATACTCTAAGATGTTTTACTCATACTAATTATAAATCTGTAAGACATATACTCAATGCTCAGACTTGTGTATAGATTAGTTCCTTGGCGTATAAACATGAGATGTACTACATGCTAATACTCAAAATATATTTATAAAGTGTCAAAAATGATTTTAAAAAGTTGCTTTCACTTTGACAAATGGAAACTATACCTTTAGCAGGCCTTGTACAAAGAGCCCTGACTCGTATTTAAATGATGATTCTGCTTCACATAATCTGGAACATTTTCTCTCTGCTGGAGTCAGAAAAAGGCATAATGTTCTCACTATCTGTAAAAGAAAATATTTTAACATTAAAATAGGAAATTAAAGGCCACTCGTTTGCTTATGAAAGAAATGTGGATAGAAACTTCAACCATTATTGTCAATAAAGTACATCCTGAGAAGAAAGTATTCCTTAGTCACCTTCAGGAGTCCATAGGACATCACAGTTGTTGCTTAAAATAGGAAATCTGTGGGTCAAGTAATTTTGGGAAATGCTGGTAAATGTACCGTATGATATTTCAAAACCTTTATTGTTTGAATACTTATCGTGACCTTCCAGGTGATTGATACAATATGCATACTATATTCAACATATTTGACCATGGAACCCTTATCTCACTAAGAACTAATGACTTAATTATTGATTTTATCTCCACAGAGCAGTAACTATTTTTCAAATAAGTAAACAATTCTGGTCAAGAAAAATAAATGCAGTTAAATTAGGCAGAATTATGCCTCCTGTTGAATAGTTAAATTCCATTATAACGAATATTAGGATTGTCTAAATCCTTCAATAGAATGAGAATTAATTCTATCAAATTTGATTTAAAATAAGCAAGCCATTGGTTGGGCTTGGAAATCTATAATTCTAACAGGATTTGATCTATAGCTTTATTAGGAAAAGTAAAAAGCCATGTAAGTATGTTGGAATTCAGACTACATTCAGACAGTTTTTCATTAAAGAGTGTGGCAATCTTTTTCATATTAAAAAAATAAAAAAGAAGCAATTATGCCAAAAGAGGATGTGGGATGAAAAAAAGTGTTTTAAAAACAGAAAGCCCCTCAGGGCGCCTGAGTGGCTCAGTCGGTTAAGCGTCTGCCTTAGGCTCAGGTCATGATCCCAGGGTCCTGGGATCTAGCCTCAGATCGGGCTCCCTGCTCAGTGGAGAGTCTGCTTCTCCCTCTGCCCTTCCTTGTGTGCTCTCTCTCTCTCTCAGTCTGCCTCAAAAAAATAGATGAAATCTTAAAAAAAATAAAAACAGAGACCCCCAACCACAGAGCCTTCTTCTTGCAAAAGCTACTGAGAAGTCCTTCTGTGAAATCTGAAGGCTCTGGGTGACACAGATGGAAACCTACCTTCTTGGAGTAACAAATATAATAATAAATTGCTACACCAATATAGTAAGAGGTACATTAACCTCTCATAAATGGTTGTATGAAAAATATAATTTTGGTAAATTAAGGATCAGGCAAGCATACAGGGTAGCTTATTAGAAAAAAAAAAATACAAATACACTTGTTGAGGAAATAATCATTCCTAACATAGTTCCTGTGTAAAACATAAAAAAATCAGGTTTGCTTAAATTGATAGATATGTGCAACTTATCTCTTTTCTAATTAATAGTCAGTGAAGAAAAGTGCAAAATCCCTCAGTTTTTGCCTAATGCTTGAAAAGATAACTTCATTCTTTATTAAGTGGTCACAAATGTTACCAAATAAAACATAACTTCCACTGACCACTTAATAGCAAAAGGTCCCTAAAAAAAATAGATGCACGAGGAAAAGCAAGATAAGAAATCAAGATGAAAAACCAGATAACATTTCTTTGGAATTAATGTCAAAAGTACATGGTTATTGGGGCGCCTGGAAGGCTCAGTAGGTCATGACACCTCTGGTTCCCTGCTCAGGAGGCAGTCTGCTTTTCTCTCCCTCTGCCCCTCCCCCTGCTTGTGCTCGCTCTCGCTCTCTTTCTCAAATGAAGAAATAAATTTTTTTTAAAAAAAGATTTTATTTATTTATTTGAGAGAGAGAGAGAGAGAGAGAGAGAGAGAGAGAGAGAGAGCGTGAGACGGGGGAGGGCCAGAGGGGGAAGCATACTCCCCGCTGAGCAGGGAGGCTGATAGCGGACTCAATCCCGGGACTCTGGGATCATGACCTGAGCCCCCTGAGCTGAAGGCAGTTGTTTAACCAACTGAGCCACCCAGGTGCCCTCAAATAAATAAATAAAATCTTTTTTTTTTTTTTTAAAGATTTTATTTATTTATTTGTCAGAGAGAGAGAGTACAAGCAGATAGAGTGGCAAGCAGAGGCAGAGGGAGAAGCAGGCTCCCCGCCGAGCAAGGAGCCCGATGTGGGACTCGATCCCAAGACCCTGGGATCATGACCCGAGCCGAAGGCAGCCGCTTAACCGACTGAGCCACCCAGGCGTCCCTAAATAAATGAAATCTTAAAAAAAAAGTACATGGTTATTATCCTATTTATTAAAAGTGATGTCAGAAAACAGAAGACAAATATTTTAAAAAAATATCTTATTTTAAGAAATTCTCAAAACCATTTCTACAATACTGAGAACTGTATAATATTTATGAATTATGAAAATAAAACGGATAAATGATTTCCTATTTAAGCAGTTTACTTCAACTTATTTTTGTCACGGGGTGTCACACAGTAATTTGGCCAGATTCTATTACCTCCTTATACTATTAGATTGTCTTGACTGCAAGCTAACTTTTAAATTACAATCCATGATATGATAGCAGCATTAAGAAGTCATATTATTGGCTGGATTATAAAGTAAATTACCTTATTTACTTTTTCTGCACTGCTACCTACGACGACAGAACAGCCACAGGTTTGCAAGTGTGAGCTAATGGCACTGCAAGGAGAAGAAAAAAGATGAAAAGCACTGCCAGTAAACAATGTCACAAACTAAAACAAAAAAAAAGGGCAAGTGAACTTCAAACAACTGAGACTAGCCTGGTGAACGCCAAGCTACAAGAAAAATGCCATTTCTTATTTCCTATAGTACTTTACATTTTCCTCAGGCCTTTCACAGAGATTCTCCCATTTGAACTTAAAACCCAGTTAGTAAAATACTACCATTTTATAGTGAAAGAAACTGAGGTGTAGAGAGGTTAAGTGATTTATTTAAAATCAAATGGGATTAAAAATAATGATATGAATGGCTGAGAGAGAGCAGAATCAGCACTTAAGTGCTTCTGAGTCAAGCTATGTAAGGCTTCTAGGTTAAAAATACTCACGCTTCTGAGATTCTCTGAGGAAGACTATGGACATAAAAAGCAAATCCTTTATCCTTTATCCTTTCACTTCTCATTGAAAAAAAATAAAATTTCACAATATTTTTTAATTGTGTAAAGAAACACTAAGGTAGAAGATGAGATTATACATGCAGAGAGAGTACTTAGTATAGAGACTGACTCACAGGCACCTGATAAATTTTGGTTGTTATTATTGTTACTACATTTTCCTTCAGAAATAGAAAATTTCCTTCAGAAATTTTCCAGAAAAATTTCCAGAAAATAGAAAATTTCCTCCAGAAATAGAAAATGTGAGCTATTATGTACTTATATTTTCAGGTACTGTTTATGTGCTTAATATGATTTATCTCACTCAATTCTTACAACAAATCACATGAAGTAGGTACTATTATTATTCCTATTTTACAGATGAGGAAATGGGGCACAGAGACTTCAGGTAGCTTCCCCAGGTTCACACAGCAATAACCCAGAAAATCTGGTTTCAGAGCCCACACCTTAAGTACTAAAACTGAAACATCTGCTGAAAGATGGAAGGATCAGCAAAAATACAAATAATTTTCTTTTCCAGGCCTAAATAACTTAAGTCCATACAAATGAAATTTAATTTGTAAGGGTTCTGTGATATTGTGATTTTAAGAAATACATATTACGGTCTTCACCCACAGTTCCCCACCCACAGTTCCCAGCTGTTTCCAAAACCCTTGGAATTCCTAAGTGTAGGAAATGATAGAGATGCCTTTTGTTATGTTAATGAGGTGACTTCTGGAAAGCACCTAAGGATGGGGACTGATTGCCAATGGAGCCAACCATATGACAAGGGTTAGAACTTTCAGTCCCTCCCCCTAACTTCTGGGGAGGGACGAGGGGCTGGAGGTTATCTCCAATGGCCAATGATTTAATCGATCATGCCTATGAAATGAAGCCTCCATAAAACCCCAAAAGGAACGAGTTTGGAGAGCTTCTGGGTTAATGAATACAGATGCGGGGAGAGTGGTATGCTTGGAGACAGTATGGAAGCTCTTCACCCTTTCCCCAGACCTTGTCCTATGCATGCATCTCTTCCACCTGGATGTTCATCTGTATCTTAGATTCTATCGTTTATAATAATCAAGTAAATAAAATGTTTTTTTGAGTCCTGTGAGCTGCTCTAGCAAATGAATGGAACCCAAGGAGGGGGTTGTAGGAACCTGATTTATAGCCAATTGGTAGGAAGTCCAGGTAATAACCTTAACTTGTTACTGGTGTTTGAAGTCCAAGGAGGGGATGGCTGGGATGTTCAATCTGTTGCCGGTCAG
>CM052892.1:37103525-37232385 GCA_028534135.1 Potos flavus | reverse complement strand
CATCTGTGCATTAGCTCAATTTTTTGTGTGCATCCATTAGTAGGATGTGTTCTAAGGTATCAGAGATGCCTAAGAGGGGTTATTTTTTGGGTCTGGGAAATCTCAAAAACTTTTCCATATAAATTAATGGTAACTGCTTCTTTATGGCCATTTCAGTATATAAAAGGTTTTTATAGGAACACTCTATTTTTGGATAGTGGGGGGAAAACCTGTCTAGGATAAATGGGGCAATAAAAAAATAAGAACTGAAAACAAAGAACAACATCCTGTGATAGAAATACCTGATAACTTGTTAAAACACAGCGTCAAATAAGTCTACTCCTTCAAAACGTTTCTAAAGGATGTACAAACTATTTAAAACTAATTTTCATTCTTCCAGGAATGATTTTCTTTAGTCAGAGTGGAATCATTGGCTTATCATTTACCAATCTGTGCAATAATTAAATTACCATGCCAAATTTAGAAGGGATTTGCTTTGATAATTATTTGAGATATAAAAAATTCTTGTTAATTAAAGATCATTGATGCATTTTATATTTAAAAGTAAGGAAAACCAACCATAAAAAAACTTTGAAGTAGTCAGCAAATAACTCAGTAGTAAAGCTCGAGTCAATACATTCACAATAAGCGTTAGTACCCGGGTGCAAATAAAAATCACATATATTTTAAGCATCAATAAAACAGACATCAAAAATGTAATTTTGAAATTTGTAGTTTCTAAAATGAAAGTGAAACCTCAGTATAGAACATCACAGATGCAGAGTCTCAAAGATGGGTGATCTCTCATTTATTCATTACCATCACCCCTGCCCCCAAATTTTTGAACCATCCTGAATATGTAAACTTTTAGAGAGAGATGAAATTGTCACATATCTGTTAATTTTTAGCTAAACATGTTTTTAAAATAACATATTAAGAATAATCCAGTAACAGTTTTTTTCTCACTCATCTCTCATGAAACTATTTTATTCAAATTCTTCACATGTATCTTTAAATCTCAGTCATTCCTAGAGTCATTTTTTGAGTGACTATACCCAGTTTTTCAGAAACTTGGGAATTTAAATGTGATGCTGTCTGTGGAAATGTTATGCTAAGCCATAAGTCTTCTTGCATCATATAGAAGGTTTTATTATTTTAAAAAATTCATCCTGTAGTAACCTTCAAACATAACCACTCACTGTTTCTGCTCTTTAAAAGAATTTTTAAAATGCTTGTTTACAAGTATAACCAACACATGCAATTCAACAAGAATGATGACTAGCTATAAAGCCATTTCTTTATAAAGTGATTTTATCAGATGATAGCTATAAGCATCCAAAAGTTGCACTGAATGAAGTCAGTGACTGACTCCAGACTAATGTGTCATCCCCAAATAGTATTTACTTGTTCAAAATAAAGTCATTTTAAGCACATGATGTGAGATTTGCAAGGATTCGATTATCAGGCAGCTTCTTCGCAGAAAGGGTAACTGTAGTAAAATATCTTCCCTTAGGTTTAGGCATATATATAGTGCCATAAACTATATCTCAGATATTTATTGTAACTGAATGCATATCCTCATCAAAGCTTAACAAAAGAAGTACTACAAGCCTGAACACAGAAGAAACTCAAAAGAAAATCCGTTTCTTTTCTGCCTGTGACTTCTCTAACTTGAACTTCATAGCAGGAACATGTTTCCTCTTTAAAACCTCCCGTTTGTCTAAATATACAGAAGGAAGAGGGTAACTTTTTCAAGAAGAGCCCTTAAAACAGAAATAAAACTTAATAGTGGTAAATTTTTTAAGTACAGGTTTCTGGTTTGAAAAAAAAAATCTCAGGAAAAGCAGAATTTTACTGGGTCTTTTTTTTTTTTTAAAGATTTTATTTATTTCTTTGACAGAGAGAGAGATCACAAGTAGGTAGAGAGGCAGGCAGAAAGAGAGGGGGAAGCAGGCTCCCCGCTGAGCAGAGAGCCCGATCCCAGGACCCTGAGATCATGACCTGAGCCGAAGGCAGAGGTTTAACCCACTGAGCCACCCAGGCACCCCGAATTTTACTGGGTCTTAAATTTCTTTATCTTGAGGTAATTCTACTAACTACTCCATAACTAGTAGGTACATCTAGAGGTTGGTAAAAGTCCCCCCCAACGCTTGGCACTCTGCTCATCGACCAACAAGTAAAGGCTAGGCTTCCCTGGGTAAAGGGAAACCTTTTCTGGTAAGTGTTAGTCCTTTCCCCAGGATTACCTCCTCTGGCCTGGGAAGTTATTTACAAAAATACAGATATAATAACAATTTTGTAAAAGAGGTCATTTTATAGGGTTTTGTATTTTTCTGGTTTAAGTCCTATATGTTCCCAAGTTTTTAGAACAGTTATTGTTTAAAGTACTATTTTGTCTTAGGCGCGCTGAAGGAGAAGCAGAGTAAAGACAACCCAGTCATCCTTAGACTGAAGTTCAACACAAGAGACACTGAGGGTGGCCAGAGGCAATGGGAGTAAAAGCAAAGAATCCCTTCTCCATTGAAGATTCCCCTTCAGAACATCTCTGCCCTGCACTGAAATGGTTTGCATTTAACTTCCACAAGGGAAACCACATCCATGCAATCATGCACCTCAGACACTGGTGCCTGTACCCTAAGGAGATTCAAAGCCGAGGGATAACCATGCACGTTTCCCTAGAGACTTCATGTAACCAGAAGGCTGATCAGAAAGGTGAGGAATATTACTGGTAAACTGGGACATTAAATAGATAAAAAATATAAATCGTGAGTTTTAAAAATCCAGCATGAGACTTCAAATAAATATTATGCTTAGAACTGTCTGTATCCCCAGCTATCTTAGAGGAGTATACTTACTTCCCTCCTGTTATAACTACTTCTGGGGAAATGCTTAAGAAGCAATGCCTTAAAGAAAATCTCATGTAAAACTTAAAATTTTTACTATGAAAAAGTCATTTAAAATTTACTCAGTGCAAAAAGAAAAAAAAAGGTAGCAAAACTGCTATTATTCTTCACTTATTTAACACTTTATGTCTAAGATATGAAAATTTTCACCCAGTTTATTCCATATATTTCCATAAAGGCTCTGTTCATTTTCATACTCACTCTGTCAAAATAGTATTGGTATGGCTTCAAGGCCTTAAGAAAAGTAGCCCTCACTCTTACATAGATGCATGTTGTGAGCTTGGTGGCGTTTGATAGTACGCAGTCTGCACCTTACCTGATCTTCCATTCTTTCTGTGCCTTCTAAGACTATCTTCTGCACATTTTCTTGCCTTTCCTGAGCAAGAGAAAATTCATTAAAATTAACAAAACAAAACATTTTGATATTCGTTTATTTTTCACAATACTGTTAAATGACAGACATGTTGTTGTGTAATTCAGTTCATGGGAAAAATATTTTCCACATTAGGGCAGAAAAAAAAAGGGAAGGGGCAGGAAATTATTTCAACAAATCCATTCTCTTATAAACAATACAAAATAAAATATAAACACTCTTCTCTCTGCAGTTAAAAAAAGATAACTTATCAGAAAACAGTAAATGTAACATGTGAATGGTTTCACAAAGGAAACTAATGGTTTGTACTTTTCAAATTAAGTAAGATCAAGTTATATGTATTTGGGGCTTCCTGATTTTAAATGATTTTCATAAACATTTAAAATAAGAAAACACAGTATGCAAACATAGTAAAACACTCTTCTTTTCAAAGATACTATTACTCTTTACTAGGAGTACAAGCCTTATAAAATTAATAAGTCTTTAACAGACTTCCATGTTAGTATCAAAACTGTAAAGGAGAAAGGAGAGTTAAATTTGTTCTTCAGGTCTGCCAAAAGTATATGAAAATATAAATATCACTAAATATTAAAACTATGGGATTTAAGGGAGGACAGTAATTTCCTCTGGCTCGATCTACAGAATGAAAAGGAACATCTCCTAGAACTACTTGGTGCAATCTCTTCATTTTACAAATTTCAGAACTTGGCAAAGAAGCTAAAGAGATCAAAGGCTACATGGCCAACTGCTTATGAAACACTTGTTTTGAACTGCTTGTACCTACACACAGTATCAAGTGAAAAACAGGATCATGCAATGCAAAAAGAGAAAAGGTTTCAGTTAAAAGTTTCCAAGACAAACCTGGACTCCAAAGCTTACTACGATGTTCTCAACTTCTCCAAGCTTTAGCTTTTACTTGTACCACAGAACTATCATCTCCTACCTTCAAGGGTTATTATGAAGATCACTGACATCAGACTACCAGAACTATCTAATAGGGCAGATCCAAGTAATAGCTACTGTTTGAAGTTAAGTGCATGTAATTTCTAAAAATTAGATATAAATGTATCAGAAGATAAACTTTCAATGGCTAGGTTAGCATGATTAAGAAGCTCAAAAACCACTCACCTTGTGCATCCATATCCTTCCTTTCCTGATAATGTGTGTTAATCTATCAACACACACTCTGTGAAGTGGGAGGTAGAAGCTAAGTTCTGTCTGTGGAAGTATAATCGATAGACCGTATGTGCTCCTATCTCCATTCCAGTTTCCATCAAAGATTAACGAAACAATAATTACTCCTTTTTCAGACAAGACAAAAAACTTCACATCTATAGCCCCACTCTCTGCATTTCGGAGGATTTCTCCATTTAAGGTGTGGTTGGCAAGAAAAGTTATTTCTCCATCGCTGAGAAGTAGCTGTTCTGTCTTTGGAGCCCAAATGTGTCTGACTCTAGGACCAAGAATATTGTCCCAGTAAGCAAAGGTGGCTGCTAATAAAGGTGATTCACCACTTAAAGCAATCTCTGTCTTGGCAACAGCTGGAGATGGCGGTGGACAGAGATTCGACATCACTGCAGCCCAACTACCACATTATCCAAATGCTCCAGGGATATCTAAACAATAACATACAAAACCAATGATTAGGTTCAGCAATTTTAAAATCATACATCAGAAATTCAAATGATTTAGGCCTATGTGGTTCTTTTCCTCAGTCAAAAAAGATTTGGAACACGTCCCCTAGTAAAATAGACATTTGACTAGCATGGCAGCTGCACACTAAATGCTTGCTAACACAATGATAATCTTATGATACATAGTAACTTGTCACCTATATTCAGGGAATACGCTTAGAAATCCAAAATAATAATGACCTAAAAAAAGGGTCTTTGAACATTAATATGAAATATCATATACTAAAGTTCATAGAATAGACCCTCACTGTCCCCAAATATCCCGTCTATGTGCAATTCTAATGATTGGATATTTGGTTCCAAAACCACAGCAACAAAGAGGAGCAAATTGGGAAAGAAGGGCTCAGCTAGAGACCACCACACTTGTGGGTTGAACTGTGTCCCGTTCCCCGCCCCCCCCTAAAATATATGTTCAAGTCTTAATTCTTTGTATTTATGAATGTGACCTTATTTGAAAATAGGTATATTCAAATTAAGATGGGGTCATACTGGATTAGGGTAGATCCTAATTCAATGATTGGTGTCCTTATGAGAGAAAGATTTAGAGACACATGGACAAAGAGGAAACAGGGCTATGTAAAGACAGAAGTAGGAATTAGAGCGATATGACTACACGCCAAGGAAAGCCAAAGATTGCTGGTAACTACTGTAAGTTAAGAGGCAAGGAAGAGTCTTCCCTCTAGCTTTCAGAGGAGTATGTTCCTACGGACACCTTATTTTGATTGGATTATTTGTTCTTTGGGTGTTGAGTTTGAGAAGTTCTTTATAGATTTTGGATACTAGCCCTTTATCTGATATGTCATTTGCGAATACCTTCTCCCATTCTGTTGGTTGTCTTTTGGTTTTGTTGACTGTTTCCTTTGCTGTGCAAAAGCTTTTGATCTTGATGAAGTCCCAATAGTTCATTTTTGCTCTTGTTTCCCTTGCTTTTGGTGATCGGACACCTTATTTTGGACTTCTAGCTTTCAAAACTGTGAGAGAATAAATTTTTGTTGTTTTATATCACCCAGTTTGTGGTACTTTGTTATGGCAGTCCTAGGAAACTAGTAAAGACACCTGTCAGCAGAAACACCTTAAAGGTGGCTGGGTTATGGACATTGAGGAGGGTATGTGCTATGGTAAGTGCTGTGAAATGTGTAAGCCTGAGGATCCACAGACATGTACCCTGGGGCAAATAATACATTATGTGCTAATTTAAAAAAAAAAAAAAAAAGAAGAAGAAACACCTTAAAGCTGTTAAAGGGCGGGGGCGGGGGGGGAGGGGAAGGAAGAAAAGAAAAACAAGAGAGAAAGAAAGAAAGACAAGAAGAAAGACAGACATAAGATTGCAAAGACACAATAAGCTGGAGCCATAATAAAAAATGAGCAAACACTACTGTTATTCTCAACAAGCGCTCTGGGTTTCAGGGTACTAAAGCCCAATACTGGCGTTTAACACTGAAACATCAAGATGACGATAAATATGTTTATATGCTTCTTAAATTTAAGAAAGCAGTGCACAGCAGTACAGAGTTCATTACAGAGAGTTCTGTACTAAATGGCTAAACTAAAAAAGCTTCAGTTATTTAGAACACGTAAAGAACAAAGTGACTGGATGGATACTGGTCAAAGCCTTTCACTCTGCTGAGAAAAGACACAGAGAGAAAAGCTAACTGGCCAAGGTCACAGAGTCAAGCGAGAGTCAAGGTCTCTTATAAGTCTTGACCCACTGAAATCTAACACTCTAAAGGCATATATACTCTCTGTGATATTAGTGTAAAATGAATCATTCTTGACTAATATTAAAATTGAGGGGCACCTGGCTGGCTCAGTCAGTGAAGCACGTGACTTGATCTTGGAGTTGTGGGTTTGAGCCCCACATTGGGTGTAGAGATTACTTAAAAATAAAACCTTAAAAAAAATTGAATATGTGTATTGAAAGGCCTACAGTGAAAAGAACCATTAACAATTACATTTAAGCAAGTCTAAAATTGGGGAATCTATTCACTGTAATGATAAAAGATAGCAATTAATAGGTGAATTATGATATAACTATCTTTGCCTATGGGATTGCTTTGGGAGGCAACATTTGCTCTATAACTACAATTCATTTACTGAAGGAATTTTATCTACGTCTTGTCAAGAGAGTTCAGAGACTGCTGAAAAGCAGTGGCTTCTATTTTTAGGGTATAGATGAGCATTTTTATCATGCATGTCAAGAATAGGTATACAGAACTTGGCAAAACACTTTATAGTATGCACGTGTTGAAATGATTTAACATAAAGGCAGTTCATGTATGTATTTTTTAGTTCAGTAATTCATTTAGGGAATATTTACTTTTTAATATGTTATATCAGCTTAATAGTCTTAAAAGACTATATAGGACATAAACTCTCTAGCTTATTTAAAATATCCACTGTTTTGGACAAAATTTTAACAGTTTACAATGACAGAATACAGGAATGTAATTTGAATTCAAACTGTAATGATGCCATTGTCATCATTAATAACAAACTGGGGGCAAGGAGATGAGTTAACACACAGCCACCAAATTATATTGTAGCATTTTCCTTTTGTTCTTCCTTTTTGGATAAAAAAGGTGAATAATTATAAGAACAATATTTTAACTCAAACATTTCATCATTACGCTGAAAATAAAAGCATTTCCTAAAACCGAACCAAGCCCCAGAGCAAAATCTGGTTGGATTATGGGAAAACTTTTACCTGACTGTGAAAATTAAACTATTACAGACCATTAATTACATTTATAGTCGTTGCTATTATCATTAGAAAGAAAACAAAAGACAAGCATGTTGAATTGTTTAGGTTAAAATCCTGCTAAAATTAATAATTTTGAGACATGAAATGTTACAGAGAAGTATAATTAGGAGAGCTGTAAAAATAATTTTACTAACACTTAAAGTCATCATCTTTGGTGAGAAAAATCCATATACATAAATATGGCTGAAAAAATTCAGGTCAAAACCAATAGTCTTATCTATATATCTACAGGTAGTTGGCTACTCCAGAAGGTTATCAAACATTAGCCATAAGAGTCTTTTGAGGGAAGCCAGGATCCAAATTGGGTGACACGGTGGCTTTCCACTCCTGTAAACAAAGAATAGGGTTCATGAGGATGTACCCAATATACTTTCTGAAAATAATCCAACATATGCAGACATAAAGATTATATTAATTACCATCTGTTAAAACTGTTAGCAGAGTAAAAGGTTCAAAGCTTTAGCTTTTGCTAAAAACCAGCATCTCTTCTCCCACTGGTATTTAGAAAGTTGATTGGCCCACTGCTGTTGTAAATCAGAATTCTACCGTCATAAGGCTCACACTTCTTGTAACCATGCTTTCTGTTTATTTTCTCCCAGCCCTAAAAGCAGCAGGGTCCTAAGACAGCCCACTTTCAAAAACAGACGCTCCCCAGGCCAACATTAATGATAGTGCACTGCTAACACCGACTGTTAGCAACACTCTCTAAATTTTTATCAAGCAAGATTCGCAGATGAAATTTATATATCACTGTCAGGCTCTCACAGATCCAAGTTTCTCACATAATAGGCAGGCTAACCCACACAACTCCTTTGAACTACTTAATTAACATAGAGCCCAAGGGCAGGCTTGAAAGATAGGAGTCCTCATTGTTTTTTGTTTTTGCTTTTTTCTCCGAAAGCAAATTTTGGATTGCTAACAGAGTCAAATAAAGAGACTATTTTATCAACTTTATAAAGAGAAGAAAAAATCTTTTTAACACCTATGTAACTTTCCTGGAGCAGGTTAGTGCTGGCTTTGTGCGCAATAAGCAATGTGGTCTAGAATTTCTCTCATTTTTGTTTTAGATGTATGGAGTAGTCAATAATGAGGTGATTTCCAACTAATTCAGGGCTTTCCCAGAGCAAGCAGGGTTTGGCTGAGGTGCTGGCCAAAGGTATCTGTGTCACATAATACCATCATATTTCAAGTATTCTGACTCCATATTATTAATCTTCCATATATTCTCTCTTCCGTAAGGTTCCCAATATGTTAAAAATTTTCTAAAGTCTGATAAAGATGGTATCAAACAGTATTTTTCAAATTAAAAGTACAAATTAAATGTAAAGCCAGACGTGTTGTGTTCCCTTGCTTTTCATCACAGGTGAGGGATGGGAACAGTTTGTATCGGAATTTATCCACTGGCCACAACCACTGTTACTTTTCTGAGGCCTAGCAATCTCCATTGTTTCTGAAAGGGTCATCTCTCTTGGGCAAGTGCATGACCTCCCTGTGTCTCCTTAATACTGTAGCCTGGCGGAGTAGGGAGTGACTCAGATGCCGTGTGGGCATATTAGACACGTAATCAGTGCACTTCTTTCTGCAGCAGATACTATCAGTCAAGTGATGCTCAAGTCATAATGGTCACTTCCTTTAAGTCTGTGTAACCTCGTTGCTGTGAAGCAATCAAGTCAGGACCCACACAGTGGGAGCACAACCCAGTCTAGAATTGCTCCTCAAATTCACAGGGAACTGGCAATCTTTAGAAACATGCATTCAAATTGTGTAGCCATGTGGTATCTTCCCCCGTGCCATTCCACCCGGCTTTATCTCCCCTCCGACCCGGACTTGGGGTTCTCCGCGCCCCACCCGCCCTCTGGCCTTCCGCAGAGCCAGGCCTCTCAGTGCTCGAAGCGCTTTCCCTTGAACCCGCGGCGCAGGTGGTCCGACGGATCGGTCTGGGTCTCACACCGGGTCCCCGGGAAGCGGCCGGCTCGTGGACTGCGGGCGGGAATGAGGGCCAGAGGCCCGGTCCCCAGCCCATGGTCTCCGTGCCGCCGCTGCCGGGAAGCCGGGGGCCCGGATGGACCCTACTAGTCACCAGTTGGAAATCCCGATGCCGGGTTTCCGTCTGGGAGGACGAGCCGAGCCCTGGGGAGAGCTGCTGCCACCGCCGCCGCCCTCGCACGGTCCCCGTACCCCAACCCCAAACAGTCGCCGGCCCGCCGGCTTCTCACTCACCCACTCGCCACCGCCTGCGACTCAGCCGCCGCGGGCGCAGGGACCGCAACCGCAGCCCGGCCACCGCCCCGCCCCGCCCCTGGCCCCGCCCCCGCCCCGGTCGCGGCCCCTCGCGCTCGTCCCGACCCCGAACACGCTTCACGTGGCGGCTGTTTCCCGCTTGGTCCTCTTCTTCTGGGTAAGTTTTACCCAATTTTTCGCCCATCGCCTTTAACGAATGCTGTGAGAGCAAGGGAGGGGAGAAAAGGTGAGGAAAACAAAAGCACACACCTCCTAAGCACACGCCTCCTGTTTTCTCTGGACCCCGCCCCCGAAGGGAAGCGACCGGGCAGCAGGGATGGTTGACGCGTCAAGCGCCATCTTTCACGTGGGCGGAAGAAGTTGCTGCTTCGTTTTCGTTTCCTCGTGGGACACCGTAGGTTCGTCTTGGAGTTTTCTATTTGCTATTACGTGAACACGCGAAGCCTGTGGAAGGGGGCGGGCTAAACTTGCTCCATCTCTTTGTTCCATGACGTGCTTCGTGAAAGTGTTGAGTAAGGTGTTAGCCGAGATAGTGCTGTTTTTAGAGGAGAAGTCTGGCCGCTCTGAGAAAGCCTAGTTGGTAGTTGTGAATGGTTTTGTTTGTGCTTGGCAGGTAGCGGTCGCTCAACAAGTGTGTGTTGAATTAATGCATTTATTTTTTCCTTATGACACAATTAAGTGGGCTATGACTCCACCCAAGTATGGTTAGGTAATTTCCTTTTTCCACAATACGTAGTCACCGCAAGTTTGTCGTCTTTACGTGTAAACATTTTCGTAAGTTCGATTTTCACACTTTTAAACGTCATGTTTGTTAGTTGCACAATGTGGACAAGTTGGGGTTTTTTAGCCTTTGGTCTGCAAGGGTATATATTCATGCTACAGATGAATGGCACTTACCATTTTTCATATTAAAAATCATACAGCACGTCTTTATCACTCACTGGGGAAGAAAAGGAAGAATATATACACAAATGACTCCCTCAAACCTCTACCTTCTGCAGAGTTAGTATATTCTGCAGAATATACACCCAGTCAGTGCTGTATATGCTTATAGCACCAAATAACTACCATTTATCTAGTTCCGGTTGTGCATCTGGTACTGTGCTCCTTAGTTGAGGAAAAGAATTGTGTTTAATCCTCCTAACATATCTAGGGTATAGATATCGTACCCCAGTTTTGTGCAGTTTCAGTGAGACCTCAGGACATTAGGCTGGTACTAAGTTGATGACAGCTCTTCTCAGCTAACACCTATAGGGGATAATACTGACAAACCCAGGTTAGAGTAAAACTGAGACTCGGATTAAGTGTTTAGGAACGGAGTATAGTGCCCAAAACAGTTTTTCATATTTCAAAAATTGGCCATATACAAAATAATTTCCCTAGTCTCCAACAGATTTTGGGTTTTGTGCAGTATCAACTTCAGAACAACTGTGCTTTCTAAATTCTGGGTGACCATGAGAAATAAGATACATAAGTAAAGTGGCTCTGTACACGGGATGTTTTGTGGCTAGTGGATGTGAATTTTTTCCCCTATGTGTAACCAATTATTTAGACATTGTGTAGCAGTATCTTGTATGTCTTTCAGTGAATCAGAGCAAAAAAATCAATAAGGAAAAAGTAATTATGGCTTAGTACTGTGATCCATAGTACTTATATGGTATAACATTTTACATTTGAAGGTGTGAAATAGGACAGATAACCCTTCTTCAGGGAAACAAAGAAAAAATGATACTAAATACATAGTATTGTGATCCATATTAGCAGCACCAAAGGATGACTTGGGAAGGATTTAACCCTTATCTCCTCCAAACTTTGTCAGTCGGCCCAAATAGGCCATTGCAAGAAACTTGCCATCTAGTGAAAATAGAAATTTTGCTATTGAAATATTTCTTAAAGCAAGAGTCCTAGTCCTTCATTTCCAACAGAATCCCAAGACTTTCTTTAGCAATTTTTGAGCTATCCACTTATCTACATATTAATGAACAATCATATGAAAAGTGTCTACAACTAGGGGAGCAGTGAATAGTTAAGAGGTTGGGCTCTGGAGTCTTTGCCTCTGATTAGTTGTGAGACTTCGGACAGCATGTGACTTCTTTTGCCTTAGTTTCCTTAGCTACAAAGTGGCAAGCAGAATAATTTCTCATGGGGTTGTTGTGAGGCTGAGCTAAGGATTTAGAATAGCACATTCAAGAAATGATGGCTCTAATCTCAATTTTAGTAACCACGCAAGAATAACAAAAGAAATAACAAACATCAGACAAATCTCTTAAACTGTGTGCATATTTATAATTCTAATAAATAGAATACCAGAACCCAGGAAGCATTATTGGTACATAACAAATGTCAGTTATTGTCAGGAAGCCTTCTCCCCATCCACTCTTTATTAATATATTTCAGGAATGTCTTATGTGCTGCTTCAGAGCTGGAGTTGAGGACTTGTTGATTACCTTCCATTTACCAGGATTACAGCAAATTAGATTGATTGATTGATTGATTGATTTTTTAGCAAATTAGATTTAACTGTGACTGGCATGCAAACTATCTGATGTCGGACATGGATGAGGAATATTGCTGTATAAACCACAGTGAGTTTAATTTCTTTTAAGTAATGAGATTTTATATGGTTGCCTTAATCATTGGAGACTGTCAATATGCACTTTATGGTACATTACCTTTTGATTGGAATGTGAATGAACCAACACACAACTGAGGTGCTTGCAGTTGGAATCTTGGTTACTGGATATATTAAGTTAGTTCTGTGAGCCAGTGTGATATAAATGGTTTAGAAAGCTCTAGTGGGTCCATATCTATTCTAATGATGCACAATGTAGGCAACACTCCTGTGAGGGAACATTAGGATCTCATGTATATATTTTCAGGTCCTTCTGGGACTCACCATTCTACAAACAGTAAGCTTCTCAATGAGAGGAATCACATCCTCCACCAGGTATTAACCTCTGTTTCTTCCTCCATGTTGGTGCTCAGTACATCACAAGCAACAGTTGTGAATGATCTAAGTCCCAAAATAAAGAGTCCCCAGGGAGAAGAAATTCCTAGCCAATTGCAGCATCATAAGATGCACAACAAGAAAGAGAACAACTAGGAAGACAAGCCTATCAATTTCTTAAATCCTAGACAAGATCATTAGCCGATTTCTTATAGAGGAAGACAGATTTTGAAGACACATCTTGATAAGTTTGTCATAATTTGATGGAATTTAGATGCAGTGGGTAGTGCAGAGTGATAGTTTTGGTTCTGTCCTACTAGAATGAGAGAGGGACAGTGGACCCGTTTCAGAAGAGTGGCCACATTTAACCACAGTGACTCCTGTAGCCACACGCTTCCCAGGCCCATTTCACATTGTTTCCCTGAGCCTGCCTGCAGTTATCAATCTCCACCCTCCCCAGTCCCCTCCCCCCAGCAGCTTTCAGCATTTTCTCATTTTCTCGTTTGTACTTGACTACACTTACTAGTATGTTGCCTTTAAAAAGTAGTTCTTTAGTTATTTCATGTGTGACTTCTGCCTCTCCCCAGGGTGGTGTGCTTACAATTTCATCTTCTCACTCCTTTGTTTTAGGCACCTATCAGATATCATACCAGCTGGCTGATTGAAACGTTATTCCAACGACTTAGAATTGTTATCCTTTGGCCAGGCCTCCATCTTGCTAGGGCTTCTTTTGAAAATAGCTTTTGACTTTATGAGTCAGAATCACTGTGTCCAAGGTTCAGGGTCACTTTGATTTAAAGTGAGTGAGGAACTTGTGTCTTTTTGTCATCAGTTTCATCTTTCCTACCCCCTCTCCACACTATTTCTTTAACCCAAAAAAGAAATAGAAAACCATAACTGTCCTTGGGGCAGTCTCAGGTCACCTAGTTTTAAAATGTTTGGCATCTGTTTTGTTTTGTTTTTAATTGAAATAGAGTTGACATACAATGTTAAATTAGTTTTAGGAGTACAATATAGTTCTGTATAGTACTCGTTACTGACCACGATAAGTGTAGTCACCATCTGTCGCCACACAGTTATCACGGTATTATTGACTATATTCCCTATGCTGTACTTTTCATCTCTGTGGCTTATTTGTTTCATAGGTGAAAATTTGTACCTCTTAATCCAACATCTGTGGGGTTTTGATATCTACCCTTTTTCTTCTTCAAAATTATCTTGACAAAACTGACCCTTTCTTTTCCATGTGACTAGAAGGACCGAGTGGCCTCTACCACAAATAAGCTTTGTGACATTTTCATTGGAGTTGCATTGAACTTATAGGCCAATTTATTCTTTCCATTTATAAGGATGGCATATTTCTCCACTTGCAACTTCTCATATATTTTTTAATTAGGTTTTATAATTTTTTAAAAAGATTTTATTTATTCACTTCAGACAGAGAGAGAGAGGGAGGGAGCAAGCATAAGCAGGGGGAACGGCAGTCAGGGGAGAAGCAGGTTCCCCGTTGAGCAAGGAGCCCACGTGGGGCTTGATGCCAGGATCCCTGGGATCATGACCTGAGCTAAAGGTGGCCACTTAACCAACTGAGCCATCCAGTCGCCTCTTAGGTTTTATAATTTTTGTGGAAAAGACACTTCACATGTTTTTTGAGATTTTCCCCATTATATTTTAATTGTGTTGCTATTAAAAAATTGTTTCTTCTGAAAATGACATTTTAAATTATTTGTTGCCAGTGTTTAGTATCACTATTTTCTACCTTCATCTTGTGTTTGGCAGCCTTGCTAATTGTTCTCACTGGTCGTAAATAATTAAAAACAACAAAACAAAGAAATAAGCTTAAAACAAAAAGGTACCTATCATTTCACTCTCATGTACAACTTTCGGTAGCTGCCTGTTTCCCAGAGTGTGCAGGGTCCTTAGCATGACTAAAGGCTCTCCACAATCTGGCTCGGGCTGAATTTTCAAGGCCTCATTCTTAATGCCCTTTCCACGAATTTCTTGCAGATCTATGAGTGTTTATTGCTTTGTGACCACTCACCTAGTTCTCTTGGCCTGGAATGGTTTTACCCTTCCAATACTGTGTGAGGAAATCTTTTTACTGCAGCCACATGCTGCCTCCTCCAGGAAGTCTCCTTGAATCTCCCTGGTTGGAATCAATGCGACATTCTGTTGTGTACCCTCAATCTCCACCCCTCCGCTATTAATATAAAAATCGAACTCTCTGTATTTACATTTTACAATGTAAATTATCATCATATAATATTAAAATTAGAATCTATTTGTACACTTATCATGATGAGCACTGAGTAATATGTAGAATTGTTGAGTCACTATATTGTACACCTGAAACTACCATAACACTGTATGTTAACTACACTGGGATTAAAATAAAAAAAAGTAACAATAAAGAAATTTGAAACTATTAGAGATGGTGGCAACAAGATGATGTACTGTTTAATGGCATCAGTTTTGGAGTCCAGCTAACCTTCCATCTGAATCCTGGCTCAGCTACCTTGTATCCTTGGGCAAGTTAATTTAACATCTTTGAGCTTCAAATTCCTCCTCTTGAAAATGGATTGCTTTGAGGATTAAATTATAATGCACATAAAATGTTTACCCTGATACCTGCCCCAGGGCACTTGCTCATTAGGGCTAGCCACTGTTATCACATGGTAGATGCTCAGTTGGTATTTGTTGAATAAATATAATCCTAATCTCTAGTTTATAGATGAAGAAGAGATTGAGAGGGCAAGAACAAGAAGCTTTCTCAAGGTCATACTTTTAGTTTGGGGCAGATCTGTAACTAACACCTTTGTATGCTAGCAACCAGGTGAGAACTCTTTCCCCTTTTTCAACATAAAGTAAATATAGTCTATGTCCTCACTAGGTTAAAAGCTTCCCGAAGGCCTCATTTTACTCACTTGTGTGCACCTTACCTCTAGGCATAGTGCCTTGCTCATGTTAGATTCTCAGTAAATGTTGAGTGCAATTTAAGAAAGTTCCCATCAGAATCAAGAATAAATTAAGAAAATTCTTTCAGTCGGTACATAGATTTGACTTTGCAGAAATTTGCTAAGCTCCAAATGTGGCACAGGATCAAGAGAGATCCTGATAAGGAAAAGCTTAATTTGAATATTATTGTGTTTATAGGTGATAAAAATAACAGGCCACTTAAGCATCAAGATTTCTAGATAGAGTAAACATTTCATATACTTCCAAAGAGGATAAGAAATTCAGGCACATTATTTTTAACCTGCAACTTTACCCATGGCATTAATTATGAGCTTACATTTGATTATGAAAGATAAAAAAGTATTGCCTTTATAGAAGTAATGGAATTTGATGAGGTGTTAATCATGAAGGTTAATTAGTTCTTTGTGAGAGCAGGCAACTGAGTCACAGGTAGTAAGTCTGTTTTCAAAAAAAGGAGGGGTGGATTATCATGTCTGTTTTTCATATGAAAATATGTAGAGAGATATTCATCTTTTTAGTAGCTTGCCTGGGAACTTACAGAATGTCTTTTTTTCCATAATTAAGATTTTGCACTTTTTCATATAAATTTTAAAGCTATAGACATGCATAAATAATTTAGTATAGAACAATAAACCAGATGGATAGATGAGAGGTAAGTTATTACTATCAAATCATAGTATTAGTTCTCTCAAAATTTATTTTCCTCTTCAGAAATGACTCATTATTTGCTTTCCCGTATTCCATGTGTAGGGATATAAAGAGAAATAGTGCTGGAACATTGCTGATCACATCTCAACACTCTCACTTGCTTTTACTGAATCGTGCTTTAAGAAAAAATGAAAATACTGCATAGGAAATGACATAAAGATCTCATTCTAAAGCACTTTTTCCACCAACGAACTGTACATTATAAGCCAGGAGATGTATACATTTCTTTTCCGAACACAGGGAAAAAAAAGAAAAGAAAAACAGGTGGTCCCTTTGATGAATAGCAAATACCTAATACCCTTCTGATGTTGCTACACCAAGATCCAATTATCTCCTACATTTCTTAACTGTGTTTACAAACTACTTGTGTATTGAAGTTGAATTAAAAGAAAGAAAAATCCAAATGAAGAGAAAAAGAAAAAACAAAGTGAAGTTGAAGCCCCAATCATTTTCATGCCTACATATTGTCGTGGTGGGGAAAAGACAGGGTAGAAAGTCGAGTTCAAATTCATACTTGCTCTAGGGCAGCTTGTGTACTGTCCAGCTCGGTCTGCCAAATGCTTGTTAAAATTAATTGTCATTCAGCAGCTTTCTCTCTCTAAGTAGAACTCCCAGAAAATATGCTTGGAGTGGAGAAATGCAAATTGGTTCATGAGGTAATTTTATACGCTAGGGACAGATTTTTTTTTTCCATTTCACATTACTTCCTGTTGGAAAAGGTTCATTATTATTTATATAGCAGAACAAGCCCCAAAGCCAATCCATTTCCAACCTCATTGTCACTTTCTGCATTCCAAACACCACTAAATTCCCAAATGAGTAGGCTAATTCTTTCTTCAGAGAGCTGTAAAACTTGCTTGGGGTATTACTAACTTAGGTGACAGCACTTTATTCAAAATAAGTCTTTTTCTCCTGCAGTGTGTTCAAAGACTTCATTTCTCTGTAGCCGTAACTCTGGTGGGAGAGAAGTAGGCTTGTCTCTTGATTATCACTTCTGAATTGTTTCTCTGAGCACCTTGGACCTACAATAATGGGAGCTACTGAAATGCTTCAGAGTACGTGCTTAGAAGACAATTATTCTACTTATTTTACATTTAAGATGCACTTCTGAAAATATTTCTCAAGTGAATTTCGTCAACTAGATGACTAAATTGTACATTCAATGTATTATGTTTTAATATTCCTATTTTGCAAATAATCAAAATATTGTTAATTAATTTCACTGCAAACCCCGTCAGGTCTTGTTTAGAATCAAACAGCAGCAACAACAACAACAACAACGACACATTATTCACTCCCCTTCCCCACCCCACCCCCATACCCTGACTCCAAACTAATGTAAGGAGGATGGTTCTCTCAGAGTGACTAGTTTAACTTCTGTGAGATGAATTTGTCTTGTCTGCAGAGTTCCGAGGGTAGCAGTAGAACCAGTGGGTTGAAGGTAGATTTTCCATCTCAACATAAGAACTTCCTGAAAGAGTTGGATCAGGATAACAGTGGTAGAGAGTTTCCCTCCTGGGAAGCATTCAGGGGCTACTTAACTGTGCCAAAGTGGCCATTCAGGTAATAGATGGACAGTACAATCCTGAGAGGTGACAAATGACTCCTTCAAAGTTGTGTTCCCTCTTTTAATTGCTGCAGCTGAAAGAGAATTTACAAAGTGAAACCCCTTTGTGTAAGTGTAGGACAGGAACAGAAACTTACAATTCCTCTCTTGATTCTGGCCAACCCATACAGAGAAAATGTCTGAAAGCCGTCAAAGAGAAAGGTTCCTGAGATGATGTAAAATTTTAAATTGGAAAGGAATAAGATGAAGAAGTGAGACTTTTTAAATTGTGAGTTTCTATCCAATTCTTAATTCCGTGTACTAATTCTGTTTTGAGGAAGGACTAAGATGACCAGGAAGAACTAATTTTGCAGTGTTCTTCACTTTTTGAAAATTGAGTAGAAATGATGGGATGTGTCCTTCTTACCTCCTTGCACCCCCCACCCCACTTCTGAAAAATCAGTATAATCAGAACAATTCTGAAAAAAGCTTTTTCTACAGAAGAACTTTTGTGAAAAAGGTTTAATTATATGATACCCAGGACACATTTCAAATTCTACTTCCTCTGAAGCCTTTTTGGACCAGTTTAGCCAATGGGATTTTCCCTGGTCTGATCTAGAACATTTTTCCTTTGGTATTTATTTAGCACTGTTCTGCACTGTTGATAGTTATCTTTTTATCCATATGTGTTTTGTCTCACCTAAGATCATATTCATGGTAGACCCTGAGGGAAAGCTGTGCAAAGTCAGAGATGGGACCCTTACTCCAGTATAGCTTATAAACCATGAGTTCTCTTCCTCTCCCACCTCCCACCAGTGAGTGCAGCACCTCATGTCTACCACATAGATACTTATAAATATCCATTGTAGCTGGTTTGAAAGTGTTACTATAGTGCTGAACACCAGGCTTTCTACATAGCAGGTAATCAATAAATAAATCAGCTAATTTTATGAATGGATAATGCATTCACATGTTAAAAAATCCAAATGATATTAAAATTAATACACTGGCAAGTCTAGCTCCATCCACTATATTCCTCCTGCCCTTTGTAGGAAATCACTTTCTTCTATTTATTTTTTCTGTCTCTCTGGCATGTCTTTATGAAAATGCAAGAAAATATAAAGATGTCTAAGGTGATATATCTTCCTTTCTTAGATAAAATTCTCATACTCTGTGGCCAGTTTTGTACTTTTTTCATTCAATCATCTGTTTTCCTTCTATATCAGTGTGTAGAGGTCTTCCTCGTTCATTCGTAAGAGCTGCAGAACATTCCATTCTGTGACTGAACTGTGGTTATATAACCAGTCATTTGTAGATGGACATGTGAATTGCTTCCAGGTTGATGCTATTACAAACTATTTTGTAATGAATAACATGTGATTTTCTGAGTGCACAGGTATATCCTTAAGATAAATTCCCAGAAGTAGGATTGCTAGGATAAATCCAATTACAGTCTTAAAATATATTCCCAAATTTCCCTCTGTAGGTGTTATATTATTTCACTCCCCCTGGTAGCGAATGAAGAGCCCACAAATTTTCCCACAAATTTTCCAACCATGTGTTTAATCAAACGTAGATGTTTGAAGATATGATAGGTGAAATATTGTAGCTTAGTGTGGTATATTGTTGCATTGCTTTTATTGTGATCACAATTGAAATCTTTTCGTATGTTTCAGGATCATTTGTATTTCCTTTTCCCCCTTGTTTTATATTTTGCCCATTTTTTTCTATTGAATTTTTGGTCTGCATTTTTTTTTCTAGCAACTTATTGCATCCTGTACAGATTAGCCCTTTGTCTATAGAATTAGTTATAATTAATTTCCTAGTATTTATTTGTTTTTTGATTTTGCCACATAGGTTTTTTTTTTTAGTACTATTTTTGTGTAGCTGTATTGGTTAATATTTTTTGTTCATTTTATGACACCTAAATTGTGAGTCATAGTTGGAAAGGCATTCCCTACTCTGGGGTTATAAAAAGTTTTCCATATTTCTTACAGTTCTTTCATGTTTTGTTTTAAATATTTGATCCATGCGGAGTTTATCGTGGTGTATAGTATGAATTGGGGATCCAATTTCCATCTTTTTTTTCCTAGAAAGTCACCCAGTAGTTATTCTTTGAAGGGGAGCCGGTTTTGCCACCCCAAATAGGCCACTTTAGCATATGGATTATCTTGAGCTGAAGTCAGCCAAGAGCCAGCAGACTTCAGAAAAATTTTGACGGCTCCCTCAGCTATCTAAAAGAATTTAGATGGGGGGCTGGCCCAGAAAGAAAGCTATTACCAGAGATAGATTTTTTTTTTCAGAGATAGATTTTTATCTGAATAACCTATCTGTATAGCAGGGCAAATATCTAATTACCAAACATCTGGTCTTCTTATTGTTCTTATTGTTCTGTTCTTATTGTTCTGAATTACCCTTCTCCCTTTTGAAATCCCAGGCCCCTGTCTGATTTCTCAGCTCAGGATGGCATATAAGCCTCCACTGCCAGATTTGCCCTTGAGTCCATGTCTTTGTGGCTCCTATACATACAAAATTAAATTTGTTTTTGTCCTGTTAATCTGTCTTATGTCAATTTAATTATTAGATCAGCCAAAGAACTTAGGGAGAAGAAGGGAAAATTGTTCTATCCCTATACTGTATATATGGATTGATTGTAAGTGGCGGTGACCACGTTAATAGCCAGCCTAGTAGATTGATTTGGTTAATCCAGAGAAACAACTGATCGCATCAACAACAACAGGAACAAACCAATGAACAAACACAAAAATAACAAAAACAAATCAGTAGATTCTTTGAGTTTATCCTTAACCTTTATTTGATCTTCATGAAATGGTTTAAAAAGAGTTCTGTTACACCTTGGTCATACCTATGATGTACCTGGCACTGTGTTACCTCTCATCTGGTCAGTCCAAGTCAGGAGGGTTTTATTAACCTCATTAGACCCTTGAGAGACTGAGCCTCAGAGAAGTGAAGCAGTTTGCTCAGGGCCTGTTGCTAAAAAGTGTTGGAGTAGAGTTTTGATCCAGGTATTCTTTATATTTTCAGAAGACAACGAACTTCATTGTCTGAGATATATGTAAGGGAAATAAGGACACCTGATAAGAAAATGATGTATTTGTTAGACACATGCAAAACCACAGTCTGCCTTGCTTCTGCTTACCAAGGCCATTGCATTCATGTAGTTCAATTATAAAACTAAAAATGACTATATACAGAGTGCCACTGTAGTTGCTTGTAAAAATTACTTTCCTAATGCAGAAGAGTAAAGAGCAAAGGCATTTAAGCTTGTCACATATCTTTTTGGCTTCCTGCTGATTTTTAGGTAAGATTACTTGACTGTGAAGCCTTCATTAAAAACTGAAGATCAAGTCTATACAAAAATGAAATAATTTTCCATCACCAGGAATGGGTAACCCAAGTCACACATTGACTGACTCGAGGATGAATATAAAAATTAAAATAATGTTTATGACCAGATAAATTGCTAGTTTCTTGACACAGAAAGGGTCCAAAATGTCAGCTTTGTGTCTCAGTTTTAGTGTTTTATTAGATTCTTTCTTTGATAGTTGAAGTGTTCATATATTTCCATAATGCATAAAGCTATGTTGTAACATAAGCCTAGAATAAAAATGCATATTTTCAAAATTATCTCTTAATCCCTGAAGTCTCTGGGGCCTGTCCATTAGGCTCTGGTAGGCCAGGTATTGGGGCTCCCATGGCAGTGAACACACAGGCAGGAAGATCCCGGGGCTAGGTATCGAATCTATGATAAGCTGTCCATGACTGTGCTGCCCAGGCCAGGAGGTGAAGCCACAGCAGGGAAGATTACGGTCTTAGCCATACCGAATGGGAGGGGCATCCAGTGAGCGGTCTGACCAAGTAGCCAAGGGAACACAAATAGGACCTCGAGTGTGAGGTGCAGACACTGCTCACCAAGAAGCAGGCAGATTACTTCAGATGTTTGAGGAAGTTAAATGTCAGAACAGTTCACTTTAGCAGAGGCTAGTGTATAGGTGTGAAGACCTTCCGTCACTTCTCGAAGTTGCCTTTTGTGTTTGTGTGCCTTTAATATACTAATAGTGTTTTGCAACTTGCTATGTTCCGTGCAACATTGTGTTTTTGAGATATATCAGGTTAATACTACGTATTGTTTGTGGGTAGCTAGAAAGAAAGTAAAAGTAGCAAAATAATGCATGGCCCAGATGCACACCAACTGTGGGAGGAGGAGGGGATAGGAATCCAGAGAGCTGGAGAAGAGCTCTAAGTCTGAGTAGGTGGTTGTATTAGTCTCTGGGTTTTCTATGTATTTGAAGTATTTTATATCTTTCTTAATTTTTATTTTTAATTGTGGTAAAATATCCACCAACAACTGTACCTTTGTTAAGTGTATAGAACAGTATCATCAAGTCTGTTCGCACTGTTGTGCAGCCAATCTCCAGGATCTGTTCATCTTGAAAACTGCGACTCTGTACTATTAAACCACAATTTCCCACTTCCTGTTCTTCCCAGCCCTGGCAACCACCATTCTACTTTCTGTTTCTATTAATTTCATTACTCTAGATACCACTTACAGTATTTGTCTTTTTATGCCTGGCTTATTGTGCTTAGCCTCATGTCTTCAAGGCTCATGTATGTTGCAGCATGTAGAATTCCTTTCCTTTCGAAGACTGAATAGTACTCCCTTGTACGTATAAACCACATTTTGTGTATCCATTCATCCATTGATGTTGTTTCCTTAGAGCTACTGTTACTAATGCTGCTATTAACATGGCTGTACAAATATCTCCTTGGGACCCTGCTTTCAACTCTCCTGGGTATATACCAGAAGTGGAATTGCTGGATCATATGGTTTTCAGGTTTTTGTTTTGTTTTTTGAGGAACTGCCAAAATTTTCTACCATGACTGCTTCATGTACGTTCCTACTAATAGTGGACAAAGGTTCCAAATTCTCTGTATTTTTGCCAGTGCTTGTTTCTGTTTTTTCGCTTTTTTTGTTTTGTTTTGTTTTTCTGGGGGGATAGCACTATTCTGATGGATGTGAGGTGATATCTCATTGTTTGCATTTGCATTTCCCTGCTGATTATGTATCTTTTCGAGAAGATTCTATGTTGTGAACGCAGGTTAGGGAGATGAATGGGACTGAGGCAGTGTTGAAGGAGGGGGTGGGAAAGACATGGGCCCAGTCGAGAGGAGTGAAAAAGGCTGAACCCTTCCAGGTACCCAGCAGATGCAGAGGTTTCTGTGAGCGATAAGGACTAGAGTGAGCTGAGTGAGCAAAGAAATGGGGCAGAGACTGGAGATGTTGCCCAAAATAAGTGAGTAAGAATGATGCAGATACAGGAAAGGCAAAAGAAGCACCACAATTCCTGGTAATTAGTTATATCTTCAGTAAAACTGAGTTGAAAGACATTACTTGGTAACTGCCAGTAATAGTTAGGCTCCTTTGACCAGTCAGAAACCAGTTATCATATACTCTAGGGTATTTGGATCTATCAGACTTCTAGAATGATTCATTCAGTGAAATAGTTTAGACATAAAAAAAGTTCAAGTGTGTGTCTTGTCTGTCAGGTCTGTGCATGAGGAGGGTGGGCGCAATGATTTGTCTCTGGTATACTCTGTCTCTTGTGTTCCCCTGGGGAGATATTCTACCACTTGCCACCCAGAGGGAAAAAAAATGCCTGGCATTTACCGAAGGACAAGTATTCTCAGTCAGTAGGGAATTGCAATGCTTCCTGATGAGCAGTGTCTCTAAGGGCGTATTTGGGAGTTGTAATAGTTTCCTAGGACTGCTTTAACAAATTACCACAAACTGGATGACTTACAGTAACAGAACCTTATTTTCTCACAGTTCTGGAGGCCAGAAGACCAAAATCAAGGTGTTGGCAGGGCTGTACTCTCTCCAAAAGCTCTAGGGGACAGTTCTTTCCTGCCTCTTCCAGCTTTGGGTAGCTGTTGGCATTCCTTGGCTTCCTTGGCTCCTGGCCACATTACTCCCACCTCTGCCCCTCCAATCTCACGTGCCTTCTCTGTTTCTGTCTTTAGGACATTTATCAAAGAATTTAGGGTCCACTTGCATGATACGGGTTAACCTCATTTCAAGATCCTTAATTTAATTATGTCTGCAAAGACCCTTTTTTCAAATAGAGTGACATTCATAGCTTCTAGAGATTTAGACATGGATGTACCTTTTGCGGGGGCATTATTCAACAGGAGTGCAAAGGCTTCATGAGGAATACCAGCCCTGGGGCTCCTGGGTGGCTCAGTCGTTAAGCGTCTGCCTTCGACTCAGGTCATGGTCCCAGGATCCTGGGATCAAGCCCTGCGTCCGGCTCCCTGCATAGCAGGAAACCTGCTTCTCCCTCTCCCACTCCCCCTGCTTGTGTTCCCTCTCTCGCTGTGTCTCTCTCTCTGTCAAATAAATAAATAAATAAATAAATCTTTAAAATTAAAAAAAAAAGGACTGCCAGCCCTTGCCCTCTGACCTGTATCTACCCTGGGAGTGGGAAGAGATATTAGACCCTCCATGCTTTCGTTTGCTCTTCAACAGGCACCATCCAGAGTTAGTGATGGAACGAGCAAATTTGGCATGTGAGTCAGTTTAATGTCCTACACATATTGTTGGTTGATAGAATTTCAGACAAATGTTTTGAGTGCTCCCATTTTCGACTGGTTCCCAGGGACATAGTCCTCTTTCGCTTCATCCTTTTCTCATCACCTCTGTCCAAAGCTGTCCCCATTCATGGAGGCCTACCTGTTTGGTGCTGGGGGCAGGAAGAGGGTAGATTGAGCCTCTCTCAGTCCTCAGTAACCTGGATAACCTGAGATAGAGGAATCCAGCGTCCCTACCCTAAAACTATCCTGTTGGAACCTGCTTACTGAAAGAGGTCATTTTCACTTGTGGGTGTCTCCTGAACAGTATAATTCCAGGACCAGTTATGTGTGTTAGGACAGCAAGTCTGCAATTTTACAGAAACTATTTTACTTCAATAGAAACATCTTTATACCAACACAAGATCAATATTTCTGATTTTCATGTTTAGTGTTATTCTTTGAGATTGACCAGAAATTGTTATTTATATAGAGATATATTCTATTCTGATAATGCTAGAGAACAGATAATGACTTGGGAGAACATCAAGATTAATGCTCCTTGGGTCAACATTTACTATGTAGTGAATGTAATATTAAAGCCTCTAGCGCAGTTTACCTGAAGGGAGAATATATCCCCCCTCCTTTTTCTGGTCAACAAATAATATATTACAGGAAATCCTGTATCTGTTGCATTATTTTGTAAACTTCTTTTTCGTTCAAGGAGCATAGCACATATACAGAAGAATGCACAATTCATAGGTGCACAGCTTAGTGAATATCACAAAGTAAACACACCTGTGTAATCACCAGCCAGGTCCAGAAAAAGTACACTGTCAGCCTCCCTGCCCCAGAAGGGACCTTCAGGCTCCTTCTCTATCACTGCCTCCTCCCTTCTCACCAAAAGTAGTCATTGTTTTGACTATAAACAAGATGAGTTTTGCCTGCATTGGAATTTTTTAATCAAAGCTTCTGGAAACCATTCCTTTCATGACGTCCCATCTCAGAGGCAGAATAATTGTTTCTTTGTAGGTGAGTCTTTGTTGGGAAGATGAATAGCTAACCCCATAAATCATTATCATAAAAACTTATTTGTAATTTACATGAGAAGCCAGCAGGAAGAGTAACATCGTGACCTTGTGATCTAACACATGTGCACAAATGGAATTATTAAAAATAAAGATAAATGAGCACTGGATTTTTCAGTTTATGAATTCTCTGGTTTTCTTTGCTCTAGACTTTCTCTCTTGATAGTAAGGTGACTCTAACCTTTGGGACACAGTAGCATTCTTTTGATGGGTTTTCATTTTTTTTTCTTTCTACCAGTTGGTCTCTTGTTCAAATGCATTTTCCCAACAACATGTTTCAGTGTTTAATGGTTTTAAAAAAGGAATGACTTCAAAAAAAAAAAAAAAGAATGACTTCAAAGCCAATAATATGTAGGGAGGCTTATATTTGGTGACTTACTTCTAAAATTATGACTGATGCTAATTCCCACTAAAACACGTGAGCATTGTATTTACCCAATTCTAAGGGGGAAATCAGGTGGAAGATGCAATGAAGAAGGAAAAAGAAAGACCACACTGAATGTGCAGTCAGGTGCCAGGTACAATCTAATTCCAGAAATGTTGAAATTTGGGGGAGGGGAGTGGATCTTAGGATTCAGGAACCATATTAGTGCCATTTGCTAATGATCTCAGTAGATGGTATTGGCTAGGGGTGATTTGATGTTGTTAGAGTTTTCTCTAAAAATAAAAAAGTGGAAAAAAAATCAGGAAGTCCCTCTGGAAATTTATATTGCTGTCCATCAGCTATTATTGGAGGTCAGAACAGGTCCCCCTTTAGAGGTAATGGGGACATTTGTGCATCAAGTCATTTCAGGAGTTTTACAGAAACTCTACTTGCCTCCAAAGCATTGGTCCCATGCTACCTTAAGAAAACACCTTTGGTTATGGACATTGAGGAGGGTATGTGCTATGGTAAGTGCTGTGAAATGTGTAAGCCTGAGGATCCACAGACATGTACCCTGGGGCAAATAATACATTATGTGTTAATTAAAAAAAAAAAAAAGACTGGGGGCAGTCTTTAAGTACTGTTTATATAAGATATCTGGAAAAGGAAACCAGCTCCTGGGTCTTCCCCCTCGCTTTCCCTTAGTTCATCTTCGTGCCTTCAATGTATATGTTATGTATATGTATATGTATATGTATAGTATATGTATATGTATATGTATATGTATATGTATATGTATAACAATGTATATGTATATGTTAGCCAGTTGTCACTATTATAAGCACTTTACAGGAATAAAATGCAAAACAGACACCTGTGTATTTCTTGACTGCAAGGTCAGTTTACTGAGAATAGATACTCCCTGCAGGCCTGTGAGTGCTTCGTTAACATAGAGGGAGTTTCCCAAGAGTGTCGAAGAGGAAGCCCAATAGGCCAGTGAGCTCCTTCTTCACCCTGTATATCCAGGTTTGAGTACTGCTGCTTTGCTGTGAGCTTTAAGGAGTGATCAGTGAAAATCACTATTTCAAGATGTTTCACTTTCACTTACTAGTAAATGGATATATTTAACACAGTGCCATTTGCCATATTCTTGGAAATACCTAAGATTACTTTCTTATACTTTTCTTTAAATCAGTGTTAGTTTTTGAAATGTAATTTATTTTATTTTATTTATTTATTTTTTTGAAATGTAATTTATTTTAAAGGAAGATTTTATATCACTTCTGTAACCACTATCACTTCCCATAAATAAAAGATAAATGTTAAATAGGTACATACCTTTATCTTTAATTTTTTTTATTTTTTATTTTTGAGAGAGAGAGAGAGAGAGAGCATGCGAACAAGGAGTAGGGTAGAGGCAGAGGGAGAGGGAGAGAGAGAATCCCAAGCAGGCCCCATGCCCAGTGTGGAGCCCAATGAAGGACTCCATCCCACAACCCTGAGACCACAACCCGAGCTAAAATCAAGAGCTGAAAACCTAACCGACTGAGCCACCCACGTGCCTCAAATGGGTGCATACCTTTAAAACTACCTTCCAGGGGCACCTGGGTGGCTCAGTGGGTTAAAGCCTCTGCCTTCAGCTCAGGTCATGATCTCAGGGTCCTGGGATCGAGCCCTGCATCGGGCTCCCTGCTCAGGAAGCAGGGAGCCTGCTTCCCCCTCTCTCTCTGCCTGCCTCTCTGCCTACTTGTGATCTCTCTCTCTCTCTCTCAAATAAATAAAATAAAAAATCTTAAAAAAACCCCCCAAAACCACCTTCCACTTGGGGAAATGACTTAGAAGAGTCAATCTGAGACTTGGAACCAGAGGATCAGAGTTCTCCTCTCTGCTCTTCTACTCTGGTTTGGGAAAGTCCCTTTTTTACATCCCAGTTTCCTCCATAGAAAGAAGGGATAGTGGGGGGGAATGATAATAATGCCCACTGCAAAGCGTTTTCATAGGAGTTAGAAATGACACTTACAATATCTGCTTTCACTTTTAAGCTTAAAGTCAAGCAGGGATGGCAAATGAAGGTCACCTTAAGTGCAAATGCCCATTCATCAGGAGTTGGTGCCTGGTTCCCATTATCGACAAGGGTTGTGATAGCAGGGCTGTGACTGAGTGATGCTGGCTGTTGGCCCAAGTATGGCAGGGCAGCAGGCTGGTACTGCTTATTTAACATTAACCCCTGCCTCCTTTTCACCAAGCCCTCCTAGCTTGCCAGAATCTGCCTCTTGCAAGGTGCCTCCAGTTCAGGGTGGACTTCTGCCTTAAAAGAGCCCCTCAGAATCACTTCAAGTAAATTATACTCATTAAGTCAGTTTTCCATCCTAAAATAGTCACCTCAAATGAAGGCCCACTCAGGCTCTTCTGATGCTCTCACCTCTTTCTCACTCCCACAGAATAACTCACCTCCCGTCCAACTAATTTTTGTGGGAGAGAAAAAGAGCTGTCAAGATAATTGGGGCTGTTCTATCACTTTCCTTGCTCTGTGATCTAGCTTAAAGGTTTAGCAAGTACAACCCCACGGAGGCTCAGTGAAGGTGAAACGTGTGAGGCCTGTGCTCTGGCTGGTGCTGATGTCCCCATAGCAGCTTGCCGGATGCTCATTTACTCAGCTCTGCAAATAGTCTTGACAATGGGAAGTGCTACCAATAGTGACATCGTGAATAATCATGGGACATAAAAGACTTTATGATACTTCCCTTTTTTCCAGCTCACACTCTGGAATGAACTAGTAAACAAATCGTTAAGACAGGAGCAAAATTATTCTTCTGGGGTTTAAGGCTCTGTCCTACTAGGAAAAGAATACTATGGGAGGAAACTTGATGAAAAATACTTAGTAGAACTTAACTTTTAAATGATGTTTTGATGCCAATGAATTCTAAAAGCCTGACATCAACATTTCTAATATTTGTCCATTACTGTTTAATACAGTAGGTTAAGTGTGGCTTCAGGGAGCTCGGAATTGTTCCCTTCCAAGGAACAAGCAGGATGCTCATTATTTCCCTTATTACTTCTCCTTTAGTATTTGTATTGCTCTCATCATCCATAGACCGCTCCTTGGTAATTTTTATTACTAACAAACCCATAACCTGATGGGCTTCTCTGGAAATAGAGGGTATTGTGAAGTCACTCAGGATATAGCTATGGTGCTGATGGGATCAATTAAAATGAATCGTAGCCCAGGGAAAGGTGCTTTGCGGAGCATCACAATGTGACAAAGATGAATTTAAAAATAATCGCTGATTTTATGACCACATTTCACAATCTTGTTCACCCAGATATTTGTGACAGTCACATTCTGGACCAATATAAAGAGTGAGATAGAGGAAGACTGGCAAACATTGTGATTTAAGAGGAATTGATGTTTATCGATGAACACTTCATCATTTCCAAGGGCTTTCAAGAAAAGACAGCTTCTTTTATAGATAATGAAAGGGGACTGTTAATTCAGATGGCCTCATCTGAAAGTGTTTCTAAGCCTCCTATTTACTTTACTTTCCATTCTCTTCTTCCCCTCCCTGTTAGAAATCGCAGCATCTCTGTGTGATAGCACTTGAAAATGACACTCCCCCCCAAACACACACAAGCACAAAAACAAAAAGCAAACTTTGACTTAAGGGCAAGATTAATTGGATATGTGAGAATGCGCTGTTATTTCATGTTGAATTGGCTATTATGGTGTTAGTTTGTGATATTATTTGGGAATGTGAATTTAATGATGATGTAAGAACCTTCTAATATGATGAGAGGTTTAAATTACTCACTGCTAGGGTTTTTTTCTTTAATTTCAGCTTTTATCCAAAATTTCCCTTACTCAAACCCTTTTAAAGGTTGTCTTATTTCTGGGGTACTCCAAACCTCTGCCAGGCTCTAAAGACCCAATCTCTTTGTACTCCCTCGATCTTCCTCCTCCCCCATCCTCATCAAGTTGTTCTCTATAATCCCCCCAAACTGTATCTTCTCCTCCCACTGTTCCTTTCTTACCTTCTCTCCCCACTTTCATCCCATCAAAACCCATTTCCCAGATTTGACCTGCCTTTTATTCTCTCTGCCTCTCCAAGTTCAGCAAGACCTGTTCAAGGTCCATTTCTTCTAGGGGACCCAGATGATTCCATTCTCTACTAAGCTCCCATTCATCTGAAATACAATTTTTTTTAAAAAACTATTTTATTTATTTATTTGAGAGAGGAAGAGAATGATCACAAGTAGAGGGGTAGAGGGAGAGGGAGAAGCAGACTCTCCACTGAGCAAGGAGCCTGATGCAGGACTCAATCCCAGGACCCTGGAATCATGACCTGTGCCAAAGGCAGATGCTTAATGACTGAGCCACCCAGGTGCCCCTGAAATACAGTTTTTAAGGCCATGTTCTCTAACAAATAAAATACAAAATGTGTATATAATTTTATATTTCCTAGAAACCGTAAAATGAATTTTAGTGATAAATTTTATTTCATGTTATTTCCAAAATATTTTCATTTCTACATATGATCACTTTAAAATTATTCATGAGTTATTTTTATTTTGTTCTAGGCCTTAGAAATCTAGTTTATATTTTATACTTAAAAACCATCCCAGTTTGGGCTAGTCACATTTCAAGTGCTCAACGCGGTGAGTGACTACTGTATTAAACAGTGAGGCTTTAGAGTCTGTACCACATTCTCCAGCTCTCAGGCATGTTCTTTTGTATTTCTTATCTTTTCACCTGGACCAAACTGCAAACAACTCCTTGAAGGTGGGAGGCCATGTTTCTCTGTCTTCTTTCTCTGTCTTCACACTTCATTCCTGAGTGTATAGTAAACTATTAGTAATTGCCTATTGATGGATTGGTAATGTTATTCTTATCCGTGACCCCTGGGCAAGTAACTGTAATAATATTTACTTAAGCATACTTACTTCCACTATACCTTCCTCATGCTTGGAATTTCCCTTCTTTCCCCCATACTTAAATTATGATCCAGTTAACCATATTTCTTCGATTTTGTTAGATTTGAGCCTTTCGGGGTATGTTGGATGGGATTTTAAGAAATAGACATATATTATTTGCAGTTCTGTTGCACTAGAGAGCAGCATTTTCACAGAATACTCATTATGCATACAACTAGGACAAAATAGGATTTATAGCTGATATCAATAGGATAATTGCTTCCATTGCTCTTTTTTACTTTCCTAACAGAGACTGGACAAAGACTCACAAGAGTCTCCTGATCGCAGGACCCAACTGTGAAGCAGAGGCTCTCTGATTTGATTGCACAATGGCAAAGACAGTTTTACAAGCTGAAACCAAATCACTAGGATAGAGATAGGTTGCAAAATTGCAGGGAGGGAAAGTTGCAGGGAAGGGAAGGAGACCCTGGATAGAATGGGATCAGATGGGGGAGCTGAAGTAGAGGACAAGATGAGGGGGGTTCCCAACTATGGCAGGGGCACTGAAATGGGAGAAAACAGGAGGAGAATATAAACCTCAACTATTGCAGTTTTATGAACAATGTACTGATGTGTACTGTTTCTAGCTCTCTCATCAACTTAATTCGAGGCAAACGTCTCAAGGATGGAATGTTGGAATTATAATTCTAGAACTGCGCCCAATAAATAAGAAGTCAAAATCCATGGTTTTTCTCATTATATAAAATTGTCATATTAAAGTTACATATGTTATCTCCATAGAGTCTAATGTTTAATGCATCTTACAGTCTTTGTGAAGAATCTCTCAATTGGTCCCTAAATGACCCATTTACTTAATTTTAAATTATTGTTTCTATTTCTTATTAGTAATGTCAGTCTCGGCTCTGTTGGCTTTGTCCCCATGTGATAGCAAATATTTCTGCCACTGAACAGAATTGCTTCACTTGGCTTAATTTTACAATTAAAAAAATTTCCACATTTTAAACCTTTGGTATCTTCGCATACTAGTACAATTTTGACAACAGGTCTTAATATCATAGCCAATTCCGTGAAAGCAAAGGTACAAGTAAGAACCACATTGTTTCAGATGAGGGGCTTGGGAGTTTACTATAACTGAAGTGTGAAAATTCTCTTCCAGCTTTTGCTGCTTTTTCTCTCAGGACCTGCCCCCGCCTTGGCCAACTCTCTAATCTTGAGTATAGGCCTAGCATGTGTTCATGCGGAAGGGCCTGGGAAACACCCCCGTCTAACCACTAGCTAGCCGATGGCTGGCATTCAAAACAAAGGCAGCCTATGTATTTTGTCAGTGGAAGTGGAAATGTCCTCAGATGGAAGATTTTGGTTTAAATAATTTGTATCAGTGTTTGATAGAGTATAATCTGTAGACTAGGCTAGTCTGTGATGCTTTTGTTTTCCTATGTTACATTTGCTTTGATTTCATTTCTTTGAAATGTAATTTTAAGTCTCTTAAAGCCAGGACACCTGGGTGGCTCAGTCAGTTGGGTGGCTGCCTTCGGTTCCAGTCATGATCCCAGGGTTCTGGGGTCGAGTCCCGCATCCGGCTCCTTGCTCAGCGGGGAGCCTGCTTCTCTCTCTGCCTCTGCCTGCCACTCTGCCTGCTTGTGCTCTCTCTCTCTCTCTCTGACAAATAAATAAATAGAATCTTAAGAAAATAAAAAGGTCCCTTAAAGCCAATAACAAAAAAAATTAAGACTTGTATATCTTTGATTTTTAAATTTCATTTTCTCATAATTTGCTTTTATTGCATTTTACGAAAGTATTGGCTTCCATGGACCCTTTGTCATACATAGTTTGAGAAACGCTAATATTATTAGTGGAAAGTAGGTGAGGAATGTTTTTCTCCCTGAGAGTAGATTTTGATAGGAGATAGGAGAAAGGAAACACAAAGCTCTAGACACCTAAGAGAGAATAAAAGAGAAAGAAAAATTGTTTCAGTGTAGAACATGGTTGCCCTCATTATTTGGCCAGAGTTAGCCCCTGTATCTGTTAACAAATCTACTACAAACTTTTATTGAATATAGAATGTAGAATGTATTCTATGCTAAAGGCATTGTCCCTGGTGCTGATGGGGGTAGTCCTTATTTTCCTCTTGTTAAAGCTTTAGTCCAGGCTTCCCAAACTTGGCTGCTATATATCAGAATCACATGGGAAGCTTTATAAAAAATATAGATTCCTGGGCTCCCTCTGAAAACCTACCCATTCAGCATCTCTGTGGATGGCATCTCTGTATTTTTAGAAGGTTTGGGGTGATTTTGATGTTTGGTTTGTGTTGGGTAGAACTTAGGCCTTGGTCACCCTTTGAAATGAGTTAAAGTGGAATTAGCAAGCATTGGAATATGAAAAATGTAATAAATTCTGTAAGCACTTATTTAGTACTCTACTCTTCTACGTGGTGGATACAAGCAAGTTGTTCTAGTTAGGATAATTAATGCTAGACACTATAACCAGAACACTCACATCTTAATGACTCAGTATAATAGAACTTTATTTTTTGCTCTCATAGAACCGATGAGATGTTCTTGGTCTGGCTGTTCTCCTGGTGAACTCTTCTCAAAACAGTGAACAGAAGTCCAGGCTCTTTTAACTTGGTACCCAACCATCCTTACCACATTCCTTCTCCATACTAACTGTTTAGAAGTACTCACAACACTTTAAATATGATGAAAGGAGGCAGGTAAATTAGATCTTCCTGAGTATCCAGGAAGGAAAAGAAATGTTTTGGTGAATACATAGTAGTCATACATGCATAACCATTCCAAGGAGTAATGGTGATAGAGACCATTTGCTCTTGTATCACAAATTACATCATCAGTACCTCTAATAATAGGTACAAATTGGTTGCTCCCTATGAGGTCTCCAAATGCTGCTATGGCCAGTCTACATTATAGGTATTTTGAGGTCAAGTTCTCTTCTGATCTATTTTATATTGTCTTTGAAAATAGAGAAAAATTTCTTAATATACAAAAGACCAGTAGTATTGTTAGAGAAATCAGGGAATGTAACTCTCTAAAATCTGACTAAACCATGTAAATAATAAAAGCTCCAATCTTGAACTCATGAATTTTGCAGTATCTTTGGGACATAAGTCATCACTCATGCTTGAAATATTAAGAGTATACTATTGTATATAATAAAATACTACCATAAAAGGTGGAATATCTTAGGATCCAGGACAGCATAGAGAAGAGAGAGATCTGTCTGGCTTGAAGAATCTTTGAAGATTTTATTGATTTTATGATGCCTGGTGACAATGCAAAAGCAAGCTAAACCTTAAATCTGTACAAAAGTAACTTATGCAAAGCTTTTCCAGATGATATCACACATTATGTTCCCCAGTATCCTCAAAAATCCGTCCTTTCTCATTACCATTACATTTCATCTCCTATAACAGCGTCTTCAAGAACATTTGGTGAGGGGGATGGTAGTAATCTTTGTCTTTATATTATATTCCATGATACACAGTCCTGCCAGTGTATTCATTTGGATTTGAATATCTACAACTATTCTAGTTTTCCAGCTGCCCCATATTTTAAAACCAATATTGAATCTTGAGGCTCAAAAATAAAAAAATAGAAAGAAGGTAGAAGACAGGACTAGAGTGTTTTGCTTTATAGTCTGATGCCCTTGAATTGGGTATAAATGTTGGTTTTCTGTAAAGCTTCTTTAATATTATAATTTTCTTCAGATTTATAAAATATTAATTCTCACAAATGAGCTCGCATTTTTATCCTTAATTATTCCTGTGAATTGTTATTTACTTTTGGACCAAAAATCTGGATCCCAGCTTCATTCTGCTGAAGGCTTCTTATGAGTCCGTTTGCTTCCAGCCATGAAGAAGTCTAGTAGGTTTGCTTGTCCCAAGGCCATAATTTTATAGATTCCCAAGGCCATCATCGTTTTATAGATCTTGACTGCTAATGATTCCTTATTTGAGCAGACACCAGGTAATTGGGTGATTCAATCAGGTTCTTTCAGTGAACTTTTTTCCATTAATACTCTTATCCAGCACCGACGATCCTGACCTTTTAGTGGCACGTCCAGCGTGCGTTGTACTTCTTCCATCAATTGATCAAGATTGGCTTCTGGTCACTGCATACCTGAGGACACTTGAGGGAAGACTGATCTTCTAGACATAATAACAGGCCTTGCATGAATTCACTTTTCTAGTGTGGCAATTGGTGTCTAAGTCTAAAGAGCTGGAACACACAATCCAGTCTTGTCCAGCACAAAGGAATGTAAAGCTCAGGGAAATTAGGTGATTTCAGTAGTCATTTAGCTAGTTAAAAAAAAGACCTATAAAAGTTAGGTGAAGATAAAACCAAATGGTCTCTCAATGCAAACTTTTTATTGGATTAACTTAAAATTGTTTCCTCTTATTAGGATTATGTGCTGAGTCATTTCCCTTCTGAATAATTACCTTTTTAAGTAATTACATTCCTGGGATGTATCCCTAGGAAATAGCAGAGAAAAAAATGATATGTACAGAATTGTTCACTGAGCCATTATTCAAAGTGGCAACAATTTTTAAATGACCCAGTGTACAATAAGAGGCGAATGGTTAAATAATCAAGGATACACCCAAATGACAGATTGTAATGCAGTTGTGGAAAATGATAATTGATGACTTTGTAGCAACCAGAAATAAAGTCTATGAGAGAACGAGAAATTAAAATACCGGGATATAAAGATGTGGGTTTTCCTACCAGTAAAACAGATTGAGTAGGAAAAGAAGGAACTGAGGGGAGCAATCAGAGGATGATGAGGTAAAGCATAAAATTTGTCATTTCTGCAAAGCCTGAAATATGGACAAATGAAAGGCAAGAGAAGCAGGAAAAACTGCAGTATGACCTATTCTTCAATTTTAATGCCCTCGCATGGTTATAGACCCCGTGAGGAAATAAAAAAGGAGATGGTTTTGAAATTGTTTCTCCATGGACACTTGTCTATACAAGGTTGCAGTTTCATTGAGAGCTCTTTGTAAACTTGGGAGCATTTCAGTTATAAATATATCCAGAAGATATTTGAAATTCCTCAACAAGGTGCAATTTATCTTTTAAAATAATAGCCCTTCGTTAAACGCACATGCTACACATACAGTTACCAAGTATTTGAATTTTAACAGTTTTTAGGACTGCTTTCTGCCCTTGAATCGAGTTTTGGTTAAAACAGTCTGAATAGCAAAGCAGAGGATGAGCATACACCAAGGATTCATTATTTTGCCACTAAACAAGTTGTAAAGATAATATTTATTAAGCTCCTGGGAAAATGTGTTAAGAACAAAACAAGTTGCTCCTAAGATGTCTAGGTTTTGCAAGAAGGATACCTTGACTTTGGAAGTGGACTGTCAAGGTTGTAGCACAGAACCAAGAAGCCAAAGGAGGCTTGAGGAGTCATATTTTCCATTACCTGCTCTCACGCTGGATGTCAGCTAACATATCCTAGAAAAATAACACACTGATTTTTAATGGCGTCCAGGAAGGCATATTGTAATCATATTGAAGAATGGCTTTGCGAGTGGACAATAAATATGTCTGCATATCAGTGTTACTGCATTTGAAAAAGCATTGCTTAAGCTGTTGAAAAACCTCAAGGATTAAAAAACCTTGTGTTAGGCTCTGGCTGTGAGGTGACAGTTTGTTTTTCAGGATTTCCATGGTTTACGTGCCAGGAAGCAAATCAGACTCACACTGCAAATTGTGCATACTAATACACACATGTGTGCTTATTATTTTTATTCATAAAAATTACAAAACTATAACTTTCTACACAGCACTCCATAATTAACCATAGTTATATTGTCAAATAATGTGCTGAATATCTTCAGAACAGTTGTAACATCTTAGAAAATCCAGTAATCTCATTCATTTGTTTATTTAATAAATATTTATGAATCTCTATTATATGCAAAGTTTCATCTTAGATACTTGAAAGCTTATACATACACACACACACATACACACACACACAAATACACAAAAGTCCTGCTCTGAAACAAACTTTGAGGGCTGAAAGGAGACACAAATAATACAAGTCAAGGAAATAGTAGAGAACTGAAAGGATAAAGGATCCTTTGCTGCTGAAGCTCTTACAGACCTTGAACTTGGCCATGGAGGTCACATGATCCCTTGGTAAGTACATTCATTCTCTCAACAAATATTTATTCAATGACCATGTGCCAGGCACTGTGTTGGTAATGAGTATACAGTGGTGAAGACAGATTTAATCCAGTTCTCATCAGGCTTGGAGCCTGATGGGGAGATAGGCATGAGACAAATAATCACCTAATAAAGCCAAATTAAAATGATCTCAGGAATGCTCAGCTGATTCTGAGTGAGAACTTCACTTGCTGTTGCCAGTGGGGCAGGGCTGAATCAACTGTTGTCCATGAAGGTTGGCAAGGATTTAGGTCTTTGTGAAATAAATTTACCTGGGAAGTGATACCTTAAGAAAAATTTGTAAGCACTAGCTTTCTGCCACGAGTTACTATTTAGGCTGTTCCACTGCAGAAAAGAGGGGAGAAACCCCTTCAAACTTCACCTTTGCTGTTACTGTGCTTGGCTCATTTTACTATTAGAACCTATCCTTTGTTTGACATTGTGGCTGATTATATAAGTAAGTCTGGAAAACGTTCGACAGCTCTATTGCTTTAGTATATGATGCTATGCATTATTGACCTCTACCCATGATAGGAAGACGTGAAAGTCTGTCATTACCTATAGTGTCTCCTTTAGCCCCATTATGTACAGCATCTCTTTCTTACCATAGAATCACTTCCTACTACCAGACGCTGATTTATAGATGCACTGCAATGAAATTGTAGTTAAAAATAATGATCAAAGCCAGAAGCCTTACAGTTGAATGCCTAACCTCTCAGCATACCTGAGGCTCTTCCCTTTCAAGATGCTTCATTAGAGTGTATTTATTATTCCCAATTACACTGCTCTCAGCATTTATGTATTAGTTTTTGATCCAAGTAATTTACAGCACAAGTTTACCTCATAAAGGAATTTGAGAATATTCCCTCTGTAAACTTACATAGTTAGCTCTGTATTGCCTGTATTTATGGGTGATGGTATAGTGTGAATAAGTTGAATTCAGAGCTTAATGCATAGAAATTTAACTCTGAGTCTGATTCTCAAACTTTGCATGAGCCCTGGAAACTGTTCATTAATGTTGTGCAACACTCTGATGAAAGCGGAGCTTCTGTGGTTAGAACAAGGGCTGGAAGCTGGAAACTCCTCGTGTCTAGGCTGCAAGGACCCTCCAAGGAGTTTCAAAACTTCTCAGAATAGAGTTCAGAAGATTCTACCTCAGGCCAGCAGTCCTCCCAGCATGGGATCCATGGGTCCCTGTGGGTCATGGGCTTCTTCCTGTTGGGCTGTGAACTGATCATTTTATAAGGAAGTAATACAGATTTCTGTAGATTTTAACTTTCCCTCTTGTCATTAAGAATGACTTCATTGTGATCTATTTGTGTGTTATTATAGATACAAAAATTTCATACATCTTCATTATTTTTGCCTTTCTTTTTTTTAAATTTAATTTTTTTTTAAAGCACTGAATTCTTTCTCTATTGAAAAGTAGAAGCCCACAATGTAGGTGGGTCTTTTATCTTTTTTCCTAAATGAGCCACAAGGAAAAAAAGCTTAGAGATCTTTTCCCATAAAAATATATTCACTTTCTACCTTGTCCAGTCTTGGCAACAGGTAGACAAATGAGCATGTTTTTATTCCAGTACATTTTATTTCCTCTGGCCATCTTCTGATGGAGGTGTGAAAAGCCAAAATGTGGATAGCTGGAAGGAAAAGTAGAAATAGCAAAAAGCCGCATTAATGGAACTAGCAATATGTGAAAGGGCTTCAAGGTGCTAAGAACACAGATAATATGTAGCTCTTTATGGGCAAATTCAAAAGCAGCAGATGTCACTCCTCAGTCCCTGCCTATCTCTGAGCCTCTACAGTCCTGCCCTTTCTGTAGCCTAAGCCTCTGGATCACCACGTATGGGGTCAGCCCTACCCCAATTTAAGAAAGCCATCCTGAATGCCACCGGGAGGGACATAAGTGGCTGTTTCACACGCTGGCATCTTTACATTATTCTTCAAATTGTTCTCCCATCTTGCCACTAATCTGAAATATGAGGCTTCTCTGTGCCTTCTAGAACCCTGCTACTCAAAATATTGTTAAGGGACTAATAGTGTCAGCATCATCTGCTATCTTGTTGGGAAATGTACAATCTTACATCCCACCTCAGACGCACTGAACCAAAATCTGCATTTTGAGAGGATTCCCATGTGACTCATCTATCTATTGATGTTCAAGAAATGCTGGTATAGAATCCAGTTCCTGCTCTTTCCAGCCTAGTGACTACCGGTAGCCTGGAACCCTTCCCTAGGGTACACATCTCCCTGATGGTGGCTGCCAGTCCCCCTTCTCCTCTGTCTTGTCAGTGCTGCCTGCTCCCAGATTGGCCATCACTGTACTGGGCTTAGCTCTTTCAGTACTTGGTCATCTTGTCTCAGATGGTCCAAAGCCCATCCCTTCCGTTTGCCTTTGGTTATCTGCCTTGGTCATTTTCAGAAACTATGTATATATCCAACTGGAATGTCTTTCAGTACCTGTAGCTCTGCATCTACCCAGTGCCTGCCCACCTGGTCTACTGCTCCTGAATGTTAACCAACCCATACTCTCACCTAAGAAACATCTATAAGCCAGTTATTAACCCAAAGAATTCCTTTAAAATGACTTTTTTTGAAATTCTCCAATGATTGATTATCACCTATAAAGAGCTAAACAAAGTTTCAGTATTCTTTTTTTTTTTTAAGATTTTATTTATTTATTTGACAGAGAAGAGAGAGATCATAAGTAGGCAGAGAGGCAGGCAGAGAGAGAGGGGGAAGCAGGCTTTCTGCTGAGCAGAGAGCCCGATGCGGGGCTCGATCCCAGGACCCTGAGATCATGACCTGAGCCGAAGGCAGAGGCTTTAACCACTGAGCCATCCAGGCGCCCCAGAATTCTTTTTTTAATGTGTTTCTCGGAGAGCTATTGAAACATATGTGTATGTAGAATTTGGCTTTAAGGATATTAAAGTAATAGGTATAATTTTTTTTTAAGATTTTATTTATTTATTTGACAGAGCTCACAAGTAGGCAGAGGCAGGCAGAGAGAGAGAAGGGGAAGCAGGCTCCCCGCTGAGCAGAGAGCCCAATGTGGAGCTCGATCCCAGGACCCTGAGATCATGACCTGAGCCGAAGGCAGAAGCTTTAACCCACTGAGCCACTCAGGCACCCCAGGAGTAGGTATGATTAAGTTGTACATAATTAGAGAGTAAAAAAAAGTATAAACTAATTAAAATATCTATAGGCAAAAGATACCAAAAACAAAGATGAAAAGACAAGCATTTAGTCTGGGAGAAAATATCTGCCACATATATAAAAGATAAATGATTAATACCCTGAATAAATATAGAGCTCATATAAATGAAAAAGAAAAAGCTTACCATGTAAAACCAAAGGATATGAACAGACAATTTACAGAAGAAAAGCCAGTGATTCATAAAAGAATGAATGTTTAACCTCACTAGAAATTGGGAAAATGCAAATTAAAACAACAATGTGACAGTATTGTTTATCCCTCAGATTGGCATTAATTAAAACTATTGACTATAAGCAGCGAGGGTAAGGAAGCAATAAAACAGACACTGTTCTGTCACTGTTAATGTGAACGTAAACTGGTACAGAGTTTTGGTAGATTATTAAATTGTAACTGTATTTATCAAAATAACTATATTAAAACCTTCAGTCTTTTGCAGTTGCTCTTCTGGAAATCCATACTAAAGAAATGTACATGTTGCACAAAGATGCATGTGTGTTAATTGAAGTATAGTTTTTAATTATGAAAAATTAGGAAAAAACCTTAATGCTTATCAGTAGGGAAAGAGTAAATAAATTATGGTCCATGAATATTTTGGAATATTCTATAATTTTATAAAAAATGAATTATATGTATATATAGAAAGAGAAAAGTATACTAGAGGTTATAAACAAGTCTCCCTAGGCCTCATTGTATATATAGACATTACATATTACATTATACATATATACATGATACATACATGTATATTCTATATTACCTATATATATTTCTCTCAGACATGTAATTTGGTTGAAAAAGCAGGTCATAGAACAATATCTATAGTGCAATTCCATTTATGCTAAAAAATCACATCTGTCTGTCTGTATATACATGCATGCATATAGATAAAAACAGAAAGGGCTAGAAGACCTAGAAGAACATTTGTCAAACTAAAAGGATAAATTATTCTCATAAGGAGCTGGAAGTTGGGTAGAGTAAGCACGAAGGGGAACTTTCATGGTTTATTTTCTTTTTGTTGTTTAAATCTTTACAGTGAGAATATATGTGGATGTAGTAATTGTGTAATAAGAAAAGGAATAAAGAGAGAAAAATACCCACACCAGACATGATAATAAGAAGCATGATTACGGTATATTCAAGGTAAAAATCGCCACGAAGAAGCTGCAAGAGGATACAGACAGGTTCTTCCTTGAGGCACATTTTCCTCATCTGAAAGTTCCTCAGGGTGGGGAGATAGGAGAGAAGGTGAAATATATTTCTTTTCTAAGATTTTTCTAGCTCAAAATTCCATGTTTTTATAACTGCTTCCAAAGTGTTTTCCAAAGTTGTTGTGCCATTTTTTTATTTCACACCAGCACTGTATGAGAATTTCAGTTGCTTTTTATCCTTGTTAGCACTTGGTTTGGTCAGTTTTCTTCTTCTTCTTCTTCTTCTTCTTCTTAAATTTAGCCTTTCTAATATGTGTATAGTGGTATTTCCTTGTGGTTTTATTATGCATTTTCCTAATGACTAATGATGAACATCTTCTTATGTACTTATTTACCATCTGAAACAGATCAGTGACCTAAAATCAAAACCTAAAACTATAATACTTCTAGAAGACAATGTGTGAACTAATCTTCTTAAAATATTTATTTACTTATTTGAGAGAGAGAGAGAGCATGTGCACGGGCAGGAGGGGCAGAGGGACTGGGAGAGAGAATCTCAAGCGGACTCTGCATTGAGCACAGAGCCGGACATGGGGCTCAATCTCCAGACACTGAGATCACGACCTAGCCAAAACCAAGAGTCGGATGCTTAACCAACTGCACCACCTAGACTGAGCTAATCTTTTTGATTACCCTGAACTAGGCAAAGGTTCTTAGGATAGAAAACTCCTACAAACCCATGAAAGAAAAAGAATTGATAATTGGACTTCATAAGAATGACAAATTGCTCTTTGAAAGACACTATCCAGAAAATGAAAAGATAAATCATAGACTGAGAGAAAATATTTGCAAAATATCTGATATTTGCATGTCTGATAAAGGCTTTGTATCCAGAATATATGAAAAGCTTTTACAACTCAGTAAAAAGGAAACAACTCAATAGCAAATGATCTAATGATTTGAACAGGCACTTCAGCTGCTTCTTTCAATGATGACTAAAATAAAAGATGAACTGTCCTTCTCTGGGCATTGATTGAGTTAATAGCTGGTGATTGGAGTCCTATCCAGATGTAGCTATTTTTGCTGTAGTAAGTGTCCTTTCATGATGATTCTTATCTAGAATTTGTAATAACAAGTGATTAGCCTTTAGAATGGCTCATTTTTCACTCTCTATTCACTATACTATTCACATCAGTAAATAATTAACTGATTTCATAAACATTTATATTTTAAAGCGTAACTAACTAAACATATCCTACACAAAGTGAACTAGCTTTGTCTTTTATTCCTTGACAAGGAATTAGCGAACATTCTGTGGACAAGGAAGGTTAGATAAAAATCTCAGCTCTTTGCTTAGCTTTCCACTTCCCCATGTTTAATAAGGTAGGAAATTTACAGTAATTTATACAAAAAATACAGTAAATTTACATAAACCCATCATTTCTCCCTTTGTTTTGGAACAGGGGGTGGTACAGTCTAAAACAAAGTGGCAAATAAATAAATAAATAAATAAATAAATAAGACAAAATGGTATTACCATTCACTGGCCAAACACCTACATGGAACCAGGCAGAATATTCTAGGGGAACTTTAGGCGGGTGGTATTTCTTAGCCAGCACAGAATAGCATTGATTCGGTGTGGCTTCTCTTATATCTTCAGTTTGTTCCATATCCCCTGTGTCCCCCCTTACAAGAGCAAGTTATCCCCAACACCTTCTCTCTTGCATCCTGTCTTACCCTTGCCAACTCTTTTGTCAACCCTTTGCTCCCTTCTCTAGGTTCTGTCCTTCTTTGAGTCCAGTTCTGATGCTGGAGAGGGTATGGAGGAGAGGGGAGGGAAGGGGCTATCTCTGTGGTCTGGCCTCAGGGTGAAGTTGACCTACCGCTAATATTTTCAGATTCCCAACAAGAGCGCGAATGGATTCTCTCATGTAGTCTCATTGTTTGGATTTATAATCCTCTTTTAGTTAAGAATGTGAAGTTGTTGGAATTTTGACTTTTTCATGCTATGGATTTGATAAGAATAATTCTCTTGCCCATTTTTATAGTTTTGATCAGAAATCAAATATCCATTATATAAGAATTTGTAATGTCCCATTCATAAATTTTAAGTATGTCATATTTGAGAGATGTCTGTTCATTCCCATTTTGTTCAGTTGTTAAAAATTTTAGCAGTCTGTCTCTTTAAAGATTTGTAGTTATTTTTTAGCCTCACCTTTCTTTTTTTGAACTTCATGTTCATATATTCTACTGGTATTAATAATCTTGACTTGTGCTCATTCTCAATGATATTAGTAAGTAGAATAATTGCACCCTAAAGATCTCCATGGATCTCCTTGGATCCTTTTAATGGCAAAAGGGACTTTGCTTATGTGATTAAGGTTAAAGATTTTCTTATGGGGAGATTATCTCGTATTATCCAGGTGGGTGCAGGCTGATCATGTGAGTCCTTAAGGAGAATCTTTCCCAGCAGCAGTCAGAGGGAAGGGTGAAGCCATAGAGAAAGGGTTAAGAAGATGTGATGTGAGGAGTCAGCCTGCGCTTCTGGCCTTGGAGGTGGAGGAAGGATGCCGTGAGCCAAGGAATGTGGGTAGCCTCTAGAAGCTGCAAAAGGCAAGGAATGGATTCTCCCATAAACCTTCCAGAAAGGAATGCAGTTCTTGAATTTAGCCGTGTTGGACATCTGGCCTATGGACGGGCAAGATAATAAATTTATGTTTTAAATCACTGAGCTATGGTAATTTGTTACAGCAATAATAGAAAACGAATAGTAAAGGATAAAACAATCAAATGTAATTACATTTAAAGTGTATGAAGTTTAGACAACACTTTTATCTAAAAGTTAAATTAAACATAAAAATTTGAAGCTAGGATGCCTGAGTGGAGCAGTCGGTTAAGTGTCTGACTCTTAGTTTCAGCTCAGGTCTGATCTCAGGGTCCTAAAATCCAGCCCCGTGTCTGGCTCTGCACTCAGCAGGGAGTCTGCAAGTTTCTCTCTCCCTCTCCCTCTGCCCCTCCTCCTGCTCTCTTTCTCTGTCTCTCTCTAAAATAAATAAATAAAGCTTTAAAAAAATTTTTTTAAGCCAAAATCATTTTCCAGGTAGCTTTTCAAAAAAACTAACATGATTATTAAATATTGGATAATAAGTTTATCCAACACAATTAAAAGAAAAGATACAAATTATAAGAAATGTAAACATTTAAAATAAAATTATTTAAATAAAGTTTTGAATTATTTTGGTTTAGTTTTTATGAGTTGAATAAAATCTTAAGTATTTTCATGATGAGGAAGTTTTTGGACTTTTCATGTTCGATGTCCATCTAATTGCCAAAACTTCAGTCACATTACATCTAAGGCTACATAAACACAAATTTATGAAATATTCAGTATTGCAAAATGTTCTTTTTTTTAAGATTTATTTATTCATTTGGGAGAGACAGAACACGTGCATGGGGGGGGCGCGGGGAGGGTGGAGAGAGAGGGAGAATCCTAAGCCGACTCCCTGCTGAGTGGGGCTCAAGAGTCAGATACTTAAGTGACTGAGCCACCCGGGTGCCCCAGTATTACAAAATGTTCTTAAACAACCATGTTTAATTTTCAAAAGCTGATCTAATTCATAAATACCTTCAAACCTGTGAATTGGAACATGAAGAGAAGCAAGAAAACAGGTTCATGGTACTCCTGGGAAACTGTATTTCATTATGCAGGAATCTGTTGTATTCATATTATCTGAGAGGAAGGATTGGACAAGTTAATTAATTTGTCTTTTCTGTTATTTGAGCACTTCTGCCACTCAAACCCTCCCCAGCTAAGTCAGTGTTTGTCTTTGATTTCAACAGTGGTACAACCCACAAACCTTCGCAGAATTCAGGGGCATTTACCTTTTGTTTTGAAGTCGTAGGATTAACTAAGATACGTGAGAAGTATTTCTTTGGGGCCCAGATGGTGAGTCGTGAAAGCAGATGTTTGTGGTTGTGGGTCCTGCTGTGTCAGTGCTGAACGTTGGGTCCCAAGTGGCAGAGACACCTGTGTGTTCTTTGGAGAATTCGTGGAAGTCTGTGATATGCAAGGCCCTCTAAAGCCCACATACAGAGGGGTGGTGCCTCTTTCCTGGACTTCAGGGCAATATTGAAATATCTAACACATCCATGAGATCTCTCAGACCATGAAGAGTAATCTCCAGCTTACTGTGTTAACAGAATATTTCCTTCAGGGCTGAGTTGTATTACAAAAGGTCCCTATTTGATTGATTGTCTCTGTACCAGAGGTGCCAGGCTCCAGAAAGAGTGAGGGCAAATGTTTAAGAAAGCCCTTTCTCTCATACCAGTGAATATGACTTACTTTACCGACCGTCTCACTTAAATTACTTGGGCTTGGCCCTGTTGGCTCCAAATCCTAGGATCGAATTTTCTTTTCCCCCCCAACTTGCATCATATATTTATTTTTTCCCTCGCATATCTTTCTCCTGTCCGCATGCTTCCCTGAGGCTGCTCGTTGTGCCTTTGCCGTGGTCCCCTGCGTCTCTGCTGCCCTTGCTGGCTCTCACTTCCCTGGGTGTGCTTCCTTATTCTGTTGCACTTATTTTTGTTGAGTTGAGAAGGAAGGGAGTACCAAGAGGACCCTGGAGATCTAAGTTTTCATTCTAGAGTACTTTCCCAGTGGTGCAATGAAAGCAGATGTTAAAGGTTTCTAGAGCGGAAGAGAAGGGAAAGGATGGTGCATGTGCAAGAGTTCACCTGAGAGGGCGCCTGGGTGGCTCAGTCGGTTAAAGTCTCTGCCTTCGGCTCAGGTCATGATATCAGGGTCCTGGGATCGAGCCCCGCATCAGACTCTCTGCTCAGCAGGGAGCCTGCTTCCCCCTCTCTCTCTGCCTGCCTCTCTGCCTACTTGTGATCTCTCTCCTCTCTGTCGAATAAATAAATAAAATCTTTAAAAAAAATAATAAAATAAAATTACTCTATTAAAAAAAAAAAAAAAGAGTCCACCTGAGAGTTTTCGTGTGAATGACCAAGCAAGGTGTGATCACAAACGCTGCTCCTTGAAGACCAGTGAGCCTATTACCAATCACTCATTATAAAGTCATACTTTATTATCCAGCATTTATTTCAGCAGGACTTGGTGACATTATAAAAATAAAATACGAGGATTATTTAACTATTGTAGGGTAGATAGCAGTGTGGCTGCAGCCTTGCCATTAGCAAGCATCACTAATCTTAAAGACCCTCCCGGTGCTACCTGTCTCTGCACTAAATTTGCATACTCTGGCCATGGGTCCCCTTTGCACAGTAAAAGGGATGTTTTATGCCATGCAGAGTGTTTCTAGGAAGATCGGTGTCAGTAAGCAAAGCAAAACCCTTTCTCTAGGCTACCTCGGGGTTATCTCTCTCCGAAGGGCACTGCAGAAGCAACAGCTTACCTGCCTTGGAACTCGGGAGCTGGGCAGCAAGCTGAACTTTAACTTCTTACTGCCCACTCTGTGTAGGATTTAGGAAAGGCAGGCATGATACTATCTTCAAATATTTGAGCACCTTCAGTGGCGCTCCTAAGAACTACTAATGTTTCCAAACAGTAACTGGCAATTTCACAAGATAAATAGTAAAAGATTTTGTGTGTGTGTGTGTGTATAAGCTCCACGCCCAGTGTGGGGCCCAACACGGGCTCGAACTCATGACCCTGAGATCAAGTGTTGGATGCTGAGCCACCCAGGTGCCCAAATGGAAACAGACTTTTTAAAAGAAAAAGGAACCAGTGAATGAAACCTTCCTCCTTTTTTCTATTTAACAAAGAAATTTTATTTAACAAGGAAAGAGTTCTGCAATTTCTCAATTTTTGTCCATTCCTTTTCCTGTCTCGCAGCCTTCTTAATATAACCATAGCCTAAAATTCTAAGATTGTTTTAGAAAATGGCATTAAAACATGTTAACCTGGGGTAAGTGACTGCGCTCTGGAAGGGCAGGCTTTGCCAAGCCTGGGCTCCCGGCTCTTCAACAGCTGAGGACATTTGATCTATATCTGTGGACTCAGCCCTGAGCCCTGCCCCCAGTTTTCTAAGGGTGATCCTTTTGAAGATACAGTTTTTTTTTTTTTTTTTTTAAGTAAGTCTAGAGCAGTGGTCCTCAGCCCTTGCTGCACGTGAACAACGGGCGAGGAGCTTCTCTACAAAATACCAGTGCCTAAACTCACCCCCACACCAATTAAACCAGGCTCTTTGGGGGTGGGGCTGGGAGTCTTTTTAAAAAGACCCCAGGTTGGGGCATCTGGGTGGCTCAGTTGTTAAGCGACCACCTTCAGCTCAGATCATGATCCCAGGGCGCTAGGATGGAGCCCTGCATCACGGCTCCCTGCTCAGCGGGGAGTCTGCTTCTCCCTCTCGCTCTGCCTGCCACTCTCCTTGCTTTTGCTCTCTCAACCTCTGTCAAATAAAGAAATAAAATCTTTAAAATAAATAAATAAATATAAATGAAAAGATGCCAGGTTCTCCTCATGTTCCGCCAGGGTTAAATACCACTCTTCTATTCCAGAGTAGTGGCTCTCAACTAGGGGTGCTTTTTGCCTTCCAGGGGACATCTGGCAATGTTAAGAGACCTTTTTGGTTGTCACACCTGGGACGGTGCTATTGGCATCTAGTGAGTAGAGGCCTGGACTGACTGCGAACATCCTGTAATACATAGGACAGTTTGCACAGCAAAGAGTTACCTGGCCCACAACGTCAGAAGTGCCAAGGTTTGGGAACTCTGATCTAGGCTGACACCAAGGCTCTGCGTCAAGCTACCTTCGAGCTGATGCTGTTGAGATTCTAGTAGCATATTCCAGATGTGCTATCAGGATTCTTGCCCAATTCGCAAAGCCTCGGTTCCTACAACTCCCTATCCCAAACCTTAATGTTTATTGAGGAATGAAAGATCTTCAAAAGGCTGACTGCCTTCTTGCTTGCCTGGACAGCTGAAGAATTGCTCCCAAATGCCTGTTCCTGTGCTCTGCCTATCTTTTGGGACACAAATGTTACCATCTATCGGACTTCCTATCGCCAACTACTTTCCCCTTTACAGAGTTGTGTTTTTTTTTTTTTTTTAAAGATTTTTATTTATTTGACAGAGAGAAACACAGCGAGAGAGGGAACATAAGCAGGGGGAGCGGAAGAGGGAGAAGTAGGCTTCCTGCCAAGCAGGGAACCCGATGTGGGGCTCGATTCCAGGACCCTGGGATCATGACCTGAGCCGAAGGCAGATGCTTAACGACTGAGCCACTCAGGTGCCCCCCCTTTACAGAGTTTTTAATATTGGAGTTTTCATTTTAGTGTTTTGTTTTTTTTCTTTCGGTGGTTACGTGAGTAATTAATGGCAACCTCCCCCCCCCAAAAAAAAAACCCTTCAGTGGCTTTATTTATAGGTAGGGGGTCATCTAAGATTCAGGGAAGAATTGGCCAGCATTTAGAAGAAAATTCTGCAACAGGATTGTCAATAGTGAAAATACATGCTAGCAGGAAATTTATAAGGCAAGCATGTCATTGCCTCAAGAGACATTTTCTGAGCAGACTGCTTACAGAATCAGAATAAGTTTGATTGAGAAAGATTCAGCAAAGAGAAGAATGAATGAATAGCAGCTCCTTAGAGGTATAGGGATAGATGGGCAAACGTGAACATGGAAAGACATTTAAACTTCAGTGTAACACCTTTTCCTGGAAGAGCCCAGCCCTCTGGCTTTCTGAAGACAGAAGGGAGAGCCATCAAAGCAGTGGGACTTTGAATTGCTCTGAACTCCTTACCTAGGCCCCAGAAAAGTCAAAATTTACCCTTTCTCCCCTGATGTGGGGCCAGGTTCCCAGATTTAGCAAATACAAATAAAGGGCCTCAATTTGAGTATTACATATTTTTTATTATATATAATAAATATTTTTAGTATAAGTATGCCCCAAATATTGTATGGGTTGTATTTATATTGAATAAAACTTGGTTGCCTATCTGAAATTCAAATTTAATTGGGCATCCTGTCTTTTATCTGGCAACTCTAACCCAAAGTTTCCTTCCAAGCAGAGATGATGAGGAGAGTAGACCAGATAGGATAACACGGAGCCGCAAGTACAGGACTTCTTACCTTCTACTACTAACAAAGTTGGTAGAAGAAGCAGTGGGTGAGGGGTACCCAGAGGCTCTTTCAATACACTCATACACAAAGTAATCCTTTTATGATCTTAATACCCTTTTTCCTGATAATCATTCTTCACGGGTCAGACTCCTCCCAAATTTCTATCCAGACGGCCCTCGTTTTCTGACATGCAAAATTAACCAGACCTAGAATGGCCCTCTTTAATTACTGTTTACTTCATTTGCATGAATTTTTTCCTCCTTCATTATAATGTCCATTTCCATAAGAAAGGCAACCACGACCAGTGTACCAGTGTAATCATAATGGAATATGTGCAGAAGAATTTTGACAAAGATTTCAGGGGCACCTGGGTGACTTAGTTAAGTGTCCAACTCTTGATTTTGGCTCGGGTCGTGATCTCATGGTCATGGGATCGAGCTCTACGCTCAGCAGGGGGCCTGCTTGAGATTCTCTCTCCCTCTCCCTATACCCCTCACCCTGCCCACTCTCTCTCTCAAATAAATAAATCTTTAAAAAAAAAAAGTTTTGACAGAGATTTTTAACTCTACTTATTAAGACTCCTTGTGTGTTCTTGGCTACTCTTTCTCTGGTAGTCAAAAGAATGCAGATAATTCTGTAATCCTATTTTCTCTGTTTTTCCTTTCTCTTCCCATTGTGTTTGACTTGTCCTCAAGTTTTGCATCCTTTTAATTTGTTAACTTTATGATGCCTTTTCTCTTCCTGTTTCATGGATCTTCTTTTTTATCCAGGACTTTCTGTTCAACAAATAATAGTTGATGGGCACATAAAATAGGAGAGACAGACACGCTGCAAAATGCATCAGTATCAAACAGGTGGCATTCTCTAGAATAGACAAAGGTAAAGTTTAATGAGCTCTTATAATTTAAGGGTGTTTAGGTTTTGCCTAATTTGTGTGACCCTAACAATCGTACAGAAGTAGTAGTGTATTTTTCTGAAACAGGAACTTCTGCCACAAGTACTGCGAGGCTTGTGGGCAAAAGCATATAAATAGTGAGTAAGCCCAGCTGACTGCTTGGCATCTGAATGTCGATAATGCTGTGTTCATTCATTCATCAGGGGGTATTTTAGTCTTGGGGGTCCAGAAATTAATAGACCTTGCCCTCATCAAGCAGACAGATAATAAATAAGTAAACAGGAAGATAAATAATTTAATCTCAGGTAGTGGTAAGTACTATAAGGAAAAATTAAGTGGGATGAGGGATAAGTGTAGCATTAGGATGGAAAGGAGGGTGCATTTTTAATATGATGGTCAGAGAAGAGTTTGCTAAGGAGGTGGCATTTGATAAAAATCAGACTGATGAAAAGGAGTAAGCCATGTCACTATTTGGGGGAACCTAGACAGAAGGAACAGAAAATGCAACAGCTTGAGTTCAAGAAGCAGCAAGAGGCTGTAACCGAAGAGGAGTGATCATGGAGAGTGGTAGAAGGTGAGTCAGAGAGATAAGTAGGGGCCAGATCATGATGGAGCTGGTAGTCCACAGAAAGTAGTGCCACAGGCAACCATTGGATATTTAAGCAGGCGCGAGACAGTATTTAAATTAATTAAAATTTAATACATCACTTTGGCTACTCTGGAGAATTGACCGGGGGAGGGAGAGTTGTAAAGCAAGAGTGAATAGGGAGACCAGTTAGGAGTACTGAAATAGAACAGACAGAAGAAGATGTTAGCTTAGGAGATAATAGTGGAGGCGGCGATAAATGCTTGGACCATATGGCAAATGAGTGAATAGTGTCGGGAAATAAGAGGAATGAAAGATGATGGGCTTCTGACCCAAGCAACTGGGAAAATAGGGATGCCACTTGTTGAGATGGAGAAGACTAAGTAGGAACAGTTTTTGTCGTCATGCTTGAAATATTTTTTGAAACAATCATAAATTTACAAAATACTTGGGAATATAATACAAGTAACCTTTTTCCCCCCTGAACTATCTGTAAGTTGCCCCACCACCTTTGAATATGTTAGTCCTCCATACTTTAGTATTCAGAGTATTTACTTACTATTCTACATATTTATACTCAAAATATTTATTTAGTATTTAGTTAATATTCCTACTAGCAGGCATAGTCTCTTGTATAACTGTAAAACATCAAACTGAGGAAGATAACATTGATTTTTTCCTACCATCTAATTCTCTGACCATGTTCATGTGTTCCAGTTGTTTCAACAATGTCTAAAAATACCCAGTTCAGAGTCATGCATTGCATTTGGTTGTCCTCTTTCTTGTTTAGTCTGGAAGAGTTTTTCAGTTTTTCATCAGCTTTAATGACTGTTTTAGTTTTCTGTGTTGCATAAAATATCACCACAGACTCAGCAGCTTGAAGCAACATACATTTATTATCTCAGTTTCTGGAAGTCAGGAGTCTAGATATGGCCAGGTTGAATTCTCTGCTTCAGAGTCACCAGGCTGCAATCCACACATCACTCAGTACTATGGTCACATTGGAGATTGGGCTGGGGAAAGATCTGCTTCTTCACTCCCTCACATGGTTGGCACCATGGTTGGTTCATTTGCTTGCTGCTGTAGTCCCAAGGCATCAGTTTATTGCTGGAGATCATCCTTAGCTCTGGCAGTTCCTCACCACGTGGGTTTCTATAATATGACCACTTACGCCATGGCAGCTTCCTGCTTCAAGGACAGCGAAGCTGTGTCTCTAGCACCTCTGTTAGCAAGGTGGTCTTATACAGTGGTCTTTAATGCAATCCTGGAAGTGATATCACATCACCTTTGTGATAGCCTGTGGGTTCTGCCCAAACTCAAGGGAATAAACATCAAGGGACAGGGACTTTTGGTGTCCAACTTAAAGTCTGTCTGCCACAATGAGTTTGATACTTTTGAAGATAACTTTGTAGAAGTTCCTCAGTTTTGGTTTGTCTGATATTTCCTCATGATGATAAGCAAGTTAAGAATCTTCTCTCAGACTATTACAGATATGATTTTGCATTGTTCTCATTGTATTATATCTGGTGGCTTATCATTTCAATTTCCCCCTTATTTATGTTCACTTTGATTATTTGAATTAAACGATATCTACTAGGGCTTCTCCACAGTAAAGTTGATTTTTCCTTGTATAATTAGTGAGTGTTTTGTGGAGAGATACTTTGAGACTATATAAGTATCCCATTCCTTATCATACTTTTAATTTATCACTCAATCATTTACTCAGTATGGACTTGTAATTTCCTATTTAATTCAATGGGTTATAATCCATTACTATAATTATTTATTTTTATTCTCAAATAATTCCAGATTTGTCCTTTGGAAGTCCCTTCAAAATGGCTTCTGTGTTCTTTTGACATACCTCTATCATTCTTTGAGCATTTCCTTTCAGGAGCAATAAACTAGACACATGAACTTCCCTTGCCCTAGTGCTGAAATCACCCATTACTCTATGGAACCCTGGACAAGCCAAGATCTGAAGATGAGTTGTTCTCATTGCTATTGGGGTCTTACTCTGAGGCTCTCTTAGTAGACAGAGTTAGGGAATATTTGTCTGTTTGTCTATCCTCACATTTACATCTGTATTTCTATACTTGTATTTAAAATCATGAGTACACACCTATACCTCTAATTTCAATTTAATACCACAAAGTTTATTCTGTTTTTTTCCTTTCATATTTGTAATACCCTTCTCTGACAGTGGGAAACCTTGCTCTCATTAGTCTTATATATTATTTGATCAATTACTGTGTATGCGACCCATTTCCCATTGCTGCTGCATGAGGGTATCCCATGATACCCTTCTTACCCAACACTCTGACATCTGTCGCTGGGCTACCATTATCCTCCAGTATACCTCTCCTCCCCCCAACCATGAGTGCCCTTGCCAACGTCCCCATGCTTCAACAATCCAGTCTGAGCCACACCACTGTGCCAGTCTTCCTTGATTTGCTGAAGGCTCTGACACCTCAAATCAGGAGTTTGTGTGCTTTTTAATCATCTTTTATTCTTATTAATTGTTGAAATTCTCTAACACAAAATGACAGATATTCTGTGTGTGTGTGAAAATGGCCCCAGTTATGTCAAACATTAAGGATATTTGCTGCATTTGTTTGTTGGTTAATGGTGTAGACAAGAGAAATCATGATAGATAACTACCCCAAGACTTGAATGTATAGTGTATTCCATGGCTCAGTTTTGGTTCTTGATATCTTGATGCTGATAACTCTTGAAAATATCTAGACAAGAGAACAAAAAAATCACAAAAGATAACAGTAGTCCCTTCCTTATAGCATCTGTCTTCCAGAAGGAAAGGATGCAGGTAACAATACAGTCATAAAATTTGGATTGAAATTCTTTGTGAAATGGTAATACACTTTTTACTAGAAAACACTGAAGCTCTTTAAGAAAATTAGTGATTGGGGATCTTCAAGTATCCAGAAGTGTGAGGATGGTGATACTTAATGGTGATGAGTCCTGCAGAACTCCTTGTGGGTTATAAAGCCAATTTCTTCAAGAGACACTTGCTGCTGAATAACTTTTTACCAAATAGCCCAGGGGGAGAATAGGTTGAGATTTAAGGTGCCTCATGCATTGAAAAGTACAAAAGAAAGTAAAAAAAAAAAAAAAATTAGGAAACAGGGCAAATTTTATTGTCAGCCATTTTTTGATCTTGCTAATCTTTTGTAGTCAAGTCTCAAAGGCAGAAACCTAAGTCAGATTCTGCATTTGATTCGATTACAAAGACAGGTGTCAATTCAAGATGGTTTGGGAAAGGTTTTTTCAGTTGTTACAAGATCATGTTTCTGTTTTTCTCTAATATTTCGAACTTGCACAAAATATATTTGTGAAATCAGAATCCTTACCCCTTCTTATGAAAAACAGACAGACAAAAACAAATACTGAAAGACACTGGGGTATTAGTTTCTGGATGCATCTGGAATTAATGCCCATGATACACCTCCTGCAACATTAGGACGAGGTTGTAGAGTCAGCCACAGCTGAGAAAATGAAACTGGTTAGACCAGCAGTCCTCGAATTGGGTGTCAGCATCACTTGGGAACTTAGAAATGCAAATTCTGCAGTCTCACTTCAGACTTCGGGGTGGGGGCCAGCAATCATGCTTTATCAAGTTTTATCAGGTTGGAGAACCCCTGAGTTAGATTAAGCTACTATTGGCAAATATTGGATTCAATGAATTATCTTTTTTTCCCTTCTCTCGTTTGCTTTTCAGGACATGATTTCTCTAGCTTTTGGTACCATCAGGGCTACTAAGTTCCGAAAACAATTTTTTTCTTGTGTATTGAAAAAAAAATACTTTTCACATTTTCTTCTGTTCTTAGACATGGCCTATATGGTACTTAACTCAAAGATTAGTGTGTAGAAACTACTCAGGTAAATACTAGTTCCTATCTCTTGTCCTTCAGATATTTGCCTGCTATTTATTACTGAAAAAAATGGAGATAAGATACTAGCATCCCTAAATCATCTAAAGGTCAATTCACTGGGTAAATTGATAATTATTCTTTATGTAAACTGTATTCTTAAATTTAACATATTGACTATGATAGTTCTAAGAGCAAAGTGAATTAAACATAACATATTCTTTATCTTCCTGTTAAACAACCCAATCTATGTTTACATCAATAGAGTGAATAAAAAATAGATATTTAAAATATATCTCTTTTTTTCCTGACATTTCTATAGTTTTCCCTTGGAAGGAAAAATTAAATACCCAGCATCCTCATCATCATTTCAAGATTTCTAAAACTTTTACTTCTCTCATGGAACATACCTATGTGAGGGCTGCGGTTATCTAAATGGTATCCCTCATGGTTTCCATTGTTTCAGGATCTGAATCCTCAGACCACCATTTCAGCTAAATGTCAATAATACTGATTTGGCAGCATTCTGTTTGCTAAGGAAGGACCTCCAGGGTACAGGGACCTCCAAAATCCCACATTTTGGCTATTTCAGAAAATTTGAATTGTACTGGTTGTTATCTCAGATTACCTAGCAATGAGTCTCAGGCCCAGATCTGTATAAAAATCCTCTCATGATCTTTTTAAGAAATTCAGAATCTGTTCACCTCCCCAGGTGATTGATTTAGTGTCTGTGGAGTGGAATCCAGAGGAAGATTGTGTATTGTCAACAAGGACCCCAGCATTCTTTGCGGGTCTTCAGGGGACCACAAACACTGAAAAAAACAAACTAGGTCTCCCCCTGATTGCGTGTCCATTTACAGAAGTCTCAATATAGCAGAGCTTGTCGTTAATGCAGATAGCCTCGTGTTCCTACCATCATTCAGACAACACCCCATGTGGTGGTGGGGGGAGAGGAGTTAAGGGGATCATGTGGATGGATGGCACCTGTCCAGGGCCAGGTTCCTTCAGCTGGTTCTGAAACACTGTGAAGGAAGGAGGTAATGTTAGGAACTTACCTTGTGAGATTCTCAGGACAATCAGCCCCATAGAGCTCAGTGACAAAATGTGCCACAGATGAGGAATAAAGCCTCCTCCTCTAAATTCTGGCTGCCTTTAATTGGAAACTCTGGGGGTTTCCAGAGACATCTTTTGCATAGACACTGCTGTTCTCAGGATGGCTGAGGCAGGTGGTGAGATTTACTTAGCTGACTCTGGAAAGGTGATGTGGGGAATGGAACTGAATCAGGGTAAGAAGGAGAGTTTGAGATCTGTGTGGGGACTGTCCTTATTTGGAGGACATTTGAAGGACTTCTTTGGAGATTCTTAGGGATAATAATGGGACAGCCTGAGGGGAAGGCTAAGTTCCTCTAATTATACCAGCTGGGCCTATTAAAGCTGGAGATATTTGGGCCTCATATTTTATTAATACAGGCATTTCTTTTTTATCTATTTTAGAAGATGTCATTGTTCTAGACGTTGTTAGACATTCACTTAGGACAATTAAAAACTGTCAGGTACTGTATAAAATGTGGGCAATGTTATTTCACTGCAAGAGCCTTTATCACACCTGGATCCTTAAGGAGATGCGTCAGTGACTGACATTCCGACCTCTAGGTGAATTCAGCCAATCAGAAGCCAGGAGTGTCCGGGCCGCAGGGGGCACACAGGAGTTCTTTATGCCAGCCATCAAAATTCAGTAATTATACGGTGTCCTGAACCATTTCATTAACATTATAGATCAGTTGAGACAATGAATTACCTGGAGATAATGACAAATAATATACTTGAAATATAGAAAAAAAATCCTTGTGCCATAAGAGATCATAAGAAGGGCAGAAAATTTGCAACAGAATAGACAAGTCCCAAAGCTTTGACTTTGGAAGAATGCAGCTTATTTGATACACATCCCCGTCCCCCAGAGCCTTTTTGGCTACAGCCACCTTGGATCATTTTTGTTTTAGTGGATTCATTAATGTATTAGGTGGCATGGATGAGTGGGGTTGGATATCCATAGATGCCTGTTATCTTTAAGTGATAATCATACCAATTCGTTATAGTCATTGAATGGTTATAGTTTTGAAGGTTTCCTGGGGCCAGGAAAAGATTCCTGTGCTGGGTTATGGGTTTGCTTCTACTATTATGTGTATCAGTGATTTCTTTCTGGTAGAGAGAATGGGCTGACATTCTTTACTTTTAAAAAATGACTTGTAGGCTTTCAAAGTCAGGATAATTACACTTAAAACTGAGAGAAGCTCAATCATAAACAATAAAACATATTCTAAATGATATAACATTTACAAAATGCTTACTAGTTTAAATTAGAGAAGAAAAATGGAAGTTATGCCTTTTTTTCTCTCTTAAAGTCTCCCAGACTTTTATTCTTCTTGCTCAAAAACTATGTAATTAAGAATGATCAACCTTTTCCTTTATAAAGATGAAGATAGGGGCGCCTGGGTGGCTCAGTTGGTTAAGCAACTGCCTTCAGCTCAGGTCATGATCCCGGAGTCCCGGGATTGAGTCCCACATCGGGCTCCCAGCTCCACGGGGAGTCTGCTTCTCCCTCTGACCTTCTCCCCTCTCGTGCTCTTTCTCACGCTCTCTCTCAAATAAATAAATAAAAATCTTTAAAAAAAAAAAATAAAGATGAAGATAGTAAATGTTTTCCTACTACAACTTTGACATATGACTATAATGAATAACTAGATTCATTAAATGATAGCTAAGTGAATTTAGATAGTTGAATGAGGAATCAGTAAAATATTTTAAATAGAAAATAGTTTGTATTTATTTATATATTTATATATAACATTTATATAAATAATGGTTATATATAATGGTTATATGTATGTATTATATATATAATGGTTATAAATAATGGTTATATATAACATTTATATAAATAATGTTTTCGCTTAAGGTCAGTTATGTCTCAGTAAGTTGGGTTGGGTGGGGCCCAGCTTTCTATTAAAGTTTTTGTTTTCTAATGAACATTATTGCAGTATAATTAATATGCAATAAAATGCACTTATTTAAAGTGTTCAATTCAGTAAGCTTTTGCTAATGTACACAAGCGTGTGAATACCATCTTAATTATGACCTTCCCATTATCCCAAGGAATTACCTTGCATCTCTTTGTAGTCAGCACCCCCAACCACTGCCTTCCCTGGCCTCAGTCAAATACTGGTCTACTTTCTGTTACTATAACTTCGTTTTGCTTTCTCTAGAATTTCGTATAAGTTCAGTCATATAGTATATACTCTTTTGTGTCTGGTTTCTTTCTTTCAGCATAATATTATTGATACTCATTTGTTGTTGCATAAATCAGAGCTTCATTCTTCTTCACTCTTGAGTAGTGTTGATATCCATGATTTGTTTTTATTTTCTGTTACTGATGGACTTTGGGGCTGTTTCCATTTGGGGGCTATTATGAATAAAACTTTCATGAACATTCTTGTACAAGTATGGGTATGTGTTTTTACTGCTTTGGGATAAATATATAGAAGTGGAATTGCTGGCTAAAGGTTTTTCTTTAAAATTTCTTTGTTGTGGGTTGCCTGGGTGGCTCAGTGGATTAAGTGTCTCCCTTCAGCTCAGGTCATGATCTCAGGGTCCTGGGGTTGAGTCCCGCATTGGGGGTCCCTGCTTCCCCCTCTCCCTTAACCCTCCCCCTACCTATTCTCTCTCTCTCTCTCTCTTGCTTTCTCTCAAATAAATAAATAAAATCTTAAAAAGAAAATTTATTTGTTGTATTTGTTTTATTTGCTTGTTTATTTGGTGATTTCATCTATTTTAGCCTGAAATAAATACCTCCCCATTTGTAATTCAACCAAATTTTGACCAAAGTTCTTCTGGTAGAAAGGAGCCATTGTCTCATTTTCTTTTTATCTAGTTGATGTTTAAATTGTCAGATTCTGGCAGTAGTCCGAATCTACTGCATTTTCTTTTGTAGTGTTGCCTGTATTTCTGGAAACTGGAAGCTTGTCCTAGTTCATAAAAGGATAAGAGGAAATACTCTCTCTGGTAAAGATTAGAAAGACAAAAATTGGAGACAGCAGGACAATTAAGAGTCAGGATCATCAGCATATGAATTGGGTGGAAAGACACCATTAGGCAAAAAGTAAGATGGATACAGAGGAAGGAGGCTGAAATCTCTTGAATAAATGCCAAAATGTAAATGCTGAGTACAGAACAAGCTTCAGAATCATTCATCTTCAAGACTTGCCATCGTTTAAAATACAAATATATAGGGGTGCCTGGGTGGCTCAGTGGGTTAAGTATCTGCCTTCGGCTCAGGGTCCTGGGATGGAGCCCCACATCAGGCTCTCTGCTCAGTGGGGAGACTGCTTCTCCCCCTCCCTCTCCCTGCTGCTCCCACTGCTTGTGCTCTCTCTGTCAAATAAATAAATAAAATCTTAAAACAAACAAAGATACCCCGGGTTCTTTAGAAATTTTCAGGGGTGAAAACATTTAGGTATATATTAGTTTTTCATGAAAAGAAAGTAGACATAGGGTCTTTTTTAATCGCACATTATGTTGGGTGTGTTAGGTCAGAGAATCCTTTCGTGATGCTCAGAAATTGTTCCCCTTTTCTACCAGCCCCACCCTTTTTTTTCTTTCCTTCTCTTAAATCCAGATATAGGCTAGTTGATCTAGTGCTGTATCTTGAAAAAAATATTCTTTACTATGGCATTTTACTAAGAGTTTGTTTGCTTAGAAAGAACAGGTATTCGTATCAGTTCCAGTAAAAAAGAAGTATGGAGAAGGTAGAAGGTTATATCACTTAATTGAAGATAGGAAATGTGGCCAAGCTTCATGGGAGCTGGACCAGGAGCTGGGAAGCCATTGGGAATTCAGGAGTTCTCTGTCTCTGATTCTGCCATTTTTTGAATCTTACTCTGTTTTCCTTTCTCCTTCGCCATTTCTCTGCAGTATAGTATGTTCTTTCTGCTCTGTCATTCCCTGCAAGTCTCCTTCATTCTCTTCTCTACTGGATACTTTAACCCACTGATCCATAGCCCCCGCTTCTTATGAGCATCATCGCTTTTCTTGACACCAACTGTGATCTCATCTCTCCGTGGCTTTTCAGCTTTTCTTGACCACAATTTGTATGGATGGGAGTTTAAATTCTCAAGAGAGATAGAATCCAATTGGTAACAGGCCAGTAGATTTACAGGCATAGGGAAAACTTTCCATTTTTCATCCAGTACTTGTGGCCAAGGTGGGGGCAGAGTCAGAGAGTTCTCATCTGGCCACCAAACCCTTCCCCTTTAAATAGCAGACCTGAGTAGGGCAGGGTAAGGGAAATTTAGGCATCGCAGGCTCATTAAATGAGATGTTCACTGTGAGTGGACTTCTAATTACTGGAAGCAATAGAAAACCTATCCTATTGGGCAGCGATCATATAATGCTAAAGTCCGGTAGATGGGCAGGCAGGCAGGCCAGTGGACCAGAGCTGCCACACTTGGCTGTCATTCAGACTTCAAACTTCTCAGTCATTTTGAAAGAACATTCTTTCCTCAAGTCTAATTAAGATTGGCTAGATTGCCAATGGTCAGCTAACTGATTTGACTTAAAACAGCTACTGTTAATGAGCACTGGATGAAACATAGAGAACAAGCAAAGAAGTGAGTCAATTTAAGGGATAGTGTCTCATGATCTGTAATAGTAATAAAGAAAATATCTGAATTTGGCTGTGTCTGTCTAGCTGCCCTCACCCTATCTGAGGGCTTAGGATCCAAGCTGTGAAGCTGAAACCTGTATTTGGACTAGTGTAATGTTTCATAATACCTGAGTTTAATGGAAGCCAGCGATCAGCTTTGAGTTACTTTGTCTTTAACTCATCAGGGTGTAAATGAGCTTCAAGGTAATTTTTAATCTATATGTAAATTAGCTATTTCTGTAACAGCCGTAGTATGAATTTGAGTGTGTGCAGAAAAGAGGGATAGGATGCAAGCAATATTTTGACAATAATGTCAAGAAAGGCTGTACAAGTGATACATGACATTCAGTGAATTTGAAAATAGGTTATATTAGGACTCTTTCAATGAAATTATTGTCATTGAAAAATTTCTGAGGCTGATAATACATGAAGTAATATGTAAAACAGAGAATGAAAATAAGGTTTTATTGTTGGTTGTTAAACTGTGTTAAAGGTCACACACTTTTCCATTAGAGATCTTCCATTTGGCAGATTTTATATAAAAGTTGATTGACTTTTTACTGAGTTCATTTTTTACTCAGATAGTAGAGTGACTTAAATTCAAACTCTTCTTTTATTTTCTGGTACAAAATAATATGCTTTTTAAAAAATTTTTATTGTGTTATGTTAGTCACCATAAAATACATCATTAGTTTTGATGCAGTGTTCCAAGATTGGATAAAGAAGATGTGGTCCATATATACAATGGAATATTACTCAAAATAATATGCTTTACCTATTATTTAAACCTAGGTTTATAAGTAAATATGCTTTCTTATATTTATACCTATAGTGTGACATGCTAAAAATCACAGAAGCCCCAATTTTTCCTGATTTTAGTCAGAAGGAAAGCTGCATAAATATTTATATCCTAAATCATCTAATCAATTATTTCTTTTTAAAGGAACAGTGTAGCACAGGGAAATGTTCTGAAGGCTATTAATAAAAATTACAAGCGTTCAAAATTCATTCTGAAGTTCAGGGACTATTAGTCTCCAAAAGCAGTTGTCAGTTACAAAGGAACAGACTAGAAAGCACAGAAGAATACAGACTGGGTTATTATGGCTACCATTTTCTATTCTCTAAAAGTTCAGTTAAAAGGAAGGTGGGAAATTGTATTGGGGATCGTGTCTATACCAAAATTAATTGGTAACTTCAAAACAAAACCTAAGCCGCAGCACCTCAACTCTTCTAGTTGAAACTGGCTTTAATTCAGTCTGCTTTGAATTTATTTCCAGAGGGGGGTAAATACATTTGCTAATGATTTGAATCATTGTCATTAGGCTTGATCTACATCTGAAATACAAAATCATTGTCATTAAGATCAATGTTAAGCATCCTTAGGAAGAAAGAACTTCTGTACTTTACCAACTTATTTTGATTGTCCAGGGATGTGAAGCGCCCTAGTTCTTTAAATATTAACTCAAAGAATTTTTAAAATTCTGACTTTATTTGTATTTATATAACCCCCTGGAGTTTAACTACTGTGCTGGATAGTTCTCACTGTGAAGTGACTCTCATGCAATTGTATTCTTGCTGGGAAATGATTTTATTGCATAAGAAAATGAATGAGCAGGGACCAGTGAGCTGTGTCTGCTGATGGACTGTAATTTGCCAACTGTGATGTCAAAGCAGATTTGAGATTTGTGACAAGAGTTGGTGATTGCCCTGCTCAGCAGTTCCGTGGCGGCAATGAACCCTGCCAGGCACAATCTCATTCCACGTTTTGCACATGTAGGTTTAGTTTACACTGTCATATGTGGAAAGCTTTCATGGGCACAGGGAATATTGGCTGGAATTATTGTGTTGGTACTGCATGTTTCATTACCGATGGCACTGAAATATGTTTCTCCATTGTCCGAAAGGAACAGTTGTACCCTGTTCTATCAAAGAACGGATGGGAAGGTAGTGTTCACATGCTCTCTATTAGAGGCTACATACTCCCTGGCACAAATGACAGCTATTATTATTACTAAACCTACCATCAAGGTTTTCTTTCTTTTTTCTTTTTTTTAAAGGTTTGTTTTCTTTTTTTTTCTTTTTTTAAAAGATTTTATTTATTTATTTGAGAGAAAAAGAGAGCATGAGAGGGGAGAAGGTCAGAGGGAGAAGCAGACTCCCAGTGGAGCTGGGAGCCCGATGTGGGACTCGATCCCGGGACTCCGGGATCATGACGTGAGCCGAAGGCAGTCGCTTAACCAGCTGAGCCACCCACGCACCCCCATCAAGGTTTTCTGATGGCATTGCCTTAAAAATAAGACCAATATGTTGTCTGTTAGCTTATACACTACTTCTAAGTAGCCCGTCTTTCAGAACTCAAAACAGTTTGCTACAAACCGAGTTGATCTGGCTGCCTTCTGAAGAAAGAGGCGCTTCTGCATAGGGTTATCTCCTCAGACTCACAAAATTCAGAAGATAGCCTGGTGGTTTTGGTAGCCACATTCTTTTACAGAGTATTTGTGAGCCAGGTGCCCCAGGGAAAAATGGTGCTGATTCAAGTAGGCAGACTCGTGGCCCCCTGTGAACTTTGCCCTCGGATGGCATGCTGTGGTTATGTGACATGGCAAAAGGGACTTTGCAGATGTAGTTAAGATGAAGACTTTAACTTAAGGAGGTTATCCTCAGTTAACCAGGTGGGCTCTACCTAGCCACATGAGCTTTGAAAAGTAGAGAACGTTCTGGTGTCAGAGAGACAAAGACAAATTTAAAGCATGACAGGGACTCTACTGCCATAGCTGGAGGGGACCACATGGAGCATGAGAAAGAATATGGGCAGCTGTTAGGAGCAGTAAGCATCTCCCCCCATGCCCCAGGCTTATAGCAGCAAAAAAATGGGAACTGGGCACCTGGGTGGCTCAGCTGGTTAAGCGTCTGCCTTCAGCTCAGGTCTTCATCCTGGGGTCCTGGGATTGAGTCCTGCATCAGGCTCCCTGCTCAGTGGGGAGTCTGCTTCTCCCTCTCCCTCTGCCTGCTGCTCCCCTGCTCGTGCTCTCTCTCTCTCTGTCCAAATAAATATATAAAATCTTAAAAAAAAAAAAAGAAAAAAGAAAAATGGGAACCTCATAAAGAGCTGAGTTCCATCAACAACCTAAATGAACTTGGGGAGCAGATTCTTTCCCAGCACCTTGAGCAAGGAATACAGCCCTACCAAGACTTTGATTTTGATATTATGAGACCCTATGGAGAGGACCCAGGCCAACCCACATAGACTTTTGACTTCTAGAGACTGTGAGAAAATATACTTGTACTGTTTTAAGCCACTGAGTTTGCGATAGTTTGTCAGAGCATCAACAGGAAACACTGTCCATTTTTGAGATATCCCCAGATGTAGTTCTGGTATTTCTACTGGTTGGATTCTGTCTACATCCCTCATCTTATATTCCTCACCATTTAAGTTCATTCTCCTAACTCCTGGTGCATTCTGTGACTTGTATACCATCCTACAACACATTATGACATCTATTAGCATTCTGTAACTTCTACAAGATATATGATTCCTATAACATTCTCTAATAAACTATAACTTCTATGATATACACAAAATGCATCTACAAAGCTAAGAAGCATGGCTGGGGAAGTAACTCATCTGATCTAAGTAACCTGTATCTCTGGGAATGACTGAATTATATCAATATGTTTTAAAAATATGCTGTCTCCCTCCCACCTTCATACTTTCTGCTGACACTCTCTTCTGCTAAGCAATTGATTTTTAGTAGTCTGCAATTTAGATTTAGTAGACTGGAATTTATCATATGAGACCATAATGTTAAGCTACTTTAAGGTTGTCATTAACAAACTCCAACACTACTTGCTCAGTAGAGAATTTCCTCTCTTTGGTCCACTTTAGCTCAGAGAGCAAATTAACTCATTTGTTTACTCAGAAATTTGCTTCTGGAGTTAGATGGGAAGGATATGAGTTTACAGCTAAGTTAACTACGGCTAGGAGAGCCCTTTCCATTAATTGCCGGCTATTGCGAGAAGCGTGCGATGTCCATTATTTCTGTTTCCTTTGCCAATTTGTGAAAACACCCGGAGGCTTAATAAGTGAATGTGCCTTTGCATTCTGAAATAAATAAGCAGGACAGCCAATTAAGGATACATGCACATAAATAAAAATTATTTTCCACACCTGAAAAAAAAAACAAAAAAAAAAAGCAAACAGACTTCGATGGCATTTGTAAAATTTCCCCCAAAATGGTTAGTGTTGGGAGGTTCATTGAAATTAGGGATGGCTGTGCATTTTCTCATCTCTGGAGTCACAGAGCTGTTTGTGACTCCCAATTCCATCACTTATTGGCGTGTGATGTTGATTGAGTTACCTAGCCTCTCTAACCTCTTCACCATGGTGATAAGGACCTATCTCTTGAATCTGTAAAGTATACGATCCGGTTCTCCCAAATACCATTCACGGTGGTGCTTTCACCAAGACAGTCCATGGTCAACACTTTTTCTTTGATGGTTCTCCACATGTAGCACATTTTATGTGAAACATTAAGCTGATAGGAATCTCAGATCACTTCTCCCCCAAATATGGTTAAAGGTTTTCTGTACATCTCAAAAACAGTAAGAATGATGAAATGGGAAAGAGAGAGGGAACATGGGGAAAGAAGCTGAGATGAGGACTGGATGTATATGGAAGCTATCCTATGTAGGTTCTTGGAACAATTAATGTAAAAATGTCACTGACATTTCCCCCCAGGGCCAAATTATTTTGAAAAGTATTTATTTATGTATTTATTTATTTTAGAGGGAGAGCACGCACATATGAGTGGGGGAGGGGGAGAGGGAGAGAGAGAATCCCAAGCAGGCTCTGCATCAGGCTCCATCTCAGGACCCTGAGATCATGCCCTGAGCTGAAATTGAGAGTCAGAGCCCAGCTGACTGAGCCACACCAGCGCCCTGAAAAGTCTTTAAATATAATTTTTAAATGTTTTGTTTGTCAGGTACTGTCTATTGTATGTTAATATCATGTCTTTCAAGTCAAATCTCAGACTTGAATCTGAAGTTATTTCTTGAGCATCTGAGAATAGAAATTGAACTTCCATATGCTGTGTTTCTGATGGTAGTAAGGCATAAGATAGGTCTGAATATAAAGAGAATTCTTAGTTAACATTTTCTGAGGATCTCAGAGAGAGAACATCTTTTTAAATAGAGTATTAGTATTTTTCCTTTGCTAGAAACTTGAGTTTCAAAAAAGACATTCTGTTTGTTAAAACCTATCTTCTTTTTCTGCTTAGATAGATATCTGTCCCTCCAGGGGCAAGTTGGAAATTTGTTCTTTATCTCAGTAGAGGACATTATGCTGATCACTTTAGGTAAAGAGTTTCATTGTCTTCTAAACAATAGTTTGTCAGATAAAAAAGCATATTATTTTCTTTTTAAAAATAACTTAAATTATGAATAATCTTAGGTGAGTTTGTCTTAGCTGGCAGAGAAGGCATGTTGAACTGTTTGCAACATATCAAAGATATTTTTTATAGAAGATGGGGAAACTTACCACCTCAGAAGTATTGAATTGAGAGTCAAAAGTCATAAAAACCCAGAATTCACCCTAAGTCTCCTGTCTCTCTCTCTCTGAACACTCGATGTCCTAAGTTCTACACCTTCCTCTTTCCCATCTGCTCAATCTTTTCTCCTGCCTCCCACCCCATACTTATAGTCTTTCTTCACATCTCCATTTTCTCTTGCCTTAAACCTTGTCACATCTTCTAACTGGTCTCCCTTCCTCCCTTTTCCCATCGTTGCTCCCCCCCTGCCTCCCACCACAGTTCATCTTTACAGGTTTTTTTTTTTTTTTTTTTTGAGAGAGACCGCCTGTGAGCAAGAAGTGGTGGGGGTTGGGTTGAGGATAGGCAGAGGGAGAGGGAGAAACAGGCTCCCCACTGAGCAGGGAGCCTGACGCAGGACTCGATCCAGGACCCTGAGATCATGACCTGAGCTGAAGGCAGCTGCTTAACCGACTGAGCCATCCAGGTGCCTCTCTCTCTTTTTTTTTTTTTTAAATAACTCCATATTTTGTACTATAATATATAAAATATATATTTGTACTAAATATATATTTAGTTTTCTGTTTTGTTTTATTTTTGGCTTGTATTCCTCACTGTAATGTCAACTCTAGGTAAGTGGGCAAAGAGAACATTGGTTCTGTTTCCTGTTTCATTCCTAGGGCCTGACACATAGCAGACGCTTCATAAGTATTTGTTGATGATGTGTGAACTAATCTCTAGGGTTGATTTTGAAGACCAGGTATAGTATATGAGTGATGTTTATGAACCAAAAGCACTACACAAATGTGAAGCAACGTTATAATCATGACCAGGGCAGGCATAGAGAAAGGGAAAGTGTGTGCCAACTTCCATTTTCTCAAGAAATGAACATAAAGCTTGACAACAAGTAATTACTCATTTTCCCAATATGAAATCACAGACCGAGTGACCAGTCCAGCAGGAGGGGACTTTTTCATGCCAACGGGAAGGTGGTGTTCACATTTTCTGCCATAAGCTGACTGGAATCCTGGTGACAGAGAAGTTATGTTTGTACTTTCAGTGAAGGAGGAAGGTGGTGTGGGCTCTGGGACCCAGCGTCCAGCCACAGGAGATGTCTCCCTATATATGGCTCTTCCCTCTACTCCATCCATTTTTAGTGTGAAAATATTTCAATCTGGGCAATTAGTTAAAATAGGGTATGTCTCAGGCAGATAAAACACCAGTGCAGGATTGGTAATAGATGACCAGAAGAGGAGAGATGGACCGTGATTTTCTGCATGGTTTTTCCCAGCAACATACCTTTTGTTTATCTGATTTTCCCTCTCTGTACCCGTTTGCTTATCTCTAGAATGGGGGATAATAATATTTATTTGATAAGGCTGTTGTGAAAGATAAATCAAATATGTAAAGAGTTTGGACTGGTGTCTAGCATGTAGTAAGCTCTTAATAAGTGCTATTTTTATTGTCAACAGCCCATCATTTCTTATAAATGTGGATCAGGTTGACAGGCCTCAATTTTTCCCATGTAGGAAGAGTAGGAGGAATAAGGTAGATTCTCAAAATGTCACCTAATGGCCAAACACATTAGGCCCAGGATATGACCAGGACTGAGACTTTTTAGGGTGCTCCTGTTTATCAGATCAAAACCATCTTTCCCTGGTCCTTCTCCCTCATGGCTGTTGTATCAGAAGCAGGAGGATGATACATCTTTGGGTTACTTTCCCTAAGACTCAGAGGGCTCTAATAATAATGAACTCAATATTTTATGTGACATAGAAGTACAGTTTAATAAATCATAATATTCTTCTGATTAGACTGTGTTAATCAGTTTACAGTTATTTTTCACTTTTAATTTTAGACTTCAGAAAAGTTGCAAAAATAGTACAGATATTTCTTTTTTTTTTATTAACATATAATGTATTATTTGCTTCAGGGGTACAGGTCTGTGAATCATCAGGCTTACACAATTCACAGCACTCACCATAGCACATACCCTCCCCAATGTCCATAACCCAGCCACCCTATCCCTACCCCCCACTCCCCAGCAACCCTCAGTTTGTTTCATGAAATTAAGAGTCCCTTATGGTTTGTCTCCCTCCCGATCCCGTCTTGTTTCATTTTTTCTCTCCCTACCCCCCACGACCCCTGGCCCTGCCTCTCAAGTTCCTCATAAGTACAGATATCTCTTACAGGCTCTTCACCCAGCTTCCCCTAAGGTTACTGTCTCACATTATTATAGTACAGTGATCCAAACTGAGTTCATTACCTTGGCGCAATACTATTAACCCAAGTACAGACTTTATTTTGATTTTCACGATTTTCCCACTCATGACCTTTTTCTGTCCTAGGATTCTGTCCAAGGTCCCACATTGCATTTAGTAGTCATATCTCCTTAAGTCTCCTCTACTCTGCAATGGTTTTTCTGTCTTTCATAACCTTGACACTTTTGGAGAGTTCTGGTCAGCTGCTATTTTGAAGACTTACCCTCAGTTTAGTTTTATCTGGTGTTTTCCCATGACAAGGTTGGTGTTATACATTATTGAGAAGAATAACAGTGATGAACCCTTCTCAGTGTAAGATGTCCTATTATGCGTGGTGTGAACTTTGATTGCTTGGTTCAGGTGGTGGCTGCCAGGTGTCTCAACTGTTATTATTTTCCTCTTTGCAATCAATTGATATCTTGGGGAGAGATACTTTGAGAATATGCAAATGACTTTTTTCTTCTCAAACTTTCATCCATCAGTTTTAGCATTCATCTGTGAATCTTGCCTGCAATAATTTGTGGTGTTTCAAGAATGATTTTCTATTTCCTCATTACCCCTCCCCACATTTATTAATTAGAATTCATTTGAAGAAAGAGCTGTCTCTTCCATTTACTTACTTATTCAATTATTTACATCAGTATGTATGCGTGTTTTTATGGGTTATAATGCGACGCTATCACTTTTTTGTTGCTCAAATTGTTCTACTTTTGGCCATTGTGAGCTCTTTCAGGTTGGGTCCTGTGGCCTTTCTACATTCTCCCATCCTTTTTATTTTTTTTTAATTTTTTTTAAGTTTATTTATTCATTTTTAAAGTAATCTCTACATCCAATGTGGGGTTTGAACTCATGACCTCAAGAATTGCACACTCTTCCCACTGAGCTAGCCAGATGCTCCCCTCCTATTCTTTTTTGAGCACTTCTACTTTTTAGAATTTTAAGATGCTCCAGATTCATCTTTTATTTTCCCTGCCTCAGGCTTAGAATCAACCACTTCTTCAAAGAAACCTTTTGGTTCTTTTTATTGGAGAATGGCTTTTAGAAGCAAAGATCTGAGCAGTAGGTGGGCTCATTGCTACCGGGTGTCATTGTTCTTTTTTCTTTCCTTATCTGTAACTTCTTTCCTGAGCATGAGAAACTTGGTCCTTATTATCTACAGTATGTTTACTTATTTTGCTTAACCCTAGTAAAAGATCAAGTGGTTTCAGAATTGCTACCCCTTATCCCCATGAGAAACAAATTTACTGACTATAGTATGAGTTCAGAATTTTTTAAAATTCATAATACATTCTGTGCTAAATCATGCTTACTATCCACATGGTAACCATTATGTTTTTTTCTAAGGAAGGACAACCTTTACAAAGAGTATTCTCATACACAAATGAAAAGGTGCTTCATTTACCTACTTCATTCCATTTCCTTAAAAACTTCAAAAAATTATCTAGTAAGTATTGGTTGGAAGTTAGGGTTGGAAACACTGTATTTAGTGCATAGCTTATAGTATATGTTCATGCTTTCCTGTTTTGGGAAGTATATAGTTCTAAATAAAAAGTAAAAGGTGCCACATAATTCCTTTAGTTTTTTTTTTAAGTCAGAAATAACAACATTCTTTGCAGAATATGAAGATATAATTTGCTCTGGGGAGTCATGACAGCTGTCCTTGAGATTCAGGGGCTCAGATCAACAGACTAGTTAAAGTAACAGCTCTTACAGAATGACGTGTAAATGAAGGCAATCCCCGTTTGTGGGTGGTGTGCACATGGGTGAACGCACGCACACACATGTATAGGCACACGCGTGTGCCTATGCACACACATGTGGGCATTTTCCCACATATTTTCCAAATCAGTTTCCTCATCCAATTAATGGAAGAAATATGTTCTTGATATGTGCTTTCTGTTTGAGACATCTGAGCATTTCAAAGAAGGAACCTTGTGAATGTGTGTGTGTGAGTGTGAACATTTTGCAGTTGTGTTCAAAAACAGCTTACATATTACCCAAGATAATGTTACTTTACCTTATAGTCACAATTTAAATGATGATAGTAAGTGATATTTCCAGTTTGATCCTTTTATTTATCACTCTTGGCTCTGAATAACTTTTGGCTCTTTCAGATTTGTTTCTAAAGAATAAAAAATTTCCATCCCTTAAAGAATGAAACTTAGAGGATGTTAAGAATGTGTTCTAAGGATGACAGTAACCCCAAAGAGGACTCCCCCCACCCCACACGGCTCTTCTCCCCTAACACAAGATGTGCAACAATCACAGCATTGTTAACATAACTTATTATCAAGAGTTTAGAGTCACATCTTAAGTACAGAGGAAATCTCACAAAGGTGCAGAGTACTTAACATCCTTGACAACGTTTTTGTGAGTTGATTAAAGATCCTGTGCTCTTGCTTCAGATGCACATTTAGAGAAATAGGAGTCCCCAGAGAACAGAGGCATAGCCCTCTAAGAGCAAGCCAGTGACATACCATCCTGCATTGCCCGTGAGTCTGCCCCTCCTCTGCTACCTCCATCCCCTGTCCAGATTCCGTCTGAGACTTGATGGCAAGGCTATGATAGAAGGTCGTGATTTGGTGGGATGCATACTAGATTAGAATCAGAAGACCTGGTTAGGAATCCAGGTGCTGATCAGACACAGCAATACCTCCGAAAGCATTTGCACCATATCAAGCACCCACTGGCCCTCAGATGTTGATTTTGAACCTGAAATTGAGAAGTCAACGCTTTGAAAGTCAAGGCTTACTCTATGTTATATACACTGTTTAATAATAGGATAAAAATATATGCTAGAAGAGGTCAGGCTTTTAATAACCCAATATAGTGAATCTCTTAATTCTTAATAAAAAAGTATAAAAAGATGAAATAATCTAGCCTGTAATTATTCTGCCAAGTCATGAGGTGTAAGCAGGTAATTTCAGAATGTTCTATAACTGTTCTTTGAGCCATAGATTGCATTAAAAGTCGGGGTAGTAATTTTTCAGGTTTCCCATGGCAGGATTTATTTTCTTAATATAGAAATGCTCAGTTCATCATGTGAGCATTTTTATATAGGTTAGACCTCTTCTCCATGCCCTCAGATTTCTTTCTGTCCATTTACTTATGCTCATTCACAGCACGCGTGCAGTGCACTTATGAGTGCATGTTCACTTACACACACACACATACATACTCACACCTCAGTACATGCAAATTAAAACCAACGAGGCATAACTGGTTACCTTTTGCCTTATAATTTGGATTTTGGGGAAAAAAGTCCTACCGTGTTTTTCTTCTTTCGGGAAGACTATGGAGAAGTATATTAGCATCGTCACATTTATTGGCCTCATGCACTCCCATTCTTCCCTCCCATGTAAACCTCGTACTCTTGCCAGGGTTTTCTAATATTGGCATGTCAAATGCAGATTACAAGCCCCCGTGGGCTGGATTCACACTGGCCTCTTGGCTTTTTACAGAACCTTACATAGCCTTGTCACTAGCTTGATGTTACAGCAAATAATGCTAGCATCCTTCATGAGGCCCTTTGCACTGAAAACCAAGGAAATTCGACCACGATAAACATGCTGTGAATAAAATCAGGCACTGCTGTAATTATTAGGTCAGAGGCAGGTAAGTGCAATTATTTCTTTACTGAACAAAGACAGGTGGGGAGTATCTGGCTCTACAATGAAAGGGCAAGGTGCACGAGGGCAGGAGGTGCTCAATCTATAAGCCCACATGCGTTCAACACCCACATACCGCGTCCTATATATTTTTCCTCTCTATGCTATTCTTTTTCTTTGTTTTTTAAAAGCAGCCCTAAATTGCTTAGCGTTTTTTTCCCTCCTCACTCTTCTTTCTGTGCTTACAGGCAAGGACAGTAAATTAAGCATATCTAAGGATTTAATGCTGAAAATCACCTTGGATAATTGGCTTAAGGGGTTGAAGCATGCTTTTCCCTCTGTCTCCTTGTCTTAATGCTACTTCTCCTCCGAGGGTACATCTGTCAATAATTGATGGAGCTTTCTTGGGTAAATGAGCTATTGCTTGGGACATTATAAATCATATTTGGAATCAAGTTTGTTTTCAAGCTGCTTTTAAAGTCTCAGTGCTGTGCTAACTGAATAGAAAATGCTAAATGTTCGAGGGAGTAGTACAAGCCCTCAAGTGTTAAAGGCATGAGCCGGATTTAAGAGAACAAATGGAATTTATAGCCTCTGAGGAAACAAGAACACATCTTTTTTATCGGAAAAGCGTGTAGATGTGGCAAGAGACTTCTAGAAGGACACTGCCTGAGTACCTACTGCGTGCTGGGCACTGTGATCTGTGATTCACTTAGGGTGCCTGAGTTAATCCTCAGAACTGACTCACCTAGCGGGTGTTATGATGACTCTTCTAGAGATGAAGAAACAGGCTCAGAAAGGTTGATTACCTCCTCAGGGCGTGCCATGAGCAAGTGGTAGATGTGAAATTGGACTCAGTGGGACTCTGAAGTCCTTGCTCTTCTTACTCCATCGGAAGTCAGACTTGCTCTGTGGCGTGGTCTTCAGTCTTTGTTTGGTGGGGTCCTGGTGGTTTTCACGTGTTTGGTGTTGAGACAGGCCAATGGCGCCTATCACCAAACCTCTCTCAGGTCTCTTAGCGCTGTTCCAGCCAGTGCGGCTTTACTTTTATCTGCTTTGTATAGAGGGCTTCAGCGTGAAATTTTGATAGAAAGTTTCTGCTGGTAAAAGGAGTTTGAAAACCACAGCTGTGTGAGAAGAGTAAAAAATCTATCTTATAAAATAAAGACATTAGCATATGTAAGAACATGTCTGCTATGTAAAAAGTTGGAAAATATTTTGCTTCTTTTTCTGCCTCAAAATACATACTCAACAACATTCTAGAATGGCCCTCCTCAAAGCATTGCTTCGACATGAGAACTAAGCTCCAACTGAGTCCTGAGTTTTCATTTTTGCTCAGTCTACAGTCTTATTTTCCTTTCCGTTTCCACAGTGGAGACAATACCACTCATTCTACCAACCTCAGAACCTGGTTGTGATGATCAAAGGTGACCAAAGATAAAAAGAACAATGGCTAAAAAAAAAAAAAGAACAATGGCTAGAATAGAAGGTATTGCTACTGTTGCATTTTTTTTTTGTTTTTTTGTTTTTTAGTGATCTATCTGGATCTTTTAGTTAAGATTTTAAAGGCAAATGTTAAGAGTTGAGGGTATTTTAGCATGAGACAGATGGTGATGTAAAAGGCATAAAACTATTTTAAAAAGCTCATTCAGAATAATTATTTTAGAGATAATGGTTTATTAAGTTCATAATATCTGCCCTTGAGTTTTAGTTATTCACAATATTGGCTGCTGTTAATTTTCATACTTTCTAGTGAGAAAATACAATAATGAATCACTTTGCTCTTTTTTCTCTTTCTTCCTAATCGTCAGGGCAAGTAAATGCTAGATTTGAAAGGATGAAATGGCTGATATGAGACCATAATTATCATCTGACTCATGCTGATTTGAGGTTAAGGAGGAGTTGTTTCCTGAATGTCTCTGTCATTCTTCCTTCCCTTCCTCCTACATTTCTTCCCTACTTTCCAGCAAACACTTATTAGACACCAGGTGTGTGCACATGTGAATATAGTCTCTGCTCTAAAGGTGCTCAGTCCAACATCTAAATAAATACACACTTCACTGTGATCAGTCCCATGCCAGGTCTGTCTTCCCCTTACATGACACTGCTGCAAACACCAATGGGAGTCCCGAGGGCGAGATGCACAGTGTGTGTGTGGAGGTCCAATGAGGTCTCTTGGTGAGTGTTGAGCTACTAACAGCATGGATGATTTCTTTTTTTTTTTTTTTTTTAAAGATTTTATTTATTTATTTGACAGAGAGAGAGAGAGAGATCACAAGCAGGCAGAGAGGCAGGCAGAGAGAAAGGGGGAAGCAGGCTCCCTGCTGAGCAGAGAGCCTGATGCGGGGCTCGATCCCAGGACCCTGAGATCACGATCTGAACCGAAGGCAGAGGCTTAACCCACTGAGCCACCCAGGCGCCCCAGCATGGATGGTTTCATCTGCACGTTTCTTGGCTTCTTTGTTTCTAGTTACTTCTATTTCACCCCACTTAAACCCTGTTTATTCTCTTGGCCTTGTAATACACAAGGATTCTCCTCTGCTGAAATCCTGGGGACTTCCTATATTTTATGCTCTTTTTCCTGATTATCCTAGCTACATCTGTTTTTGCCTTCACTAAGACCTGAGATCTGTAGACACCTACTTTCATGATTCGCCTTCTTCCCTTTCCCCCTTGAAGACCTCCTGTCCTCCCTCCTCTTCTGCTTTTATCTTTTTCTCATTCCGTCCCTCTGCCACCCCTCACTTTGCGAAATCAGAGACAAAAGGGTTAGATTAGTTATGGGAGACCTGAGGAGAATGTATGGAGAAAATTGAGAAGAAAACAGAATTGAGAAATAATACTTTAATATTTTAATCTTGTTTTCCACTCTTCACTGAATCCTCTTCGGATTTTCTGTAACTTTCTTAAATTTGATTTTCAGTTCTTACTCATAGAAGGAGTAAATAGTTTCTGAGTAGGACCTATGGGGGCATGCTCTTCTTTTTACAGACAAGACTGCAATTGATCATGCTGGGTTGCGCAATTAATGTCTGTTGGCACAACCAGACCTGTTTCTTAAGGATTCAGTAGTTTGGAGGCATTCAGTCTCTGCCGTTTTAAGACAGTAGCTCCAGAAGGCACTTCTCCGTGCAGCAGAGGCCAGATTTTCAGTACACTTGAATGAAAAGGTTTGTTTTCTGTGCATTAAAAGAATTAAATTACAGAGAAGGATTGAGGTGAAATTTCAGGAGCCTCCTCTCTGTCCAGCCTCTTAGCTAATTATACCCGCTTTTCCCTACAAGGCTGTTTTTCTTTCTTGAATCCAGGTGGTGGGCCCATGCTGTTGTAGCAAGTCGTGGTCAGGAGGAACATGTCCAAGGGTCTCTGATGGGTCTGCTGTAGTCTGTCCACTGCCACAATCAAAAGCTCACATTCTTTGGGGCCAGACTGCCCTGGTTTAAATGTCTGTGAGCTTGGACAAGTGACTAATCTCTCTAAACCACTTTTTTTAAAAAAGCCTGTAAAATGGGACACATAAAAATGATTTTTGTCCTGGGTTGTATGAGGATTAACTGAGATCATGATAGCTCTATTTAGTTCTTGATAATGATTTGACCTGGAATTTGTCATAGGAGTGAAATCCCTGCAGAAACCAGGAATGAGAGTTAGGACAGTGAATGAAGATAAACTTTTCTTGATTCACTTGAAGTTAAGTGTTTTTCCAGGTGAATTTGTATAACTCCTCTTGTGTTTATCTTAGAATATTGCTAGATACTCATACTAGCTGATGTTGAGTCAGACACTGAGGTGACTGTTTTAACTTTAAGAGCTCATTTAATCCTCTTCACAATTCTGCGAGGTAGGTGAAAGTGTCCCTATAGCAAAGATGAGACTACTGAGACTTGGAAATGTTACGTAATTTGTCTGAGGATTCATACCTAGGTCTGTCTGTGCTAAAGCCTGTATTCCCCTACCACACCATGGCTTTTGATCAGCCAGTTCTTGTCACCAGGTAGCTTTTTTTCTGAAATTGTCTACCACTTCCATACCGGATTTTGAAATGTCTCTCCCCCATTGGGCATAGACTCAAAATTCTAGCTGGTCATTTATTCACTCTTGTGTCTTTTGCATGGTGAGGGATCATATCCTCCTGGCTCTTTGCTCATGGAAAGTACCTCTGCAGGTCTAAACCTATCCTTTCTCTAAGGTTGGGCTCAGAACTTGCCTTCTCTAACAAGCATCCATCCCATGATTAAGATGCATATTCAAACAAGTGCCACATTGATCTCCCCTTTTATGAATTCTTACCTGTGCATTTTAAAGAGTATAACATTGTATAGTACTTAGTCAGTCTTACTGGAAATCGTAGTTACTGTCACGATCACGTTTATTGAATACTTGCTTGGCTCCAAACTCTTGACAAGCCTTATCTCACTTAATCTCATGTGAACCCTACTAGTTAGGTTCATCTATAGTCTTCATTTTATAGAGGAGAAAGTTGCAATTTTGAGAGGTTAAATGACATGCCTAAAGTCACAAAGATGATGGAGCCAGGATTCAAATATTCTCCTCTTGGAGCCCAATCTCTTATTCACTGCATTTGCCATCCACTTTAGTCCTGTGTTCTTGAATGCAATGTGAGGTCACCCCTGGAATTAATCCTGTAGTACCAAGGCACTTAATGAAAGAGTTTCACTGGCTGGTTTGTTCAGTGGGTGTTTTGAGTGCTTATACTTTGCTTGTCATGGTACAAAGGCCAGTTCTAATCTTCACCTGACGATCTTTACAGGGGTATATCAAACCACTCAGTCCAGAGAAAGTACTTCAATATCCCTCTGGTCTATAGAATGAAGGACGAGGAGTTATTGACCTATAATCAAAAACAGGTCACAGATCAATGGGTGGGTGTCCGATACCTTGAACTGATGATATTCAGTTCCACTACTCTATTTGTGGCGGTCACTTTGATCCATCGATCACATTTACCTTAATTACTTTTGGGAGGAAGCTCTTCAGTTTCTTCCACGTCTGAAGAATGCATGCAGGTATTTTCTTGGAAAGATGAGGTTGCGCATGAAAGAGAAGATCATTAACAATGACGATAAGGAGACAAAGGAAATTGCAGCGTAACCTGGTTCTCTGCCAGGAAAATTAACACAATCTCCTAGCACCTGCTGCACTGTTTACCATAAACCAGGCGCTGCTCTAAATGCTTTATATTTAAATTATTTAATCCTCACAACAACCCTATGTGGTGGAAATAAGATCTTCAGATTATCGTAGATTTATAAATCTTAGAGAGATTAAAGAATGTGTCCAGGTTCACACAGGGCCATGAGTCCTCACTTGGTCTGCCTGACACCCAGGGCCAAATTCTAACCTCTTTAATGTACTGTCTGCCAGAGTCCCTTCTCTCTGCTGGAGAAGATGGTGGATAACTTCTTCTTACAGGTCGTGGTGAGAGGGGACAAGAAAGGGAACAGAAAGAGAAAGGTCCACATTGGTTGAACTCTAGACACTGTGGAGGCACTTCATATAACTAAAACTCTATAAGATCAGGATTGTCTCTTCGTTTTACAGATGAGAAAACTGAGCTTTTGAGGTTCAGTGACTTTCTCCACGTCATTCTCTTGGCAAGTATAGAATTCAGCTTTGAATCAGCCTGTGCTCTCTCTGTCCCCTCTGAAGGATTTAAATAGAAGACCCTTCTTGTTCTATAACGTATCTGTGAGCCATGGCAACGTCTACGTTCTGTGGCATTTTCCTTTTCATAAACAGCTTGTGTTTTGGAACTCTATTTTTGTAGTCCTCCTTAAGAAATTATATTTGTTACAAAAAAGACTGAGTGAAAATTTGAGTGATATGGTAAAACAAAAGGTCACTGACCAGGGCAAGGTTTTCAGAGTTTCGTGTCCTCTTCTTAACTCTTTCATCAACTAGTTACATAGAGAGGTGAAAACCACTTTCTCTTCCTGGGCTTTAGTTTCTACAGTAGAAGAGTTGGAGGAGATGGCTTCAGTGTCCTTTACAACCACCGAACTCTGTGTGATGGTTTGAAGGCCAAACTGTAGAGAGTTCGAGCTTTGGAAGTGCCCTTGAGAGGATCAGCTCTATCTCCCATTCCCTGCACATCTTTGCACACCTGATTCAGGCTCTTGAGTCTCTTACCATAAGTTCTTGCCTTGCATCTTTTTACTACAGTCTCTTAGTTTGTCTTTAGATTTGCTGTCTTGCCCCAAGACCCAAAACAAATATCCTATTTGAAACATTCTCATATTACGTAAGGCGAAATAACCAATGAAAAAAATGTTGAATCAAGAAACTCTTTACTTACTCAATTAATGACCTCTCGTGCGGAGATACAGAATGAATAATGGACTCTGTACCACCAGCTCTCACCTCAAACATTTTAGTAATGATATGACCACATCTAAAGCACAGATCTGACCAGGTCACTTCCCTGCTTAAAATCCTTTAATTGGCTCTGTCCATAGGATGATTTCTAAGTTCTTCTCTCCCTCTCCTCTTTGTCTTGTCCTTCCTGCCCAGCACTCCTTGGACACACCATGCTGTTTCTCACCTCTGTGCCTGTGCCCTCTGTCTAGCATGCCTGGCTACCCCGCCAGTTCCTCTTTATCCATTAGGTCTCAATTCTAGTGCCATTTCCCTTAGACCAGGTAGGTACCCTGCCTTGATCTCTAGGCAATACCATTGCCTCTGCTGATATTGAAAATACTTATTTTATCTGTTTCTCCCAACAAACTGGGAGCCTTTTAAAGAAACTAGGTTCATATCATATTCATCTTTACATTCCTGAGACCATCATGGTCTCTGGCGCACAGTAGGTGTTCAATAAATGTTTACTAAGTAAATTAATATATGGACCCCTCGGTGATAAAGAAATACCAGCTTGTAATCGCTAGGACATTCTTCTTTATGTGTAGCTGAAATGCCCTTCTCTGATGGCCCGGATTTTGACCCCTGGAGTTAATTCAGAACAATTCCCTTTCTTCTACCACAATACAACCTTTTAAGTATTAGAATTTGGTTAAGTCTTCTGTTCTCAGGGCTAAATATTCTTAGTTCCTCCATGTGTCTTCTTGTGCTGGATTGCACATTCCCGCACTATCCTGCCTGGCCTCTCTTGCTTGTATTCCAGTTGTCCCTCTTATGCTGATATGCCCAGATCAGAACTCTAGGTACCAGTGATTATTCCAGATAGCAACAGCCCCAGGGGATAATCCTCTCTTCTGCCCTGTTTACTAAACTTAAAAGTTACCTGAAAGTTGCATAAGGGAGCAGTGACTTTAGTAATGTAATACAAAAAATAAAATATACATATAACAAAGTACATCAGTATATTTAAAATATAATAAAAATATAACAAAAAAACACCAAAAGCCACTTGTGCTTTATTTTAGGAATCTCTTACTGTAACACCGTGGGGGAGGGGAGGGCTAAATACAGCTGTTACTCTGTTCCCCTTACAGATGAGGAAGCTCAGAGCAGAGAGAGGGTTATGTTACTTTTTGAAAGCCAGAATAAGAAGGTGAGTGCTGGAGACACGATTGGGTCCTGGACTGACTTGTTTAGATCAAGTCCCATGTTCTCAGCCACCAACTATACATCGATGCCCTCTGAGCCCTCCGTGAGCTTCTTGCAAAATGTACTAATTTCTAAGGTGTGGATGATACTCAATTTTTATCATGCTCTCGGGAATCCTTGTCTCCAAAGAGGTTAAGAATTCCTGTGTTAAAGGTAGACTGGCATTGAGCTCGTAGCCAATTTAAACACCAAATTCGTTATCCCTGTATACTGCTCCTAGACATCTTCCCTTCACTGTGTAACTGTGGTTTCCTGGATCTGCCTTTGTCACAGTAGTACACTTATCCCTGCTGAATTTCATCTTGGTACTTCTGTCTGTTTCAAGGCCATTTCTCTTCATTATTGTACCTCTGTTCCCATACTTACTATTTCCTTAAATAGTCTGGTGAGCATTCTTTCTGGATCATTATCTAAATCATTGCTAAATGATTTATTTATCTAAATCATTATCTAAATCATTGCATCATAATGAAGGCTGACCCAGGAGAGGGTAATGGCTATGAAAATGGTTTGCAAAGCCTGTGTCTCCTCTGCATTTATTTATCTCTTGACGTTGCCCCTCAGGAGTGAGAGTACTGATGTCTAGATAAGCCGTTGCTGTGAGTGGCGGCCTTGCTGTGTCCCTGATTCAGGATTTCTGAGAATCTGCTGTTCAGGTATCCTAGGTGAGGCTTAGTTTCACAGCATGGCATTTACTCGGCCTTCTTTGGTATTCTAGCCTTCTACAGGCTTTCCAGTTAATCAGGAGTCATTTTCTTCCTGCACCTCTTTTGAAGCACATCCCATCTCTTGCCTAACCCCCCAGTAGTTTCTGAGAAACCAGGCCCCTGTCTGCTATCAGGTAGCAGGAGTAAGGTCAAACCTGATTTTTTTCCCCCAAGCTGTCAGGTCATTTTAAAGAAAAACAGCACTCTGATACTAAGTGTGGGACAGCTTCAAGTCTTCCTGTTTATTTTCCAACAAGTCTGCAATATGAGCTACATTTAGAGACATTAAAGGATCCTTTCAACCACATGTATTTTTAATTTCAGAGGGAAAATTAGCAATGGCTTTAGATTTTTCGGCAAGCTTTAGACTGACTCACCTTCTCTGTGATTTGTAATAATCTACATCTTTGTGTTCTTTTTAATCTTTTAGGCTTCCAACCTATATTTTGTCATCTCTGATTTTTCTCCTTTATAACAAGTGTTATTCGATTCTATAGTCATGATTTATACCTTTGATTTTACCCTGTTTTTCAAAGCAATCTTTTCCATCAAAGGCTCTACCTGCTGATTGATTCTGATTTCCCCGCTCAACCCTCCTCCACCTTCTCTAATAGCATTTTGAACCATTTTTTTTTCCAAGTTTCATATGAATCCTGTTATGTTTTTGTCATTCCTTAGGAAATATGTAAGTGTTGGCTTATGATTCCCTTTAACTTTTAATAGCCTTCAGTGTCAATCCCAACTTCACAAGCAAGGAAGTGCTGAAAGGACTCCATAGCAACCACCAATTTGTGTATCCTTTTCTAAGTTGGATGACACTTGGCACTTTGGCCTTCATGCTGGAGATTTATAAGGAAGATGTTTTAAATGTTACTGTTTCAAACCTTATTTTTCAAAAGTTTTCATTGTCGAGTGGAAAAAGAGAACCAGTCTTGGGTTTGCGTTGCAGCTGGATCACTTACTAGTGTTGTTACCTTGGGCACCTCACTTTACTTCTGCAATCCTCAGTAGCTTCCCATTTCAAATGGGGAAGCAACGCCCACCTGTCACTGCGTGGGGTTTGCTGCTAGGAACGACTGAGATGAACTTGAGAGACATGAAATCACTCAGCACTCTGTAAGAGAGAAGACGGTACTATGCATACAGACAGAGCAGAGCTAAGAATTACAGAGTGGTCATTCTCAGTTGTTCTTAATTCTTCTTTTTAATTTCTGGAATTGAAGGTTTTTGAATTCCTATTTCTGCTCAGTTTCATATCCCATTTCCTTTCCTCCGTCTCCCTGCCGGAGTGCCCAAGAGCTGGCCCCCACTTTAAGTTGCAGTCAGCATATGGCTAGCGCCCAGACCAGACCAATCAGCGCTTCAGCCCTGCCTGCCCAGGCATTCTTGCTGGACAGAAGCCTCAGTGTGGTGAATAGCATGGTGTGGCTTGGATTCTTTGCCTCTCCTTGCATCCCTTCTTTGCCGTGACTCTAGGTTTATTCCTGTGACTTGCTCTGGCACATGGATTATTAGCAGATGTGATGGAAGCAGAGCCTTGAAAACTGTGCTTGGGCCTGGGCTTACTCTCTCACTCTTGTGCGTTAACAAAGCACCCTATAAACATACCTAGCTTAGACTGCTGGTCCCAGAAGGAAGAAAGGGACATGTGGACTAGGGTGGAACATTCCATCTTCCCAGCTGGGACCAATCCATTTCAGCCAACAACCAGCTGACCCCTCAGATATGTAAGCAGCCCTTGTCTAGATCCGCAGAGCCACCTCGCTGACACCCAGCTGGCCCCCAAGACCGTGAGCACAAACATTTGTTGTGATATGGCTCTGAAGTTTTGTGGTTGTTTGTTAGACATTTTAATTCGAGCAGTAGGAAATGGATACAGTAGGTGTCATAACCATAACTGGCTTTAAGAACAGTGGTCTCAGAGTTTATGATCCTGAAAGTATCGCGATAGGCAAAACTGAAGTTTCATAATCAAGAGAGACCTAGGGAAGGAACGACTAAAATGTTATTCAGTATATTTTTAAATGCCGAGATTCTTCAGCATGAAAAGCTTCCTTTGTTGGGTAACCCATCTCTTGAATCCCCTTGAGTGGTTAAGTAGAAATGACTGTGGCGTTGTGTTTTGCTTCTCGGAAGGTATTACTTCTAAAAGTTTTATACAGAGCTTCTTGGTCTGAAATTGGATGTATTTTTCCTTCCATTTTCCTTCCTTTCATTTTCACCAAGTGCCGGCACAGTGCTTGTGTAACTGCTGGCCTCTTCACAAATTATCACACCACTTCAGGACACATTTTTCTAGACCTGTTCTCTGATCTATGTATTGATAAGTGAAACGTATTTGATTTCTCTGTCCAGCCTCCATAGATCCCCTCGTGTGTGATGTAGTAAAGGGGAGAGTGATGCATGGCTGATGGTGGAAAGACAGTATGTGAAGCATTAATTGCTATTCACCTACCTCTACTGACTTTTAATCCCATGACCCTGCTCCCTTTCATTGTGTCCAAAGATATGTGAGGCTGACATTCCACATGGAGGGTACGGTCAGAGAATACACAGGACAGTGGAGGTTGTCAAGAGGACAGAGAAACCGATGTCTATTTCCTGAGCTTTAAAGTTAAAAGTCTTAAATCATCTTTCCATATTTTCCCTTGATCTCTTCTTTCTGTCACCCCCTCCCCCTTACTAGATAAAGATGCTCCCAACTGAAGAGAGGGAAGAAAGTTGGAAACTCATAAAGATAGATACTGGTTTTAGAGCTAATCCTTATTTGGGGCCAAATCCCAAATAATGAACCAAGTAATTAGGCTAAGAGACTCTAAGACCTTGAGGTAAGTGTTAGGGTAGAGGGAACCAGTGTTGTAGAAGACATTGCTACCGCATGCTAGTATGTGGGCCCCACTCTTCTTCTGGGCATAGGGAGCATTGTACTGCCCTTCTCCCTTGAAGATAGGCATGACGCTGTGACTTGCTTTGACCAACAAATTGTTAATGGAAGTGATACAGATCATTTCCTTGTTGAAGCACCTAATTGCTGGTGCTAGATGTTTCCAGCCCGCTTTTTTTTTCTTGCTGGTCTGCAAGTCTGAGCCAAGATGTGGAAGACAGATGTCATGGAGAGTATTCTGGACTTATGATGGATTTTATATGGGTTAGGAATGAAATTTTACTGATCTTTTGGGTGTAATTTACTCCTACAGCATAATCTACTCTATCCTGAGTAGAATGTCTTCTATTTCCCATCTAAGTGGCTGGAAGGGAGAGATATCACAAAGATTCTCATGCCACTCAACATGGGAGGGCTTAAAGACAGATCCTAACCGTATCATGTTCCAGGGGTGATGTGAAATAGTAAACACCGACATTTTTCATGTCCCAAGCAAGGATGCATATTTTAGCGAGAGAGAACTCTGGATATCCAAAGGATTCTCAAGGTCATGACAAGGGGATGCAACTATATGTGGTGGCATGGGTTAATCAGTCTGAGACCAGATGAGTGCAAGCTCGTTTTGGAGTGTGACAATACTAAGAACTAGATATTTTGATTGTATATATCAGTAGATGTCAACTCTGGACAACCACAGAGATGCTTTCTCATGATACTGCGTTACTATGTAAACACTTGAGAGAAGAAACTATGTGTAAGTAACACTTACACAGTGTTACTATGTAAACACTGGAGAGAAGAAAGGGGCAAATCCATAATTTGATTGAGTATTATAATGAAATACTTAATAAGTTACCGAGGTTGTTGAATTTACTTAGAAGTGACCAGATTCAATTTGTTATCAGGAAGCATGAAGGGCTTGTGATATAAATTATTTCAGTTATAAAGAAAAAGTTCTATATTCGCCTTATGGCTATGAAAATCACACACACCTCCTGTTTTTGTAAGAGGATGGAACGAACAGAATTTTCAAAGAATGAGATTAATGATTTAATAGAGAAACATAAAACCGCATTAATTTACAACATGGTTATTGTTTTTGGTGGTAAGATATTATTGTATTCCATCACCCAGTTAGAACCCTCCTGGGCCTCCTCTTAAGAACCTGGACCTGACCATTAGCATTGGACACTGGGCTGTACCTACCCACCTGCCTCTGTAAGAGCAGCCTCTTGGCTGAGGGGCGTGAGCTCTGGCTTACTGTGCTGGGTGATTCTCTAGCAAGGTGCTGGCTGCCTTAGGGACAAAAGTATAATCAGGCTACTTTGCCAAGTGATCCGCCTGCACAATGACTCTTGGTGTTTAGTGGCCCATAACAGTGGGCACAAATGTTAGAGATTTTGGATATTCTTTTGCTGGTTAGCAGTTTCTCATTGGTATAGACACCTTGCAAAAAACAAAACAAAACAAAACTTTAAAATCTATACACGAGATGAAGATACCCACAAAGGTACAGAATAATGCCATCATTCATATCATGCTACACATTTGACAAGTACTCATTAGAAAAATAAAATTAAGTTGCAAATGGTTTAGAGTAACTGGTTTAAAATAGTCTTTCAAATGCCAAGAATGTGGCAAAAAAGAAAAATAGCATGCCCAGAGTGATGTAAGAATCTCAAAAGGAGTTGAAACACGAGCAAACTCTTTTGTAAGCATATTAATATAAGGCTTTCATTAAACCTACTTAACAACTTCATGAAGAAGATTTATGTGTGCTGATAGATGAGAAAACTGAGATGCAAACAATAACTTCTTCAGTGTTATATAACCAGGAAAATAATAGAGTTCTTTGTTTTTAACCATCAGGTCTAAGCTCTATTTTAGCTCTATTAAACTCTATTTAGCTTTCCGTATAGACTTCATACCACCTCGTTTGGACTACTTCCCCATTCTTATTTGTGCTCCTGATAAGTGAAATTGCTTTAGACAGACTTAGGGGGATATTATCAAAGTTTTCACTTATTTTTTGCTGGGATGGTCTGTGGTTTGGGGAGCCAGCTTTGGATCCTAAATTAGGGGAACATCCTCAATTTTTTTTTTTTTTTAAGATTTTATTTATTTGAGAGAGAGAACGCACCCATGAGCAGGGGGAGGAGCAAAGGGAGGTGGAAAAGCAGGGTCCCTGCCGAGCAGAGAGGCCGATGAGGGGCTCTATCCCAGAACCTGAGAACATGACTTAGGCAGAAGACAGACACTTAACCGAGTGAGCCACCCAGGTGCCCGGGAACATCCTCATTTAGGTTTGCTTAACTCAGTAGCTCTCAGCCTTGGCTGTACATTAGAACCACCTGGGAAGCTTTTCAACCTCACTGGTGCTTGGAATCCACTTCAGTCCAGTCAAATTATAATATCCGGGGTGGAGCCTAGACATTTATAAAAGATCCTCGGTGATTCTAATGTGTAGCCAGGGCTGAGAACCACTGGCTTAACGTTTTAACACACTGAAAATCAGATTCTAACAGGAGAAAACAATTAGCACAGGTGCTAAGTCAATGTGCTAAGCAATCTGTGATATCAAAACAAGTAATCATCAGTAGGAGGTTGAGAAAAGAACTCTAATCAGTCATTAGGAAGGCCCACCGGGATCTCTACCTCAGGATGTTATTCCGGAACTTGAGAAATGAATGAGCTCTTAGTTTCAGTATTGGCATTGAAATCTCTTATTATTTCAGGTTTTAAAAAGAGAAGAGGGAAAGTAAATGAGGAAACTCTGTGGGGGCCGATGCTTTGGAATTTTCCCAGGCTTTCATATTTGTGAAGTAAGGTGTTTGATCAGGAATGGGATGTCTGCATAGCAATAGAACACAATCAGACGGAAGCTTCATTTACGAGACACATGTTCCGTTCTGGGGGACACAATGAAGCCAGTGCCTGCCTGAGAGGAGTTTACACTCTATCTGGAAAGACTGGACGTGTATCAGGAGTGATCTTTTTAAAAAAATTTTTAAAAGAGTGAGAGTGAGAGCAAGAGCACAAAGAGGAAGAGGGAGAAGCAGACTCCCTACTGAGCAGAGAGCCACATGTGGGGCTCAATCCTAGGACCCCGAGATCATGACCTGAGCCAAAGGCAGATGTTTAACCGACTGTGTCACCCAGGTGCCCCTATCAGGAGTGATCTTATAATAATGTGGCTGAATCCACAAAATACGTTTAAAACTTAACTCCTCATTTAAAGTTGTATCTTGTGTTTAAAAGGGTCCCTACAGTGGGGGTGCCGGGGTGGCAGTCAGTTAGCCCTCAACTCTTGTTTTCAGCTCAGGTCATGATCTCAGGGTCGTGAAATCAAGCCTCAAGTCCGGCTCCATGTGGCTCTGCGCTGAGCATGGAACCTGCTTAAGATTCTCTCCCTCATGTGCTCTCTCTCTCTCTCTTAAAAAAAACAAAGGGTGCTATAGTGAATCATGGTAGGACATCCCAAATGCTACATGAGTGTTAACCTCAAATCATACCATATAGTTGGGAAAAAACAACGTGGCTTAGCCATCATCTTCTGTCAGTTTCCCTTATCTGTGACTACACTGAGTATCAACGCATGTCCATTTTGACTTTTCAGCATTACCAAAGTCATCCTCTTCTTTATATTTTCAGTGTCTCCAATTTAGGCATTTCTTTCCTAGTTTGTAGAAAGAGACTCATGCCTGCTTCTAGCTCTTTTGAATTCTAGTCAGTTTCAGGCGCGAGAAGCCACAAGATGGCTCTCCAGTGTCTGCAGGAAAAGATTCAAGATCCAAAGCATGACATTCAGCCTTACTACTCCAAGGATGATTCTCAAGCCAGCAGCATTGGCCTCATCTGGCAGCTTGTTAGAAATGCAGAATCTTAGAGGCTGCATTTTATACCTTACCTATTAAACTAGAACCTATATTTTAACAAGATCCCTAGATTATTGGAGTATACAATAAAGTTTGAGAAGCTCTTGTGTGTTATAGGTCTCTGATGATCTGGCTTCAGCCTTTTGTTTTTTCCTTTCTTCTTCTGGCCACTGAATGTTCCAGAAATATCAGACATACCTCAGAGGGACTGTCCTTCTCAACATGGTCTTCTTGGCAAATACCAGCTTGTTCTTTAAAGATCTCTCTCTGGAGCAATTTCCTTTGTGAAGTTTTCCCTGTCATTTCCGAGACAGTTAATCCTGTCCTCCTCTGACAACTTGCATTATGTATAGAAAACTCTAGTGTTGAAATTGCTTCTTGACCTGTTACTTTTGCTCACCAGCCCGTAAGCGCCTGAAAGGCAGGGCTTGTGTGTTTCTTATCTCAGTATGCCTGGTTTGTAGTACAGGGCAAGGCACATGCAGTCAATTCGTATTTCAAATTTATTATTTGGAATTTGGTCTGATAAAAGCCTTTACCTGCAGGTGTAATTCTGCTTCAGTCATATATGAAGAAAAGGATTCTTAAGCTATTCCGGGCCTTATAAGTTGTAGTGTTAATTTTCTTCAATCAAAACCACTGGGTAACCATATTTCCCCTGTGTAATAGCTCTCCTCTTTATCCACAATGCCTTCATTTTGGCCCAGCCTTCTGATTTGGGCTTCTCAGTTGTATCTTAGTTTTAACTTAGAGTCGTAGCATGGCTCTGACATCAAGAAGAGATGGGAAGCAGCTGGCCCAGGGCCTCCTGTCCTCACAGGCTTTGGGACCGGCAGTCTTCTGCTCCTGTTTTGGACACTGGAGTCTTTTTCCAGGCTGCTTGGGTTTCTCTGCCTAAATGTCCTCCCTTCTGTTTTTTCTAAGACACTCTGACTAATGTGTGAATTTTCTTTTCTTCTACTTCCTTTATAAACTGTCCAGATTTTCCTAAGGACAGAGTTGCCAGGTTTATCATATAAAAATAAAGGCTGCTTAATTAAATTTGAATTTCAGAGAAACAACAAATAATTTTCTAGCATAAGTATATCCCATGCCAAATATGGAACATATTTATATTAAAAAGATCTTTTGTCATTTATCTGAAATTCAAGTTTAACTGGGCATCTAGTGTTTTACCTGCCAATACCCCCAAGGACTTAATCTTTGAAAATCTCATACCTTTTATCCTCTCTAAAGGGAGGAGGTAGGGGGCACCTGGGTGGCTCAGTTGGTTAAGCATCTGACTCTTGATTTTGGCTCAGGTCATGATCTCAGGGTCGTGAGGTTGAGCCCCATGTGGAGCTCTACGCTCAGCGGGGAATCTGCTGGAGATTCTCCCTCTCCCTCTCCACCCTCCAACTCGCTCTCTCTCTTTTTCTCTCTAAAAAATAAATAAATAAGTACATAAATAAAATAAAGTGAGGAGATAGAACAGTAACCGATTTGAAAGAGAACGAGAAAAATCCAGGGAGAAACGGTCACATGTTAAGACTTCATGATATCATCCTGTTAAAATAACTGTTGAATGTATATTAAGTGCTCGTTTTCAAGCAAAACAAAAATTTTCAGTGGCATATAGAAACTTTGGTAATCTCTCATAGGTAATTTGTATTTTCAGGGATGTTGGTTTCAGCAGAGTTGGGAGGTCACAGAGAGTAACAGTTTAGGAGTGCACGTTACGGAGTCAATGCTTGCTTTCTAATCCTCATGCCACCACTAACTAATTGTGTGACATCAGGCAGCTCACTTCTTTTTCGGGGCCACGGTTCCCCCCCTCTGCAAATAGACATAATAATTGTATCTATGAAACAGGAATTTTTATGAGGATTAAATCATGTCTTGGCAGATGGTAAGTACTCAATAAAAGGTTATTTGCCAGTACTCCTACTACTAACTGGTTATCTCTAGTCAGTGTGCTGAGCATGTCTCCAGGAAGCCAGGAAGCAACTTTTACATTTGATTATCAGAATAATTGAGAGGAACGGTGTGATTGGAGCTGGATTTTAGACATATGGATGTTACCAACTTTGCCCCAGGTGCCCCTCGCCCAGTTGATTGCCACTGACTTGAGATGTATGTGTAATACACAGTTGCACAGAATAAGTCCTATTCTTCTGAGATCCAAATGAATAGGACTCTTTTCACATGTACCCAGGGTCTTTATCAAAATGAAATGTTGCTTTTAAGTGGAAATGTTTTTGCTTTTTAAGAAGTATATCGAGGGTCACCTGGGTGGCTCATTTGGTTAAGTGTCTGCCTTTGGCTCATGTCATGATCCCAGGGTCCTGGGATTGAGCCACATATGGGGCTCCCTGCGCAGCGGGGAGTCTGCTTCTCCTCTCCCTTTGCTGCTCTTCCTGCTTGTGCTCTCTACTCTTCTCCCTCTCTCTCTCTGTCAAATAAATAAATAAAATCTTAAAAAAAAACGCATACTGAGAGGGGTGCCTGGGGGGTTCTGTCGGTTAAGTGTCTGGCTTCAGCTCAGGTCCTGATCTCCAGGTCCTGGGATTGAGCCCTGCGTTGGGCTCCCTGCTCAGCGGGGAGTCTACTTCTACCTCTGTCCCTCTCTCTATCTTTCTCTCAAAATAAATAAATAAAATCTTAAAAAAAAAAAGGTATACTGAGAACAGCGTGGAAATAAATGACCCCAAGACTCTGGTTGTGCTAACCTTATTTTTCAAATAAATGAAAAGAAAGGCAGATACTCTGACAAAAGAGTATTTTATGAATTTTAAACTCCCGCTAAAATGTAGTCTTTTGAAAAATTTAAATTTAAATTAGCGAGTGTCTTTTATTTAGAATTTTGGAAATTTAAATACATAAGTAATTCTTGATAGTTATTGAAGAAAAAATGCAGTGATGATAAATATAATAGGAAAAGACTCTGATTATATGGAGATAAGCACTGAATCTTATTTGATGTTTTGCTAATAAGTATATCTGTATAGTACATTAATAACTAGAAACCATTCATATGTATTTATATAAAAATATGTTTATATTTAAATGTAATAATAGTACATATTATACACAATAAAAATGATATAATATATACAATATAGTATTAGTTATTAACTATTATGTAAAATTTATTAAAGAAATATTTAAAAATATGTATGTATAACCAGTGAGTATATCTTATGTAATTTTTTTACCTGACTTTTTAAATAAGATTTAACTTGGTCTTGTAAGTTTATTTTTTATATATAAGGGGTATTACTACAAAAGAATATAATTATGCCAGACAGTCTGAAGCATTCTGAAATGCATAGGTATTATACAGGTGAATTTGATCATCATGTTCCAAATGATCTTTTATTTTAGCAAGTAACAAAACCACTGAATTTTTCATAAGATGGTATGTCAGATGACCATAATTTTGTAATACAGAAATAATACGAGCAGTTAATGTTTCTGTTAAATGTTAATGCCCTCATTTGTTTTATTCAGCTGTTCGATTAGCCACATAAGTATCATTGCAGACATTATAGGTTCTATGTTTATAGTGGCTAACCAAGTGGGCATGGTGTATGCCCTTACAGAGCTCAAAAATCTAACGGGGCTGGTGGACAATAAATAGGCAAACAAATTAATAAATAATCAAAAGTTTTGATAAGAAAAATAATAGTGTGCTTGGATTACAGATAATAATCTAGCCTAGGTTAGTGAGCAGGGCAGGCTTAGACATAAAACAGAGATAAGAAGTGTTGTATTTGTTGCTTAGTATTCTAAATCTCATCAGAAACCAGTGAGGAAAGTTTGCAGATATAAGTATGAGACTCAGAGAAGTTAGAAAAACATACCAAGTTAATTCTAGTTGTGGTGTGGGAGAGCATTTCGAAGTGTATTTTTGTTGTTTTTACGGCTTACCTACTAGAACCATTCCTGACAATTGGGGTTTGTGTAATGCCAGAGTAGCTTGGACTGATCCCTGGAGGTTAAAGTCACCAGATGTCCATAATTAGTAGTGACAGGGTCCATTTAATCTTCCTTTCCCATATTTATTTATTTAGGACACAACTCTGAAATGTATTTTTAATAAGGTAGAGAACTATTGGCTTTAGGACAAATTTTAGGATGTTTGGAGCGATGGATACATAAATATACTTTAGAAACCTTTGTAAACATGAATTTGGGCAGCTAAGCTTTTGGGAAGAAATGAAGAGCAGAGTTCAAAGGTCATCAGTGCTACTAAGCACCTTGGATACAGGGGTTACTATGTAGGGCAGATCCATGTGCTTGGACAACCAAGGGGGCAGCAGATAGAATCAAGATCCTATAGAAATACTGCCACCCCCCCAGCCCAACAGGAATCTAACTAAGGTATGCACCTGAATGGGTCCTCATATCCTGTCGGTTTAGTGGGCTTCAGAGCACCTATGATCAGAACTAGAATCTTCCTTAGAAAACTGTCCTGGATTATCTATGTCTGTTATAACACAGAAGTTTGAATACTGGGTGAGAGCTCAGTGTTTTGCTCTGTATTACAGCATAATCATAGTTTATTTGTCTTAGGTAACTTCTAAAACAGCTATTTTTTATTTTCTACCATCATTATAAACAAAAAGAAAACCCAATCAATAGTGTGTCTAATTGAATAGTACATCTTGTTGAATCCTGAGAAAACAGTAATTAGGTATAAATGACCATTGGCTGTACACTATCTGAATCTTGGAGTATATTTTTCCACCTGGAGATGTCTTGGAAATGGTGGCTATGGATGTCATCAGTGGACTTTGCCCTCCTCTCTTGCTATAGTTAGGGAGATTGAGAAGGAACCATTAATACTCACTTTGACCAGAATGCCTACTCCTATGGAGAAATCACCTCCGTAGTAGAGTGCCATCCTGCTGCTACTACTGAGGAAGGTCATGACTGTTCATTAGCCATCAAGCCCCCTGCATTGGCATCTATGCAACTGAGACACTTTCATCTTAACACTGAAATGGTTAACTAAATCTTTAGGGCCTGGAAGTGTGTCTTAGAAACCCGAACCTTCTTGTTAGTTGAGCAGGGCCAATGGGATTTTTTTTTTCTTTTCTTTCTTTCTTTCTTTCTTTTTTTTTTTTTTTTTTTACTAGAATTGGCCTTGAAAACTGAAAGACCATTTGTTGATATAGCTTGTAAGGCAACTTAAGATGAGCTGGTAGAATTCATTGTGTCACTGTGATTATGGACCTAGAGAAGTTGGGTGTTAAAAAAAATTAGCAAATTCCATCCCAGGTCACCCCTAAGTAGATATTATAAATCTTTAACTACAAGTTACTTTTCTTCTCAGTGGGAGGCTGGTAAAGATTGCTAAGGTGACTCCCATTTATAAGGAGCTGGCGTGAAAGATCCTGGCAGCTATTGTTCCTGGTAATCAGTTCCTTCTCTACTATCCTGAAATTACTTTCAAGGTAGTTCATAAACAGGTTTACAGTTATTTTATGGCTTGCTGTTTAATAGTACCTCCCCAGTCTGAATTTTGCTCAAGATTTTTTACCTTACCAACAGGGCTTAATTTACTGGCTCTATTAGACACAGATACCAAGTTGGAGAAAGCAGTAAGGTAGGTGTTTTCATCCTGCACAAAGTGTATCCGCTGGGTTTTTAAGCTCACGTCTGTTATCTTGCATTTGGCAAGAGCCAGTTCTGTATTTATCTGAGGAAGAATAAAATGTGATTTAATTCTAGTACCTAACCTAGTACCTGGTATATAGTTGGCACCCAATGAGCATTTGTTTATTGACAATTTATTTAAAAATTTATTGGTTACTTACTCTGATCGGGCATCATGTCATACACATAAAGGCAGCCTAGTTGGAACACCGTATGTCTATGGATGAATGACTCCACTCAAGGTCATGATTATCTGTGGAGGAGCTCCCTTGACACGAATAGTGGTAGAACTACGTGGACTCAGGTGAATGAATGTTGGATGGCTAACAACAAAGTCTAGATAAAACACTCAGGAGGGACAGAAGTAATAATGATAAACTTCATAGAGATTATCTTTGTGTTCCTACAAAGTATGTTACCAACTTTAGAGTGCTGTGCTTGAATGTAAATGACATGTCATCTCACTCTGACACCAGCGCTCAAGGAAACATTTAATATTGGAGCTATCCATGTTTATTTCCCCAACATCATGAAAGGTTGAAATGTTTTTATGTTTTGAATCACAGAAGTCCTTAGTCTTGAGTCTGAGTTTCAGCTGCTTCCCGGAGGCTCACAACAGAGACTGCTTTCTCCATAGAATAATGTGAGTTGTTAAAAGAGAGGAGGGAGAGAGAGAAGGTGGAAGAGAGAAGGAGAGAGGAAGGAAGAGAGAGACAGAAAACCCTCTTTGTGATGATTTCTGGAATTCTCTAAATGGACAATAATGATGGTGTGTTATGCAGGATTTGAAAAAATGTTACAAACAAAGGATATATGAAAACAGTCATTTACTTCTGATCTAATGGTAAATCAAAGTATAAAATATATGTATATAAAAATATATGGATATAAATTATTATTTAGTATTTAGAAATATTTATAAGATATATAAGATATGTATTACATATATATAAAATATGAAAAACAGTAACAACTGTGGTAAAATGCATACTTAGTTTTATTTACTTAGCATTCTACATTTTGTCATAGATTATGGAGAAATGTTTTAGCTCCTAATTATGCTGCACTGCTGCTTCCATTTGATGTGTGCTTATAATACCAAAGCGTTTTTGTGAGAGTATTCCGAAACAGCTAATCTTGGCTGGTTCAAGGTCATACAGTTCAACCCGGCATCCACATCCCATTGGAGGCAAGTTAAGGAGAACAAAGACAGAGCTGACTGCTCGAGGAGGCACCACAGTGTTGAGGTACAGAGAGCTCAATCAAGGCTGTGAGTGGCTCATGTGAATTGTGGAAAAGGCAGCTAGGGATAAACTTCTCCAACTCAAGTATTCATCAGCATTAGGGAGCTTCAGGGATACAAGTGTACCTAAAGTCAAGTGTATAAAGATGCCGTATTGGAATATTATCACCTCTTGCCAGGATATGGCTGACTCTGCATTAGGATAAAGCAAACACAATAGCACCTAAATTCTATTTTCTATGTCTTCCAAAAGAAAATACCAGCAGTTAAAGCTCTCGTTAATAAGTTCAACTTAAAACACATAGATTTATAATACAAGTAAGTTATTTGAATAATAATAGTGAAGATGATGGCCAGACTAAGTTCTTACCATAGAAATGGTATATTTATAAAACATTCTTTTTGTGCTTTCAGATATAAAAAAGCACTTAAAAAAAAAGGTGTATTTATTTATTTTTGAGAGAGAGACAGAGAAAGAGAGTAGAGGGAGGAGGAGATGGAGAAGGAGAATCCTCAAGCAGTCTCCATGCTGAGCGTGGAGCCCAACATGGGGCTCGATCCCAGGACCCTGAGATTATGACCTGAACTGAAACCAAGAGTCAGATGCTTAACTGACTGAGCCACCCAGGCGCCCCTAAATTAGCCCTTTGATATTGCATGCCACAAATCTCTAGAATTTCTATTTATTTCTTGCCAGAACAGATTCAAGGTTTCTTCTTTGAGCACAACTTTAACTCTTATTTTGGATCCCTCTGGGACACACTTACACATGAGAGTCTTTTTTTTTTTTTTAAAGATTTTATTTATTTATTTGACAGAGAGCGAGAGCAGGAACACAAGCAGGGGGAGTGGTAAAGGGAAAACAGGCTTCCTGCCGAGCAGGGAGCCCGATGCGGGGCTCGATCCCAGGATCCTGGGATCATGACCCAAGCCAAAGGCAGACGCTTAACCATCTGAGCCACCCAGGCGTCCCTACACATGAGAGTCTTAATCGTGTTGGTGCCAACAAGGCTGAACTTGGTGCTCAACTCACTGTTAAATGAAACAGAAAAATTCCTGATTTCTTTCTTCCTGTCTTTGTAGTAGCAGCATATGGGCCCCTCCATCGGGATTGTCGGAAGTGACTTGGCTTTATCATGGGTGGGGTGACTGTTCTGCCCCTTTTAGGCTCCCTTCCTCTTAGGGGAGTGAAGATTTCACTTTCTGCTTACCTTCCTCACTCCTCCCCTTCCGCTGACATTGGATTCTGTTTACTGTGTGGTCTTCAGATGTGATGGTGTAGTGTGTCTCTATGGTCCAAGTACCTGTCCTCCTTCTTTCCTTGGAGGTGACTTTGGAGTGCATGTCGGCCCAGTTTCATTTTCGAAGCAACTCACATCTCAAATTCTGCCTTAAGTCACCTTAACCCAATTTAAAGCTTTCCTGTCCTCATAGCTTTTATAGATAAGCAGCATATGTCTTGCCTAGCCATCAAATCTAATAAGAGCAGACAGTCTTGTCTCTCTGATGGTTCCTGTGTAATCATTCCACATCCATGTGTCATCCGACACAGAACCTTTTGTCAGGTTAGGAAAGTGAAATTCATGAGTTCAAAAATAGAGGACATCCTCTGTGGAGTTGCAGCCATAGCAGAGTTAGACTTTCTTCAAAAGGGGACAACACAAAAGTGTCCTGGCTGATGGCAGCAACACAAGATGAGCTGTGGACTCCTTCAGAGGCTGGTATCTAAGACCACCGGTCCATCTGGCACTGACACCAAAGTCTTGGCCACTGATTAGCATATTTCCTGGGCTGAACATTGCCCTTTGCCTGAACTCTTTAAGTGCTGTGTTTGTTGTTGTTGCTTTAGACTCAAGAGTGTCATAGCTGCACTTTTTATGGTTATTGCATTGGCCTCCTTCGGTTCAGATGCCACAGTGGTGTCCTGATAAGAGAAACATTAAGGAAGAATAAGCAAAAATAAATAACAAATAAATAAAACAGGATGGAAGTCACAGCATAGCACAATTACCATTAGGATATTAACTCCAGAAAGAGGACTTTTTAAGTGTAAAAAAATACTATGTTAGAAGGTTGTACCGTCTTTTGCTAGTTTATAGCTGACTCTGAATTAGGATAAAGCGAAAACAATAGCAACTAAGCTCTCTTTCCTAGTATGTCCTCCAGAAGAACAGACGAGCTATTAAAACTTCTCATTAATAAGTTCAACTTGTAACACATAGTAGATTTATAATACAGGCTTGCTTGAATAACAATGATGATAATAAAGGTACTTAGGATGTTATAAGCTAAGTGTTTTCAATATAACTCCTCCCTAAGGAGGCCTACAGGAAGGATTTACCATCCCCACTTTATGGATGATAAAACTGAAGCTTAGAGAAATGACTTTTTTGAGGACACACGGCTAGTAAGTGCAGACCTTTTATTTATCAATTGGTATTTTATCAGGGAAGCAGAGTGACTTCTGATGGTGCTATGGAATAAATAACTTATTATAGGGATTAGATCTTCATCAAGTGTGAAACTTGGTCTGAGGGAGGCTGTTGCCTCTGCATCTCTAGTGATGGGCTTGAAGTCACTGTTGGTAAGGAGATTTATTAAAAGGGTGTAGAGATATCTTCTGGAACTTTGGGCCCCAACAAGTGCTTGGAATCAGTAATTGGCAAGTCATCAGGAACCAGTGTGTTGGTATATTCTCAGTCTGTATCTATGTCTGTTTCTCCCTCTTTTCTTCCCTCCCTATCTCTCTCTCTCAGCATGGAGTTTTGTCTCTGTTTCTCTGTGAGCTATACCTTCTCTTTCCAAAGGCTGACATGTTTTTCTTTTTTCTGCCTTTGGTGGAAGATGGACACTTACATAGCTATCAAATGTATAGATTTTATATCAAGTGCCCAACAGAGAATGACTTGGGGCCATGAACCCTAATCTAGATTCTAGGGATACAGAATCTCATTGATCCAACTTGGATCAAGTATCCAATCGATTGTGACTAGAAAGGAGTACAATGAGGACAATGAGGGTCACGGGTGGGCAGCTACTTTCAAAAGTATGTTACAGCCAGGATTGTTCTGGTACTGTGTAAGAATGAGTTGTAGGAAGTGATAATGGAAACATGGAAAACAATTAGAACACTATCGTATCTATCAATTTCTTTAATTTAGGTCAGTGCAACAGTGGTGGAGGTAGAGAGAAGTGGTGAGATTTTGGATATTTCTGAAAGCTGATTTGACTTGCTTCTGTAGCAGTCTCCTGATCAGATGAGAGGGCTAAGATTTTACTTTTAAAGCCAATGTATTCATTTCCACTGAAGGGTTGCATTGTATCTGGATTTTCATGGTTTTCAGATAATGGTGGAGTGGTTATGGTAGATATAATCTGACTTCCACTTTCTGAATTCATGAAAAGAAAACTGAAGATCAGAGAGTTCAAGGGATTATGAAATATCTCTTTTAAATTTAATTATATTTTTAGCCATAATCTCTCATCCAAATTGCACAGATCTTTTAGGAATGTATTTAGAAAAGAAACTCAGTGATCAGAACTACACTTGACAGATTGGGTTAATCTTCAGTTTTTCAAGTGAATTAGGATTAAGCTAAATTATTCTCACTATAACTTAAAATAACTACTTTCTGTACCAAAAAGAGCAAGCATTTAAGTTGACAATCTTTTGGTTCTGATTCTGCAGATGTCTCTAGTTTGAACATACGGTGATTGTACTTACCACCTGTGCTGAGATTCTTGCAAACGCTGGGGATTTGAGACCAAATGTCAGCTCCAAGTTTGATATTTATTGGCTTCAGTAACTCTTCCTCATAACCTTCTCTCAACCTTAAAATAGTTTAAGATTATTGTATTTGTCTGAGTGTTAGTAAGAAAGTCATTACACTGTGGTGGAGAATGGTATTTGAGCAATTGTGATGACTTGTTTCAATTCTGGAATATTATACTTTTCTTCGTTATCTTGGAGCTTTCTAAGCCACTAGCTCCTCTCCTTAATATATTGTAATAAATTTTTTTTGTATTTTGTTATTTTCATTTTTGTAATTTCATCATCTTATGTGAATTTAAAGTCATTTACAAAAAGGAAAAGAGTAAAAGATTCTCCTTAGGCTCCAACACATTTAACTTTTAGTACTGAAATACTTTTATGCTGTTCTTATTTTATTGCATCTATTAATATTTATGTACAGTTAAATTCCCTTATAATATTTTCCAAGAGACCAAGCTTTAATATTATAGGCAGAACAATGTGAAATGTATAATACAGTGGATGTGGAGGCAATTTACAATAGTTAGCCTGCAGGTAAGACACTTCTTAGCATAACACATCGGAAAAAATATATCTCATCTTATTCCATAGACTTGAAACGACCACTATAACAAGGCAGGTTTGGAAAAAAAATGGTTGCTATATAAGCTCTAAAGAGAAGGTGGAATAGAATTAATAGAATCAAGGGCTGAAATGGAATACATTGATTGGATGTTTATGGACTCATTTTGGTCAGATGTTAAAAATTTTTGTATTTGATCAAAGGGGTAAATGTAGATACATTCAAACAAGTTAGTTTTTTTGGGGGAGGGGTTCCTCTTTCATGAATGTTAAACATGAGTTGTAGGCATATTAAATAGTTTGTCCAAAATGGCTTAGCAGTGAATCACTAAAGGAACTAGTATTATTTTATTTTATTTTTTTTAAAAAGATTTTATTTATTTATTTGAGAGAGAGAGAGAGTGCATGTGAGCAGTGGGGAGGGGCAGAGAGAGAGCAGGAGAGAATCTCAAGCAGACTCCATGCTGAGCACAGAGCCCGATGCAGGGCTCCGTCTCACAACCCTGAGATCATGACCTGAGCTGAGATCAAGAGTCGGACACTTAACTGACTGAGCCACCCACGGGACCCTAAAGGAACCAGTATTAAGAAAAAAGTGTTATGTCCTAATTCTTAGCTTTGCCATTATGTATTTGTGCTGCTGCAGGCCAAGTGACTTATGTGACTTTGGCCCATACTAGGTACACAGTAAACACTTGTTGATTGACTGAAACACCAAGCCTCGGTTTTCTCGTCTCTAAAATTGGAAACATAAAATCTACCCACATAGTGGGGAAATCCATATGATTTACATGAAGACAGTTGGAAAAATTTCATGAGAGGGCAAATGAGTCATTTAGGGATTTAGAATTTTGGTTCTGGAGCTCACTTGCCATGCTATTTTAAAGCAGAATGTACAACAAGAGAGGCTGAGTCCACTTGTGGTTAGTCAATATATGGGTGTAGAAAATGACTGAAAACATCATGAAAGTTTGTGGAAAGAAGTAGAGGCCCTGCAGAAAAGGAAGGAAAAGCAGAGGGTGACATGAGCAAAGGCCACTGCCCTTTCTCTGCAGCAGGAGTCAGGAGGTAGCCTTGCCCCGTTTGCTTCTGAGTTTCGTGGGGCTCCACTTTTGCTTCTGCTTTTAACCTGAACATTTTTCGAAGGCGAGCCATCACGTCATCCAGTGAGGTTGTGGGTTCACTGGCCGGTTAGAGCGCAGCCTTCATATCTCATTGCCAGCATATGGTCTATGGTGAATAACCCTTCCATTATTTGCACAGCTGTTGAGTAATATTACGTTAAAACATTACATGCACAATTATGTTCAATTATATAAAATGAATCTATTTTACCTAATGCTTATTCTCTAGGGCTTGCGTATCTTTAGTTACAGGAAGTTGAGTACAGAGTAGCAGATGGTACAACACAGTGTTTGTCAGCTAATAAATTTAAATGTCATGGCAGGCTACATTTTTTAGCACATATATCTATATATTTTCATCAAACGCCTCAGCTCGCTTTTGAAGTAGAGGAGCAACTGTACTAAACTTCATGCATTTGTGTCTTTTCTCAGTGCGATGATGTGATTGTGGGGCAGGAGGGCAAGTGGCATTAAGCCATAGCATTTTCTTTGTACTTTGGCCTCTCTGTCTTCCCCAAGGACACCACCTGTCAGAGGCACTCCTGTGACATTGCTCTCTGTCCTTTCTCTAATACTGCTCTTCTAGTTCCCGGTTCTTGCCACATGATAGTGATGCCGCTGTCACATCGCTCCTTCGGCCCTGTTTCCCTGCCCTGGCCGGCTGGCTGTAGGCTGCTCTTCTCTCATTGATTCCGACAGACCCTACAGTGGTGCACTGGTAGCCTTGCATATTCAACCGGCATCCTGTCACTTTTGCGATGTTCTGCCTGTTCTGTTGGCTCGGGCTTTGCTTGGGGGAGGCGGGTGTTTATGTTTGACATCCTGACTAGGGGATGGTAGAGATGGTCCTGCTCGCACTGAGAATGCAGAATGCCTTTCCTCCGGTCCGTCCTCACTGCCTTCTGCCCCGAGTGGAAGTCCTTCTCTCTATCAGGCTGCTTTTCTGGAAACTTTTCAGGCCATCCATCTCTTTTGAAACTGTCTGGCCAATGGGACTCAGACTTCATTTCTTGGAGACTCAGGGGTCACCTTTTACTTGGATCTTAAACCTCCAGGAGAACAGCATGCTTTTGAAATCCAGCCTTCGGATTTGGCAAATCCCTCTTCATCTCTGACTACATGGACCACAAGCTTTCCAAGCTCACGTTGCCTTTGAAGTGCACCAGAGGATCCCGGAGAAGCTCAGGTTTGCACTGTAATCAATAACAATATGTCTGAACCCCAAGCTGTGCTAGGCGGTCTGCCTGCCTCTGTTCTCTCTCCCATCCCTGAGACCCTCTCCAAGCATCTTCAATGCGGGAATCATGGTACATGAAGACATTGACTCCATCCCCCCACTCTCCTTTAAACTACATCTGTTCTGCTTTATGGGTTAGAAACAAAGCTCCGTGGTAGGGGGCAGTGGGGGGAGGCAGGACAGTGGGATGATTAAGAGCCCAGACCTTGGTGGCAGAGGTCTGGGTTTGAAGTCTGCTTCTGTCATAGGTTAGTTCTCTAACATCAGGTTGGTCCTCATTCCTAGCCTCAGTTTCCCCATTTAAAAAAATGTGGATAGTAAATTCTGCCTCAGAGAAATGTTGTGGAAATTAAATAAGCCAAATAATTTCAAGTATTTACCATAGTACCTGACACAGAGTAAACAAAGAAATAAACAGTAGTTACTATTTATTATAATGAGGTACAATTAATTGGGAATCAGAATTTATTCTTTTGCTAAATCAATATATTAGGTTAATAATGCTAACCAGCATTTACTGAGCATGTGTGTGTGGCCCTTTTCTTCATTCTTCTGTGGAGTTTATATTCTAGAATTTTTGCCGTTACCTCAGGAGTTGACTTCAGTGGACTTCCGGTACATGAATCCCACTGTATGGGTTGAGAGGAGTACCGATCCCAAGTTCAAATGGGGCTCCGCCACTTCTTGTGTAGTTTTAACAACTGACTTATCCTATGTTTTGATTTTCTTATTTGCTAATGGTGAAACTAACACCTTCCTTTTAGTGAGACAATAAAACTGAAAATGCTTAATACATGGTAGGGAGAAATACTACTCTCTCCACCCCACCCATTCCTTCCTCTTTTATTTCTTCCTTTACTTCTTCAGTTCCTTTTCTATCCAAACTGACTTCTAAATTTCGGAAATTCCTCAAATAGTGCTGTAAGTTTCTAGACTGTAAGTGGAAATTCTATACACTTTCAATTAAAGGGATCAATGTCTATATAACGCAAGGAGGATTAAACCTCATGCTCAGAGAGGACAGAGATTTGACCTTGACCTTGTGTCTTTGTCCAGTGAGTAGTGCTTGTGAGCTAAATGCTCAAGAATGTTAGTAAATGCCTAATGGAGATTGCCTTTTTTTTTTTTTTAATTAAACCTGCGTTTGCATCTTCTTACTCTGCTCCCAAGTCCTAGCACATGCATTTCTGTATCTTATTTTTGATATGGATAAATTGAAAAGAAAAAATAGATAGCTCTCAGGTTTTCTTTCTTTTTTCTTTTTTCAGTCAGCCTGAGTAGCTGTAGTCCAGAGGTTTGAAGGTTAAGCGTTGTGTTGTCCATGACGTGGAATCATCTGGAAGTCTACTTTGACTTTTGCCTCATCCTGAGTACTGCCTAAGCCCTGACTTGTGTTTGGAGCTGACAAACATCTATGCCCACATCACCAAGCTTTTGACTCCATCAGCTAGGATATGGTGGTAGAATGTTTGTGGAAAATCTTAATTCAGGTGACCTTGATGTTTTCAGCCAACTCTCCCAGGCTGTCAGCTTCCTGGGATTTCTGGCATCTGGCAAGCATCGCTAGTTTATGGTTGCTTCAGCTGAACGTGAACCTACATTTATTAAATAGAAACCTCATATTCAGACTTAGCAGTTTTGCTAAAGGAAGGCAAGTCATTTCTTTTTCCTGGCTGGGGACTTGGGAGGATATTAATCTTTCTGTTATTGTTCCTCTCAGTTCCTCTCAGACCTTTCTTGCTTTCTGTTTTTAATGAGAGTTTGAATAATACTTTCAGTTTCCTCCCGTTTCCTTTGGGAAAAGTCCATCCCCCCCCCCCAGATTAAGACTATGAATACATAATGATGGGGGAGGCATTGGGACTTGAAGCTAGGGAAGTTAGAAAGGGAGCAGTTCCATTTCAGTTCCCTAGGAGCCTGGTGAGGTGATGGGGTCCACAGGGCAATTGGACAGGGAAGCTCAGTCTGGACCAAGGAGGGGAATCTAATACTAGTGGAAAGGAAGCATTGGCAGCATGAGAAGTCAGGCCAAAAGAGACCCAGACCCAGGCAAGACTGCCTTGGGAGTGCCGGTCTCAGAGGTGCAGGCTGTGGCTGGAGGAACGGTGCTGCCTTCCTGATGTTGGGTCATAGAGAGCAAGTGTAGAAATGACCCATGAGGTATAATGTTGAAAGGACATTACCTGGCATCAGTAAGGATGGGAAAAAAGCTGAGGGAAATTATTTGCAAATGCCTTGGTATAGAGCTTAGGTTTGAATCTTTGGTTGCTACACTGGAGAAAGAAATAATTCTTTTCATCTGTTTTAAGAGTTCACAGACATTCTCCCAGCAATGCGCTTATAAATTGTAATGGCAGGGGACAAGAATATCACCTGATTGGAAAGGGATAGTACAAAATATTTTAAGAGCCATAAAAGGTTTATGCTTTGACACAGGGATTTCCCTTCTGGGAATGTCTCTTAAAGAAATAATCCGATAAAGGGACAAAGCTTTATGCACTATGATATTCACTGTAGCATTGTCTATTTTGGAGAAAATCTGAGAATTGCCTAAAAGTCCAGTACTAGGCAAGCATGAAATAAGCTCATCAAATCAATGGACTGTCCTGAAACCCTTACAAGTTATAATTGAGGACTTTGTAGCAATAGTGGAAAAAATATTTGTAACACAAAAAGAAATCTACCAATACGGTATTACAGCTGTGTCCAACTGCGTAGCATTTGTTATTCATGGAGAGGCAAGGATTAGAAAAACAAAAGTAGCAACTTTGTGAGTGCGATGGGAATGTAGGTGATTTTCTGTTTTCTGTTTTTAGTGTTTTTTAATGGGTGTGCAACTAGAGGTTTTTGTTTTGTTTTGTTTTGTTTTGGTTTGATTTGTTTGTTTTTTACCATGCTGAGGAGAAAGTAGGGGTTGGGTATGTGAATAAAAAAGCTTTTAGTGATTCTTATTCCTTGATTGGGGCAACCTAATTGAGATTTTGTGTAATCTGTTCAGCAACTCTTTGTTTTTTTGTTTTTTTGTTAAAGAGGCTGGAGATAGTTATTGGGGGAATTCCAGAAAGTCAGAAACAAAACCCCTTGGAGAGTGAAGCAAACATTTGTGTTTAAATGTAGTTGCAGCAAAAGGACACTGCATGTGGGTCAAGGGGCAATTTTCCAGAGGGGGAATTTATTCTTCTTCTTAGAGATGTCAGTGAGAATACCACACAGTCTGCTAGATGTCAGCTTTATCTGGGGACAATATAATGGATAAGGTTGGAGTGTTTGACCTTGAATGTCCTTGAGAATGCACTGAGACTGAAGGCTAACTCTGGTTGATATAAGTGGAGATTCCTCTAGAGCTGTTACAAATCTAGATATCCCAGTTAGTGGAGAGTCATGGACAGATGTATCTCTGAGCCGAAAGATTATATGAGCTCAGAGACAAGACTAGGTCTTAAGAAACCTATCTAGGAAAGGCTGGTTCCCAGTCCAACCGGGAAATGTCCACAGTAGAAGCAACTAGAAGGAAAGGAGGTGAGGGGAGGTGGGAGAAGCTTTCTTGGAACAATGGTCACCTTCATTCAAGGAAGTATAAGTAGGGATGGACAGAGTTGATCCATGTTTAGGAAGAAGGATTGGTAAGATCCCCGACCCCTCAGTGTGGGGTGAAGTAAAGCATGGCAGAGGGGGTGGGTGTGGTCGTGGCTACTGTAATTATTGCATTTCCTGACACAAAATATACTTGAGGCAACACAGAACCTGTGAGAAGCCAGGGCCTGACATCTGCAGAGCTGCGCCTCAGGGTCCCCTGTATCAGAAGTCTTCCCCTATACATGGCCTGCACATACAGGATTGTACCTTCATTTAAAGGAATCCCTCCCCCTTTATGTGGTTCCCTCTGTGTACCCATTAGGGGAACAAAGAGGAGGAAGCACTTAGATCATCTAGTTTAACAGTTTAACACCTTCATTTTTTTTAAAAGAAACTGAAGTTCTGGGGCGCCTGGGTGGCTCAGTGAGTTAAAGCTTCTGTCTTCGGCTCGGGTCATGATCTCAGGGTCCTGGGATCGAGCCCCGCATTGGGCTCTCTGCTCAGTGGGGGAGCCTGCTTCCCCCTCTCTCTCTGCCTGCCTCTCTGCCTACTTGTGATCTCTCTCTCTGTCAAATAAATAGATAAAATCTTAAAAAAAAAAAAAAAAGAAAAGAAACTGAAGTTCAGTAAAAGAAAACAAAAACAAAACAAAAATGTGTTGTGCTCTGTTGGATTCTGGGAAAGGGAATCCTCAACTCCTCGCCTAGTGGCTGCTTGCCTCTGTCAGACTTCGGTACCAGCCTGACAGCCACTAGGAGGAACTGGCATCTTTAGTGTTTTCTGATTAAAAATGTGGTTTTGGGAAGACTGGCCAGAGGTCTAACGTCCTGGGATATGATTCAACCAGAGTTTGAGACAGAATGAGAGGTGGAGATCTGTATTACCCCAGATGAAGCACAGCACAGGTATGGGAGGCAGTCGAGTGACCTGGGGAGAAAGGGGTTGAGAGAAGAATTCGGGGTGGTGAATGGGGAGTGAGGGCCTTACTCGGAGCATGAAGACTAAAATACCGATGGCTCAAGTTTAGGGAAAGTGGAATTGGAAATAATAAGCAAGCATCCATATCAGTGGTGCAGCAAGATTGTGGCCTAGGTGGTCTGGCTTATAATCTGGAAGATTCTCCCCATTCATCTGCACTCCTAGGGCCTGGGGTTCCTTTGGGACATGATGTGATGTACACTGGTCTTCAGGAAGAAGACTTGGCCTCCTTTGAATCCTTTAAGGAAGACTCCTCTCCTCTCTTTTCCTCCCCACTCCTCTTTCTTTTTTCTTTCTTCTTTTTTATTCTTAGCCTTGCCCCCATTTGTTCTTCTGGTAGATACGATCACAGATGGGACCAGGATCAACTGTAGGCAGGAGGCCAGAGTGAACGCAGAAGAGAGGAGGAAGCCTTCTGTGGGAAATGCGGAGCGAGGAAACATGGGCCATGGATGGGTGGATTTCCATACCCTGTGTTAGGCCATGGGATCACACCATGAAAAGGTGAGCTGCAGATTTGGTGAGAGCCTCTGAAAGCCTGAAGGAGTGAAAGAAAGCCAAAGGCCAGGCTTTGCTTAGTTAGGGCAGTGCTGAGATGGCTGTTGGCACGGCACGGTGGCAGGTTCTGGGAAGCTTGTTTGGACAGCAGGAGAGAGAGAGCAGAATGTATTCATAAAAGGAGAATATCTCCTGGTGCTTAGCAGAAAGGGCCTCGTGTGCCTCGAGAAAGTGCTCAGACTTTGCTGGGGAGCCAGCCTGGACCACTGTGGCATCAGCCCAGTGAGAGGGATGAGCAGCAGATCGGTGTGCCTAGGAAGAGGCATATGAAAGCTAGAGGCAGACGATGCCGCTAGGAGCCTTGGCAGAAAAGCAAGTGTGAAATCCAAGGAAAAAGTGGTCAGTCCTTCTGAGACAACCTATGACTTCTCTTCCAGCACCCACCTCTTCCTCAAGGATTGACGTGCCGAATAACAATTTCCTACTAGGGTGATAGGTAGGTAGGTAGGTAGAAAGATAGATAGATAGATACAAGACACCTGCCCCTACACCTGCTTGTGTTTCTTGGCCTCTTGGCATCTTGCCCCAAATTCAGGGTAGAGGCACAAAGTCTCAGGGAATGGGTCCCTTCATGACAACCTGGCTGTAATGTTTCCCACTATCTCAGTGACTGCCACCAATTCCAGGAAATAATATCTAGCATCACTTCTGATATATGAGTATTTAGCAGAAGCTTGTGGACTAGAGGTAAGTGGCTAAAGATAAGGAGTGGGAATTCCACCGATACCCCTGATATAGGCTATGATGTGATACTATCTTTGACTAGAACACACGGGGACCGAGGATATATGGATATGGAAGAGTTGGAGGTGGAATGTTGAGGGCTGGTCCTCCTACTCTCTGCATCACGTCTCACCCCCAGTCCTCCAGGTGAGTACAGCTGGGATCCTGGAATTAGACAGAGGGAGTCTCTAACTTGCAAAGGAAGCAGACCCATTCCTGGCAGGTACTGAGCTCTCCCAAGGCTATAAATCTAACACACCAAAGGAGTGATGTTTATTTCCCCTTCTCACCAGCAGACAAGAACAGCTTTAAATACAGGTCGGTAGGACTCTGCTGCAAAGAAGAGACCAATAGCCAACCATAAAGAGCAATAAAGGCCTTTGTTTTCCAGTCTCTTCTGGACTTTGGACACTTGCGTAGTACTGACAACAATAATAGCTCCCAATAACTGCTCTTAATTTGTGCAATGCTTTTTCCATGTAGTATCTCATATAATCTTCACAACCTGATAAGGAAGGCATTATCATCTCAATTTCACACTTGACTGATTGGGACTAGAGAGGTTTCTGTAAGTTGTTCAAGGTCACGCAGCTGGTAACTGACAGAGTTCTTCTTGGAACTCCGGTCAGTCTGAGTCCAGAGTCCGTGTTATCTGATCCAGTCTACAGCTCTGCCTTTCTTAGCCATTTATGTCCCTGACTCTTTTGGCCACGAGGAGAAAAGCACAGTAGAAGCTCAGGGCCAGCAGAAGCCCCTCTGGGCACTGAGGTGATTGCGTACCCCACTTCTGGAACATCATCAACGGATCTGGTCATTATGTATGTTCTTTGCTCTGAAACACCAGAGCAGTCCCCAGTACAGCATCTGGGATAGAAAAGAGCTCCGAAATTGTTCTTGGTAAGGAATGAGTGAATCAACCAGCAGGTGAATGCTGCCTTTGGGAATAGTCAATGAGAATCATGCAAACATTTGAAGGATTTTCCATGGAGAATAAGGTTTGTCTCTAGACATTAGAAATAGACAGGCATATGCGCAGATTTTGGTTTCTTGCAGAAGAATAATTCTAAGAACTGGAGTTGTCAATGGGGGAAATGGGCTGCTTCTATTCCAACGCTTGTCAAGCATATTAGAAAGATGATTTCTCTATAGGCAAGAATTTGAGCAGATGGTCTCCAAGGTCCTCCTAATATTACAGGTCTAGTATCCAAAGTCTTGAAAGCGGATGTCATATTTTATGCCCCATCTAGCTAAGTGCTTTGCTACAATCGTCGATTGAATAAATGAATGAAGCTGGTCCTTGGGGTTCACTGCAGTAACCTGGAGTAGGCGTGAGGACCACATGCTCCCCATCCTCTCCCCACATTCTGTGACCTCACCTCCAACAGACAAGTCTGAAACTGTACTGTTCAGTATGGCCCTCCGGGGCTGAGGTGTTCTCAGGCATTTATGCAGACAATAAGGAGAGCATCAAAGCGACAGGGCCGGGAATGTCTTGCAGCTCTGGTGGGATGCAGTTTCCATATTGGAGGCAGGCATTCCTATTCTGAGGTGGAAGAGAGAAGCAGGGACTCTGGGTGACACAGCTGGACTGGCCTGAAAGGAATAAGTGCATATAAAGCTGTGTGCATGGCAGGAGTGATGGAGGCTAGAGAGTGGGGTCAGGATCTTATTGTCCTTGGGGTAATGCCTGAGGTTCTGGAAAGCTCCAGGGGCTCAAATTCTTTTATGGGGAAAAAAGCCTTCATTGTACATTGTACATCAAGAGCTCAAAATGTCCAAAGCAAGTGACTCTTGAACATCATCTAGTTTAGAGTGAAGGTGAACTTCTCTGAGGTAGGTTGTGAAGGAGAGAAATGGGGAAATGGAATATTCTGCCCCCCTCCACATATTGGAAGAAGGAATACGTACGGTGCAGGATAGCAGGAGCAGTCAAGACTTCTAAGGACTAATTTTTCTCTCTCACCGTATTGCCTCAGCTAGAAGGAGAGGGTAGAGATACTGCAATTGGAAAAAGGTCCCATGGGACTGACTAAAGAAGGTGGAATTTTAAAAATGGTTTATACTGCAGGATTTTCTCTGAAATTTTGGCCCTGTAAGCTATGCCTGGGAAATTTTGGCCACCCCTCAAGGATCTCATGAAGGATTCTCGAGAGCCCTGTGCCCAGAGAGCGTCTTCGGTGGTCTCAGCAGATAGTTCTCTCTGTTCTCTGCTCCTGCCTCTCCTTATTGGAACCACTCTGATCACCTGCCTTCCTCAAGGAGCACCTGCCAAGCACCTATAGTGGCTTTGTATTGCCCGCCAAAGCAAGTCTAAAGGCTTTTCCTGGTCAGAAATTTCAATTTCCTTAGAAAATAGAAACGTAACAAATGTTTTTCTTCTTTAAAGATTTATTTATTTATTTTAGAGGGAGAAGGGTAGAGGGAGAGGGAGAAAGTCTTCAGCAGACCCCACGCTGAGTGCGGAGCCTGACACAGGGCTTGATCTCACGACTTTGAGATCACGACCTGAGCTGAAACTAAGTCGGACACTTAACTGACTGTGTCACCCAGGTGCCCCAACAAATGTTTTTCCTAACAATTTTTTTTTTTTTTTGCTTTTTACAGGCAGACTCACAATTTTGATTTGCATAGATTTGGAGACTCTATACATGATACAAAGTACGATTATGTATTTAAGCAAATGTCTTAAATAGTTGGAATTTTGATTTCCAAATTCAGCCATTTGGTTTCCAAGTTCAAACCATTCACACCAAATCACTGAAACCATCCCCATCAGGGCATTCACACAGTTAAGCCTTTTATTTCTGGCTAATGAACCTCTAAGGCTTCCAGTGTTAAGCCCTTAGCTGCTCACGTGGCAGAGGCCTTCCGTCCCCTCTCTCACCTGGCTGAGTCTGGAGTGTCCTTCATATTACACTGCTCCATGCTGGTTGGCTTTTTCCTTGATCAAGAGTATCATCCCTTCCTTTTTCTGCTGTCCAATTATTGTCATCCATCACATTCCATCTGCGGTCTCTCCCTGTTCCTGAGAAGCCTGCCCGGAGTTCTTATTGTCCCTTCCCCTGTGCTCCTTTTTCATCCTAGAGCACATACGGTTTCTACCACCCACTTCAGACTGGCTGTTTTCTTCCTTTCTGGAACACACTGAGAATCCTGATTAGTGTTCTTACCTCGGCGGAATAAGGGCACTTCTTACCAGGGGCTGTACTTAGTAGCCATGCATGGTGCTCTCTTCAAGTGGACAGAAGTCAATTAGTCTAACTCCTGCCCACCCTTCATCTCCTTTATTCATAGAGATGTGGGAGGGGAGTTATTTATCTAACTGGTAAAACTGGGAAGAACAAAAGGGATGCAAGAAGCCCAGTTCCCCCTCCTCCTGCCCCCCGACCTTGCAAAGCCTAGCTGCGGTGAATATTAATTCTCCACTTTTTCTCCAGGGAAAAATCTTCATTTCTTTTGGGAGCAGTGTGAAAATCTGCTTAATCTTGTGTTTCATTTCCCAGCATATGTGGCTCTCTCACTAAGTTACATCCTCCGATTTAATTTTTATTGATAATAAAGGTAATATTTTGAGCCTCAATTTGCCATTTTATGGCTTTATCTTTAAATTTACTTAATGCTCATGGGGCACCTGGGTGGCTCAGAGGGTTAAAGCCTCTGCATTCTGCTCAGGTCATGATCTCAGGGTCCTGGGATCGAGCCCCGCATCGGGCTCTCTGCTCAGCGGGGAGCCTGCTTCCCCCTCTCTCTGCCTGCCTCTCTGCCTACTTGTGATCTATCTCTCTCTGTCAAATAAATAAATAAAATCTTAAAAAAAAATTTACTTAATGCTCAAATTAGGGAAGGGGGGTGTTACCTACTAGAGACCTTAACATGAGGAAGTGATGGCCATGGCATAGGTTTGTGGAGGCAGGAGGCATCCATCATTCAGAGCGTGTGGTGATGCATTGCTCTTCTGTGACGGCTGTATCTCAGATCATTTTGCACGGGCTCAGCCTCAGGATGTGACTACTCAAGAATGGACCGTCAGCTCCCAGACGGGGTCACTTGGTACACAGAACTTTCGGCAACATTCATTTGGTGTTGCTCAAACATTCGGGCGAGAAGTGGCATCTTGGTTTTGGCACTGTGTGCGTTTAGCTCTTCTTTCTGACAAAAAAAAGATCAAGAGGTTTTGCTTTTGGAGAGGCTGCTCCTGACACTGGAAATGGGCCCAGATCACTGGAAGATGCTGGCCTTTGAGTTCACCATGGCCAAAGGCACCAAAGTCTAGCCCATCTGAACGCTAGACCCTTGTGGTCAAGTTAGAAGCAGAGAGACCAGGATCAGGTTTCACGTGATTAAGAGTATAAGTTTTAGGGGCGCCTGGGTGGCTCCGTGGGTTAAGCCTCTGCCTTCGGCTCAGGTCATGATCTCAGAGTCCTGGGATCAAGCCCCGCATCAGGCTCTCTGCTCGGCAGGGAGCCTGCTTCCCCTCCTCTCTCTGCCTGCCTCTCTGCCTACTTGTGATCTCTCTCTCTCTCTGTCGAATAAATAAATAAAATCTTTAAAAAAAAAAAAAAGAGTATAAGTTTTAGGTTACGTATTCTGTCCATCAACAGCCTTACCTGTTGTTACTGTCCCCATCATATGGGCTTATGAAGTGCCAGGAGAAGTCCAAGAGCCCCGTTTCAGAGCGGAGATATTGCCATTAGGTGGAGAAGAGATTTAATGGGTTTGGGATTAGAGTCTGACAACAGCATGATAGTCTTCAGTGGTTCTCCGGAGATTGAGGTACTAGGTGAATCAGAGAGCACTAGTGGCTCAAGGAAGAACAGTGAAACTTCAGGCATTCCTGTATTTCCAGCAGATTATTAGGTTGAATGACCATAGGCCTGCAGACAACTGAGAAAACCTGGCATCTGAATTCTGGGAGACTTTCCCGAAGATAGGTAGGTCTGTACATTAGAGTCTCAGGCATGGCTCCTTGAAGAGATTGCATAGACAGACTGAGGGTCTTTCCTAGGGGATTGTGCCCAAGAAGTGAAATAAAGTGATGTTCAGAAAAAGCTTTGCATTCGGGATGTCACTTTATTGCTCTGTATGTCTCCTGAGCTCTAGGTGCATATCCCCAGCCCTGTGTACCCATGCTACAGGGACTGACTCGTCCCAGTGTGCCTGGGGTGTTAGCACTCAATGTCCACTCTCCTGGAATCCTCTTGGTCCTGGGCAAGCCAAGAGGAATGGTCAGTCTGTGGTGTGACGTACGAATGAGGGGTCACGAAGTGTTTATTGAGTGGATGAGGGCATATGCTATGACACCACATGAAGATCACGCAGAGGGAAAAGCACAAGTTTTAGCCTGAGATGGGCCTGGGTTAGATTTCTCACCCTCACTTACTAACCGCGTGACCCTCGATAAAGTACTGATCTTCCCAGACAGGTAATGTGTAAAAAACACCTGAAATAGTGCTTTAATATTGGATGCTCAGTAAACGGTAGCTGTTATATGATTTGGGACATTAAAGTGGTAATTATGGGGAGGTTGTGTACAGTTGCCTCTGATTCCAGAAGAGGTACACAGAGACCTAACAGGTGTGTGAGACCACAGACCTTTTTGAAGTTTTGTTGTCTACTATAGTTTTATGACCTTAGTCTTTCTAGGCTCTGGAGATTTGGAGGTATTTCTGTATCACTCTTAATGCCACTGTGAAGACATTTAGAAGAGGAGGAAAGACAGCAAATTTCTGTTTCCTCTTCTAAAATCTCATCCTACATGGGTACCTGTTTCTTGAGGGCTCAGAGCAGCCAATGGTGAACTACCATTTGGCGCGGTGTGGATGGAAGGTGAGTGGCCCCACTATGGAAGACATAGTTTCATAGGCTTGGATCAGAAGATTGGAGATTGGAGGTATCTCAGAGTTTATCCAGCTCAACTCCTTCATCTTGTATGTGAGTGAACTAGATGGGACCCAGAGAAGTAAGGTGATTTGTTCAGTATGATACTTTGAGTTAGTGAAGAGCCAGGATCAGAACCAAGATCTCCTGGGGCGCCTGGGTGGCTCAGTCGTTAAGCGTCTGCCTTCAGCTTGGCTCGTGATCTCAGGGTCCTGGGATCAAGCCCTGCATCGGGCTCCCTGCTCAGTGGGGAGTCTGCTTGTCCCTCTCCCTTTGCCCTTCCCCCTGCTTGTGCTGTCTCTGTCTCTCTCTGAAATAAATAAATAAAATCTTAAAAAAAAAAAGAATAATAGTGATAATAGTGTACATATTTTCATCTATATGTACTGACTTTTGTGCGCCATGGACATAGCTTCCTTCATTTTTGTTCTTGTTCATAGCATACTTTTCGATTGGAATTGGGTATTGTGCTAGTTTTCTATTTTTGTGTCATAAGTTACCAGAAACTTAGTGGTTTAAAACAACACACATTTATTATCTCAGCTTTTGTGGGCCAGGAGTCTTGACATGGTTTAGCTAGTTCTTTTGCTCAGAGTCTCCCAAGGCTGCAATCAAGATGCTGGATGGGCTGTGTTCCTTTCTGGAGCTTAGAGTCCGCTTTCAAGTTCACATGCTTATTGGCGGAGTTTAGTTTCTTGTATTTGTAGGACTCAGGTCTGTTTTCTTGCTGGTTGTCAGTCAGGAGCTGCTCTTAACTTCTGGAGACACATTTCATTGCCTGTGACCCTCCCGACAACATGGAAGCCTACTTCTTCAAGACCTGCAGAATTATCTCTCCCTTCAGAAAGGGCTCAATTACTCTTTTAAGGATTTGCATCTGATTAAGTCAGGCTCACCCAAAATCATCTCCCTTTTGATTAATTCATAGTCCTCTGATTTAGGACCTTAATTATATCTGCAAAGTCCCCTCACCTTTGCCAGATAATATAACCTAATCACAGGAGTGACATGGGGTTATAGATATGATCCATATGTGTGTCCTACCCATATTCAAGGGAAGGGGATCGTTCAGGTTTAGGGAGACGGGCAGGGATTTTGGTGGCCAGCTTAGAATTCTGCTACCACAGGCTGTAGATTGAGGAAGACTTCCCATGAGAGGTGATGCCTGAGCTGTGAGTTACTTGAGGAAACGTTATTCATGCTTCTTTTATTTAAATCTCTAATGCATAACACAGTGTCTAGTAATCATTAAGTTGTAAGTTTTTGTTATGGAGTTAAATATACATACAAAAAAACCACCATGAGCAGCTCTTAGAGATTCGATAAAGCATTTTGAGCTGTAGGAACTACTACAGGGTCAGGTTTAGGAGAAAGCAAGAGAGAGATGATGATGCCTCTATGACAGTTTGCTCTACATCATTCCCAGTGGGTTCAGAGACTGTCACTTCCACACCTGGTTACTGCTGCCCATAGTATCACTTTCTAAAGCATCCTGGATACAATCTTCCCAGCAATCTTTTGATGGAAAACCCCAGGATTTCTACTGCTGACCCAGGTGACTGTTTCTTGCATGCTCATTGTTTTACCTTGGCTCTCAGATGCCTCTGTATCCACTGATGTCCTGATATATCATGGATTATTACCCCAAGAATCAAGTGATACTATTTGTATAATTTCTAGAATCCTTGAAGGAGAATTGGGATTACAGTTACTGTTCTTTAAGCTTAAAATGAGCTTCAATCAAGAGGAGGAATGAAAGTTACTTAAGTCAGACCCCACAGCTAAAGGTAAAAAATGCCTGGGTTCTCTGAAAACTTTAGTTTGAAAGCATTTCTAGTGTTCAGCTCAGCTAAAGGGAAGGGTGCTTTGTTACAGAATACAATGACAGCTCTGGAAAATAGCAGCCTCTATGGCTTGCTGACACCGGGGACATAGATGTAGGAGGGGGAATAGTTTTATGAAAAGCTACCTTATTTGGAAAAGTCTTGCTTTAAGTAAAATAAAAAAAGGACCCTGAGCTTTGTAAGTTTGGAAATGAGTAGAAATAGATATTACTTGGCAGACCTACCTAGTGTGTGCATGTGGGGGCCAGGAGAAGAGGACTGCATTGTGCTGTTTTTTTCCTCTACGGGGTTGAAGATAGCTATTTTTTCTATTTTTTTCTGTGTCCTTTACTCCAAAAAAAATTTTTTTTTGCTTTTTCCAGTAACTTGTGTAGAAATAATATTATAAATGTAGCACTTTATTGAAAATAGAAATACACACACACACACACACACACACACACCATTACCACCTTCACCATCATGGATATTTAGGAAACTCCCCAAATGTGGTGTCTTTGTTCTGTGTGTGTGTGTGTGTGTGTGTGTGTGTGTGTGTGTGTATGCATGCACGCACACACGCTATGGACTATAGAAGTCCTAAGCCCTCTGGAATTTCTGCTCTGCCTTAAGCAGTTACCTGTTTTCCTGACCCCCAGTCCTCTGGGTTCTGGCTTCTTTGCATGCTGCCTTGTGCTCTTCTACATGGGAACCTCATCTCCTTAATCCAGTTTCGTTCCCAAACGCATGCAAGTGCTCATCAGTTTCGCTAGACTTCGAGGCATGGTTTTGGTTGTGTGGCCCTCACACTGAGTCCCTCTCTTCTCTCCATCTGTCTTTTCCTGCCATTGCCTACCTCCTGAATTGCCTTAGAAGCTCCAGATTCCTCTTTCTGTCATTAAGCTTTTTTCTTCTTCCTCTAAGCCTCGGTGCCAACTAACCCTTAGTTCTTAGTTTGAGTAGGGAGAGGTGGGGGCCACTTCCCACCACGCACTTAACAAAGTTGTTGTTCTTGTTTTTTTAAGATTTATTTATTTGTTTTAGAGAGAGAGGGAGCATACACATGCACAATTGGGGGTGAGGCAGAGGGAGAGGGAGAGAGAATTTCCAGCAGACTCCCCTCTGAGCGTGGAGCCAGACAGGACACAAGGCTTGATCCTAGGACCCTGAGATCATGACCTGAGCCAAAATCAAGAGTCAGATGCTTAACCAGCTGAACCACCCAGGCACCCCAAAGTTTGTTTGTTTGTTTGTTTGTTTTAATCTTTTTTCCTTAACATGCATTGTAGTGTTAGCTGTTAAGATTAAAACATTTTTTTCCATACTGTTATGTATGATGATATATATTATATGAATATGTATATGTGTATATGCTCAAAATACATATACATATATGAGGCAAATCGCAATAGAAAAACAAAATATTCTCTTTCTCTGTCACACACACGCACACACACATACACACAAAGAAAATACATCAAAATGTTAACAATGGTCATCTCTGAGTAGTGGGATTATGGGTGATTTTTGTTTGTCCTCATCCTTTACTGCATGATATTTTAACATTTATGTATGTATTACTTTGCAATATAAAAAGCAATAAAAAAATCTGAAATGTAACAGAAAGAGTACAATGAGAGACCCAGAGCCTGCTTGCTGCCCCATCGAGTGTGCTGCCCCAGTAAGCAGGGGAGGTGAGACCTGTCCTGACATAGTCCATTGTGACCTCCGGAGACCATTTCTCCTCTTTCGGTTCTCGAAGACAGAAAACTGACCATTGACTTGACAAGTGGAGGTCCTTGGTAATCTTGAAAGAACTGTTTGAATGCTGTGGTGGGAAAATTCTAATTTCTAAGTGGTTTATATATATCGTCTGCGAGAAAGTAGTTGACTTACAGTCTCCTAGGAATAATAAGTCCCTTTAAAACCTTGAGAATATGAAACATCTTTTATCTTTATTTTTCTGGGTATGAAAATCATGTACTGTGGTCCACTGGAGAGGTGGATAGGGCAAAATGGCCTCTTTGTGGGTTTTGGGATGCATAGAAATTTTTTCCTCAGGGAAAGGCACAGCATAACTTTCTTTCCTATAGCTGATATTCAATGTTTACTTTCCTGTCACTGATGAAGGTGATGGTATTGATAAGTTGGCAAAATAAAATTGGACAGCTTATGTACATGCAGGCACCTTGCATTCCTAGATGTCAGTTTTCCCTTCCTATGGAACAGAGTTTTTCTAAACTTGCCCTTAGGGTTAGATTCATGACCTTGCTGTCCTTGGTAGCACCAGCCAACGGGTCCAGTTGATCACTAAGTCATCCATAGTGTCGTCCACAGTTCCTGTTTTGGGGCATTTTTGCCATGATGTTATATTTAGGCAGCTCTCCCTCAACTAAAGGGGAAGCAGGCTTTTCTGCATCAGGTAAAAAGTCACTTATTGGACCATTGTTTTTTTCACTCTGATACAGAGGCAGAAGCTGACCATATGCCATGGTATCAACTATGCAGCTAGGTCCTTGATCAGTCAACATGACACATAACAGGTTGAACAGGAATGCCCACAGGGGTCTGGAGAAGATGCCATTGGGAGGAGACAAACATTTTATTTCCAATATTGACTTTCCCATTTCCCCCTCCATCTCGAAATTTAGGCCTAAAGATAAACCATCCCATCAGACGGGGGCTAAAAAAAAAGCTAATTAAAGATATTCCAGCGTTTGACTTGCATGGGGTTGACAGAATCTCAAAGTGAGCTAATAACCTCATTCTCTGATGCAAAAGCCAAAACCCAAAGAGAACAGTGCTGCAAAAATTATGTAGGAAAACCAGCAGGTGGCGCTGCTGCTCCATGTGTCTCTTCTGAGGCGACCCACAAATGTGCAAAGAGAAGAAAGTTGCATTTCAAATGGCAGAGGAGTGTTTTTATGCCAGTGCAAGGGTCTGCTAACAAGAGTAGCCCCTTGTTGTGTCAGTCAGAAGTAAGCTCCTTTTGGAAGGGGCTTAGCTCATTTGACCTTGGAAACTGAAGACTTAGCTCCACCAAACAAACAAAACAAAACAAAACAAAAAACCTAATCAGAAACCAGAGGGAGATTTGCAAAGAGCACAGCTTTCAATTCCCCCATGGAGAAATAAAGTTAGTGGTCTGGAGACAGCAAGTAAAAAACAGCACAACTAAAGACATTAGCCTTGGAGAGCCCTGAGGTTAATGTGAATGATAAGAGCTACAAAACCCTACTACATGCTAATTTGGTTTGTTAAGTTATTACATCCTCGAGAGAATATTTTTTTCCTCCGGACTGGTTGAAGAATTCCCTGGAGCAACAGAGGTTTTTGTATCAGGAGATAAAGTAGCATAGAAAATTACAGCCCTGAATTTGTGCTGTTTGAGTTAAGGTGGTGTCAGCATTCCTATTTTAAGCCATTATTTTCAAGGGTGTGAGTTTGCCTGGGACATACGGATTCAGTCCAAGTGTCACCTCAGTGCAGGACATGTGTAGTGTGGTAGACTCTTGTAGACAAGCAGAATCATTACAGGGGAGATGGGTTATAAGAGCTGGCTCCCTCTCAGTCTTAAACAAAAAATACAGCAGAAGTGAGTTAAAAAATCCACTGCAGAAATATGTAACGAGTTAGAAAAAATGTTGCAAGAAGATTTGTAGTGCATAGACTTAGTGCTCATGCGTGACAACAGAATTGACAAAACACACACTTATTAGCTTTTAATGATTACTTGGGCCAGTGGTCTATGAACTGAGATAGATCTCCTCGAGACTGTAATGGCCCTAAAGGTGTCTGGGTAATAAATACATATTTTCAGAATTGGTTAGCACACGGCTGGGAGCGTTACTCGGGAAGGCCTGCTGGCTGGGTTATATGATAACCTAGCAATGATAAGGGAGGGAAGGTAATAAACACCTGCAGAAGTTTTATTATGGTCCAGACTCTATTCTCTATATTAGTTTACTCCCACAACAATGCCTACAGTAACCCCTGCACAATAGGATTTATTATTCCCATTTTAGAGATTAAAAAAAAAAACTGAGGCTATTTGAGGTGAAGCAGCTTTCCTTGGGTATTCAATTGGCAAGTGCCTGGGACTTAAACTCAGGATTATCTGGTCTGAGGCTCATAATTCCTTCTACAGTTATACCTCATGGATCTGCTCCTTAGAAGATATTTCATTCCCTTTCCATTGATCATTGTTTTTGACAAGGCTGCCTAATCTCAGTTTCCTCGTCTATAGAATAAGGATAATATCATCAACTTCTCAGGGTTGTTGTGGAAACCTCTCAGCACAGGGCCTAACACACAGAAAGCACTCCATATGTGCTCCCCACCATTATCATTATTTTTTTTTAAAAAAGATTTACTTATTTTAGAGGGAGAGCGTGTGCACGGTGGGCAGGGGGGCGGGCAGAGGGAGAGAGAGAATCTCAAGCAGACTCTATGCTGATTGTGGAGCCCGACACGGGGCTCGATCCCATGACCCTAAGATTATCACCTGAGCTGAAACCAAGAGTTGACGCTTGACTGACTGAGCCACCCAGGTGCACCATATCCCCAGCATTATTGCCATTACATCTGAGATGAAATGGAGAACAAGGCTATGGTAAACAGTGTGATTTGGAACTAGACCTTTCAGCATTTAAGGGAATTATGCCATAGAAGTGTGAGTTTCCTCAATTTTCTCAGATTCATGAGGTGCAAGAGTAGAGTGCATATATTGATTTTCCAGCCAATAAGTAGACAAAGACCAAGAAAGGAAAACAGTCATGGAAAATTGTATGTCTATACTCAGAGAAACGAGGTGATTGTGGTAATTGAGTGGAACCAAAAGAAATCACATGTGTGATTATTGACTGCCCTCAGGGTATCAGGACTGCACTCGTCTTCCATGGTCTTTGAGTGGACTGGGAGGGATCATGTAGATGTACCTTCATCTCAAATCAGTAGGGTCCATTTAATTAATTAATTTTATTTTTTATTTACTATTTATTTAAGTTCAATTAGCCAACATATAGTACATCATTAATTTCTGATGTAGCGTTCAGTGATTCATCAGTTGCATATAACACCCAGTGCTCATCACATCACGTGCTCTCCTTAATGCCCATCACCCAGTTACCCCTCCCCCTCATCCACCTCACTTTCAGCAACCCTCAGTTTGTTTCCCAGATTCCAGAGTCTCTCATGGTTTGTCTCCCTCTGTGATTTCTTCCCATTCAGTTTTCCCTCCCTTCCCCTATGATTCTGTGCACTGTTTCTTATATTCCACATATGAGTGAAACTTTATGATAACCGTCTTTCTCTGATTAACTTATTTCACTTAGCATAATCCCCTCCAGTTCCATCCATGTCGATGTAAATGGTAGGTATTCATCCTTTCTGATGGCTGAATAATATTCCATTATATATATGAACCACATCTTCTTTAATCATTCATCTGTTGAAGGACATCTCAGCTTCTTCCACAGTTTGGCTATTGTAGACATTGCTGCTATGAACATTAGGATGCAGGTGCCCCTTCATTTCACTACCTCTTTATCTTTGGGGTAAATACACAGTAATGTAATTGCTGGGTCATAGGGTAGCTCTATTTTTTAACTTCTTAAGGAACATCCATACTATTTTTCAGAGAGGCTGTACCAGCTTGCATTCCCACCAACAGTGTAAAAGGGTTCCCCTTTCTCCACATCCTTGCCAGCATTTGTTGTTTCCTGTCTTACTACTTTTAGTCATTCTAACTGGTATAAGGTGGTATCTCATTGTGGTATTGATTTGTATTTCCTTGATGCCAAGTGATGTGGAACATTTTTTCACGTGTCTGTTAGCCATTTGTATGTCTTCCTTGGAGAAATGTCTATTCAGGTCTTCTGCCCGTTTCTTGACTGGATTACTTGTTTTTTGGGTGTTGAGTTTGGTAAGTTCTTTATAGATCTTGGGTACTAGCCCTTTATCTGTTTTGTCATTTGCAAATATCTTCTCCCATTCCATAGGTTGCCTTTTAGTTTTGCTGACAGTTTCCTTTGCTGTGTAGAAGATTTTTATCTTGATGAAGTTCCAATAGTTCATTTTTACTTTTGTTTCCCTTGCTTTTAGAGATGTGTCTTGCAAGAGGTTGCTGTGGCCGAGGTTGAAGAGGTTACTGCCTGTGTTCTGCTCTAGGATTTTGATGGTTTCCTATCTCAAATTTATCTTTGCATATGGTATAAGAGAATGGTCCAGTCTCATTCTTCTGCATGTGGCTGTCCAATTTTCCCAGCACCATTTATTGAAGAGACTGTCTTTTTTCCATTGGATATTATTTCCTGCTTTGTTGAAGATTAGGTTGACCATAGAATTGAGGGTCCATTTCTGGATTCTCTATTCTGTTCCATTAATCTATATGTCTGTTTTTGTGCCGGTACTGTGCTGTCTTGAGGATCAGAGCTTTGTAATAGAGCTTGAAGTCAGGCATTGTGATGCCCCCAGCTTTGTTTTTCTTTTTCAACATTCCCTTGGCTATTCAGGGTCTTTTCTGGTTCCATACACATTTTAAGATTGTTTGTTCCAGCTCTGTGAAAAATGTCGATGGTATATTGCATTGCATTGAATGTGTAGATTGCATTGAATGTGTAGATTGCTCTGGGCAGCATAGACATTTTAACAATGTTTGTTCTTCATATCCATGAGCATGGAATGTTTTTCCATCTCTTTGTGTCTTCCTCAATTTCTTTCATAAGTGTTCAGTAGTTTCTAGAGTGTAGATCCTTTACCTCTTTGGCTAGGTTTATTCCCAGGTATCTTATGGTTTTTGGTGTTGTTGTAAATGGAATAAATTCCTTAATTTCTCTTTCTTCAGTCACATTGTCAGTGTATAGAAATGCAACTGATTTCTGTGTATTGATTTAGTATCCTGCCTTGTTGCTGAATTGCTGTATGAGTTCTAGTTCTAGCAATTTTGAGGTGGAGTCTTTTGGGTTTTCCACATTAAGTATCATGTCATCTGTGAAGAGTGAGAGTTTGACTTCTTTGCCAATTTAAATCCCTTTTATTTCTTTTCATTGTCTGATTGCTGAGGCTAAGACTTCTAGAACTATGTTGAACAATAGTGGTGAGAGTGGGCATCCCTGTCGTATTCCTGACCTTAAGGGAAAAGCTTTCAGTTTTTCCCCATTGAGAATGATATTCACTGTGGGCTTTTCGTAGATGGCTTTTATGATATTGAGGTATGTTCCCTCTATCCCTACATTTTGAAGAGTTTTAATGAAGAAAGGAAGCTGTACTTTATCAAATGCTTTTTCTGCATCAATTGAGAGGATCATATGGTTCTTGTCTTTTCTTTTATTAGCGTGATCTATCACGTTGATTGATTTGCAAACGTTGAACCACCCTTGCATCCCAGGAATAAATCCCATGTGGTTGTGGTGAATAATCCTTTTAATGTATTGTTGGATCCTATTGGCTAGTATATTGGTGACTATTTTGGCATCCATGTTCATCAGCGATATTGGTCTGTAATTTTCCTTTTAGTGGGGTCTTTGTCTGGTTTTGGGATCAAGGTAATGCTGGTCTCATAGAATGAGTTTGGAAATTTTCCTTCTGTTTCTATTTTTTGAAACAGCTTCAGTAGAATAGGTATTATTTCTTCTTTAAATGTTTGGTAGAATTCCCCTGGGAAGCCATCTGGCCCTGGACTCTTGTTTTTTTGGGAGGTTTTGATTACTGCTTCAATTTCCTTGCTGGTTATGGGTCTGTTTAAATTTCCTATTTCTTCCTTTTTCAGTTTTGGTAGTTTATAAGTTTCCAGGAATGCATACATTTCTTCCAGACTGCCTAATTTGTTGGTGTATAGTTGCTGATAATATGTTTTTTAATTGTCTGAATCTCCTTGGTGTTGGTTGTGATCTCTCCCTTTTCATTCATGATTTTATTAATTTGGGTCCTTTCTCTTTTCTTTTGGATATGTCTGGCCAGAGGTTTATCAATCTTTTTAATTCTTTCAAAGAACTAGCTTCTAGTTTTGTCGATCTGTTCTATTGTTCTTCTGGTTTCTATTTCATTGATTTCTACTCTAATCTTTATTACTTCTCTTCTCCTGCTTGGCTTAGGGTTTATTTGCTGTTCTTTCTCCAGGTCCTTTACATGTAAGGTTCGCTTGTGTATTTGAGATTTTTCTAATTTTTCGAGAGAACCTTGTATTGCAATGTATTTCCCTCTTAGGACTGCCTTTGCTGTGTCCCAAAGGTTTTGAACAGATGTGTTTTCATTCTCATTAGTTTCCATGAATTTTTAAAATTCTTCTTTAATTTCCTGGCTGACCCATTCATTCTTTAGCAGGATGCTCTTTAATCTCCAAGTGTATATCTATCCACACAGTCCACCGCCACTGCCTCTCCCGGCTGTGCTGATGCAGGAAATGCTTCTGTGGAGGTCATCAAGGTGCTTTGGAGACAGAGAGTCCCCGACCAGGGGGATTAGGATTAGGTTGGCAATCTGGAAGGAAGAAATCTTTGGTAGGGAAAGGAAGGGAAGTAGAAGAACAGAGACCAGGAGAGGTAGCGTAAGAAATACACACAGGGTAAGAAATAAGAAGAGAAGAGTAGGAGAGGGATGTGCGCTCAAGAGTGGAGGCAGAGAATGAAAATTGGCCACAGGAGAACCCACCCAGGTCTTATGTTTTCAGCCAGTTGTGAAGGAGAACTTTCCTTCCATGGTTTTGAACTCACATGGACTGTGTGCATGCACACACGCAGCCCATGAGCCTTAGAAAGGAGGAAACTCAGAGAAAGGGACTGCCTTTACATGCCTGACAGCGTGTGAAGGGCTTCCGCAATCATACTACAACGCCCGTTCCACTTTCTCATATTAGGCATGAGGAAAGGAAGCTCAGCCTTAGGTCACAGAGCTAGTAAGAAGCAGAGCAAATGTTTAAGCCTACCCCTAAACTTGCGTTCTTTCTAACTAGGTCGATGATAAGTAACCTGAGTTTTCATTGTGTAGCAAGATGTTGATAGCAGCACCTTTCTTGGTTATGAGGATGAAAATGGACAAGATTGCCTATATATAAAGCCCCTGCAGCAGGGAATGGTGCCTAGTAAGTGCTCAAAAATGTGAGTTTATCTCTTCTGCCTCATTAAGCAGTTGGAATGCAGGTAGCCAAATCCCTCCCAGTCACTTACCAAGCTGGGCTTGATTCAAATCCTTGTACTTCAGGGCAGAAAGTTTTGTTGTTTTTTTTTTTTTTTTTTTTTTTTATAGGAGAAACACTTTAATTTTATGAAATAGCCTCCAAGAGACCTGGGGAGGTTGCTGAGAATCAAGTTCTGTTTCATTATAAATAAAAACAATAGAAGCTGCTGGACAAGGCAGGGTAATCAATTACAGGTGACTGTCAGGAGTTGGATTTACTGCGAAGCAATCTAGAAGCACAGCAATATTGAAACACAGTGTGAATTGTGTGTTCTTTAATGGCTCTGGCCCTCTGGATACGGGCAGATGTGTAGGATATGGGCTTCCTTTAAACTACATTATTCCACCTCCTGAGGGATTTCAATTCATCTCCAAGAGCTCATCTACATACCATGCAGGTCGCCACTGGTAGAAAGTGTGTCTCCGGAGCGGACGGTGGTAAGATTCAGAATAAGGAATCAACTCCTGTTTAATGCAAAGGAAACACCAAGTAGAGAACTGCAAATTAACACCATCTGGGTTAATAAAGCCGATGTTGACAGAGTTTAAAATTGCTTCCACAATTAGAGAACCCACAGAAATCTATATGTTTGGGTCTCGGTGAGGACACAACAGATAGTGATGAAGATTCTCTGTTTTTCTAAAAAGAAAAGAGAGAGAGCTTTACTTCACACATTTTAAAGGGAAGGGAGTGGTGTGAGATTACCTGAAACAGGTGGGTACTTCCTCCAGCGTCTCTGGCCGCAGCCTGTTTGCAGAGTAGCTTGGTAACAGCATGGCTTTCCCGAGCACAGTCGACTAAGCCTTAGCACAGTTCTTGGCCTGGAGGAAGACAGCCTTCTCTTCCTCACCCCTCCCCCACTGCCCCCGGGGATCAATGCTTTGCAGACAATAAATAGCTGTTGTTCTGTGGTGATGAACCTATGTTGAGCAGTCTTCTACTCTGAGGCACGGAAAAAGCCAGTCAAAGCCAGTGAATGGCAGAGGGTGCGTCAGGATGGGCTTTGCTGTTCGCCTCCAGGGAAGGTGCCCACAGGCTCTCAGTTTTGGACTCAGGCTTAGTGATACCCTCTGTTCTCTGTTGACTAGTGACTCTTGCTTGATAGCCCTGACAACATCTGAGAGTCCTGCCAGTGAGACACCACAGGCATGGCTGGGGCTGGCCCTGACCCCTCTTTCCTAAGGGTCTCTTAACAAAGAGTTTATTTGAACTGACTTACTTAACTTTTGAAAGTAAACATCAAATCAGCACCTTCATAACAAAGTGGACCCCCCACCTACCATGCCTGGTATGCTTTGGGTCTTTTCCTAATAGTTCGTCTTCATTATGTGTTATGTTTTCCATTTGATTTTTAGATTTCTTTAATATAGTGGAATAAAAAATAATATGGTGGAAAAAATAAAAATATGGTGGAATAAATTTAAAAAAATTAAGAATCTGTTTGTTGCTGCCTACTTACTACTTTTGGACTCCAAAAATGTGGGAAAGCTTTTGTGGAGAGTAAGTATGTTTTTATTATTTGCCTAGTTGAAATTACATGTTGATTGCCCATGAGCCAACTCTGACCTGTGAACAATTTTTTTTTTGTTTTTTTTAAGTGATTATTATTTTAATTGGGGCCAACGGTGAGAATTTGGTGTGCTTTTAAATTAAAATTGAGAATGTTGGCTTTTCTTAAACATTTCCTGCATGAAGGTACAAGCTAGAGCTGAATGTTCTCCAGCTAGTCAGTTTCTACCTCTTTTTTTTTTTTTCTACCTCTTTTTATTCTCTCCCTGATGCCAGGATCACCTGAGTCTTATTTATTATTGTATTTGTTTGTATATGTGTATTTTCTTAAGGTAAAGAAAATATTCCTCTGTACCTACAGCCATCTCATTCATTCTCTCTCATGCCTCTTCCTGCAGGCATTTAAGTTTAGGATCCATGTTGTAGAGCCTAGTGATCAGAATATGAAAAGCAAGGGGCAAAGCGTAAGTTACTGTGGTTACAGCTGGATGTCCAGCCCCGATCCCTCTTTCCAGGCTGGTCCCCATCCCCCAGCTGCCCTGAGTGTCAGCTGCTAACAGCTCACAGATCCCCTTCCTGCCTTCCGCGTTTCTGGCAAAGTTACTGCCTTCGAGACCCACGCCCCTCCCAACACATACCTTGCAGCCCCCACAGCCAATGACTGATTAACCTGGGATGCAAAGGTGAGAAGAGCTTTGCCGTGCAGTTTTTGTTGCAGAGATCCTGTGGGATGGGACTAAAACAAGGCTCCAGCTGAGGCCTGGCTTTGCTCTGCTGCTCTCTCCACCGTACCCTGCATCCCTCCTCCTTGTCTCCTGAGGGCACCGTCCATCAATGCCTTGTATGAAAATTCCTACCTGAGGCTTCTTTAGGAAATCCAGCCTGATGAGACACTGTCTGCAAAGAGCTTCTGGCAACAGTCGGGATCCTGTGGTCAACCAGCTCAGGTTTCCTGATGGGACAAGGGGGAACCAGAGTTGAAAGAGAATATTCTAAAATCCTTGAACCCTTTTCTCCCCAGAATAATTCCGATCCCAGGGATGGTAAATACATTTTTACCTCTCATCCCGATTCTGTTAGATTAGGATTTCCTACTTAGAGTACTGTATTGGAAGTGATTCTGAAGTGACATGAGACGAATGATGATAAGGTCTGTTGGTCAGGTTGTGGAAGAGGGTGGCACACACATCCTTCCTGTCCTTTTCTGCAAGCCTCAGCTTGGGCGCCACTCTTTCAGGAAGCCTCCCCTGAACCCTGAGTTAAAATTAGATGCCCTTTCTCTGGGCTTCTGTAGCAACCTGTAGTTATCTGTATTGTCACGTTTCCCAAATTGCATTTTTTTAAAGGATTTTATTTATTTTTTTGATACAGAGAGAGAGAGAGCATGAGCAGGGCCAGAGGCAGGGGGAGAGGGAGAAGCAGACTCCCCCCTGAGCCAGGAGCCCGACGTGGGGCTCGATTCCAAGATGCTGGGATTGTGACCCGAGCTGAAGGCAAACGCCCAAGCATCTGAGCCACCCAGGCGCCCCCCGCCCCCAAATTGCGTTCTTAATACTTATTGAAATATAACTGACATATGTATTTAACTTATACCATCTGATAGGTTTTGACATATGAACAACCTGTAAAACCATCACCGTAGTTGTGATAATCAATGCTTCCATCCCTTCCAAAAGTTTCTTATGCTCCCATGTGATCCCTCCTGATATTCTCTTCCTGCCCTTCATCCATCCCTGGACACCCCAAACAACTACTGATCTGCTTTCTGTCACTGTAAACAAGTTTGAATTTTATTTCATTTTATTTATTATTTTATTAAATTTTTTTTTGAGAGAGGGAGAGGAGGAGAGAGGAGAGAGACTCCCAAGCAGGCTCCACAACCAGCGTGGAGCCCGATGACGCGGGGCTCAATCTCACAATCTTGAGATCACGACCTCAGCGGAAATTAAGAGTTGAACACTGGACTGACTGAGCCACCCAGGTGCCCCAGACTAGTTTGACTTTTAGAGAGTTTATTTATATAAATAAAATCGTTCACTACATATTCTTAGTTTTTATTTGGTTTCTTTGACTCAGCATAATTATTTAGAGATTCATCAACATTGTTGTGTATATTAATAGTTTATTACTTTTTATTGCTGAGTAGTATTCCATTGCATGGATATGTCACCATTTGTTTACCCACTCACCTGTTAATGAACATTTATATTGTTTCTAGTTCTTGGCTATTATAAATAAAGCTGCTAGGAATACTCATGTACATGTTGAGAGAATGAAAAGGCAAGCCATAGATGAGAAAATAATTGCAAAACATATATCTGAAAAAGGGCTTTTATCCAGAAGATACAAAGAACCCTTAAAACAGAAATAGGAAGATGACCTGATAAAGAAATGGAGAAGAGATTTGAAAAGACACGTCACAAAATAAGATACAGAAATGATAAATAAGCCCATAAGGTGCTCAGAATCACTGGTTATCAGGGAAAATTTAAATCAAAACAAGGTGTCACTACACAGCTATTAGAAAACAGCTTGGAAGTTTCTTAAAAAGTTAAACATCTTCCATATGATTCAGCTGTTTTTTTTTTAAATATGTATTGACTCAAACAGAATTTTGATTTCTGATTATTTGGATGTTTTTTTCACTAGAGTGAGGTGTAAACACCTTAAAAATTAGAACACTTTTTAAAATTTTATCTTATCATTTTATTTAATGTGTATATTCCTAGAATCAGGTAGTATGTGTGGAACCTGACAGTATTGGAGTAAGTTTAATCCTTATGATTGAAAGCTGGGTAGTGGAAAATATTCCTGAATTTCAGTGTCACTGGAGGGGGATTATAATTTTCAAAAACAAAGGCGAGAACATAGAATTGCACCCTTCAGGCTCTGCCATGGTTTCCTTTGCATTCTAGCAAGAGATTTTCTGGGGTCCCATACATAGTGGCTACTACTCATTGCCTAACCATACACTTCCCAAATCATAGTGAACACCTGTAGGATCCTGACCTGGCTGGTGGCACTTATCTCTCTAGTTTCATAGTTTTTACATGTAAAAGCCTGTGCGTAGAATTTAAGGGTAGAATTTGGTTCTGATTTATTTTTGCTTCTCCCCACAGCTTCCGTTGAACAATTTGTACATTTATTTGCTCAACTAAATAAGGCAATTGCATGAATTAAACACAGATTGACATCCCAGGCATGTCTTTTATTGTCAGGAAAGATGGGAGCTATAAAAGAAGTAAACAATTATACTGTCTATATTCAATTTGTCAGAGTATTGGCACTATCTCTAAGATTGGACTCAGAATTTTTGAGGAAAATCTAAAAGCTATTTTCCCCAGTGTAAATATTATTTATGCAATTATAGAACACATAGAAAACACATTAAATGCAGTGTTAGTGGAAAAGTAAATGTGGTACAACACCTTTCTGGGGGACAATTTGGCAGTCTACCAAAATTTTATATTTATCTTCTTTTTTTCCTAGTATCCTGATTTCTATAAGATCATCCTACAGAAAATGGTAAAAAAAAAAAAAGCCTACCAGGCTTTCTCCCATGCACTTTTTAGTTGTGATTATATACGGAGCCTGATTTTGTATCCATTTTTTTTCAATTAACAAGAGATTATTATCAAATAATCATTTCCTTGTGTTGTTTCAAAGTCCTTTGCTTATTTTTTTTTTTAAAGATTTTTTTTTATTCATTTATTTGACAGAGAGAGATCACAAGTAGGCAGAAAGGCAGGCAGAGAGAGAGGGGGAAGCAGGCTCCCTGGTGAGCAGAGAGCCCGATGCGGGGCCCTGAGATC
>CM052892.1:37069632-37103425 GCA_028534135.1 Potos flavus | reverse complement strand
GGTTTGTTCTCCTTATTTAGGAGTCTATTTCTTGGTTTGGCTCTCTCTCTCACTCCCTTTTGCCCCTTTGTTCCTTTGTCTTGTTTCATCAATTCCACATATGAGTGAAATCCTGTGGTATTTGTCTTTCTCTGACTGACTTATTTCACTTAGCATTATAACTTCTACCTCCATCCATGTTGTTGAGAATGGCAAGATTTCATTCTTTTTTTTTTTTTTTGGCTGAATAATATTCCGTTGTGCATATATATCACCTCTTTATCCATTCATCAACCAGTGGACACTTGGGCTGCTTCCATAATTTGGTTGTTGTAAATAATGCTCCTATCAACATAGGGGTGCATGTATCCCTTTGATTTAGTGTTTTTGTATTCTTTGAGTAAATACCCAGTAGTATGATTACTGGATCATTAGGTAGTTCTGTTTTTAACTTTTTGAGGAACCTCCATACTGTTTTCCAGAGTGGCTGAAACAGTTTGCATTCCCTCCAACATTGTAGGAGGGTTCCCCTTTCTCCACATCCTTGCCAACACCTGTTGTTGTTTCTTGTGTTGTTGATTTTAGCCATTCTGACAGGTGTGAAATGATATCTCATTGTAGTTTTGATTATATTTTCCTGGTGATGAGTGATATTGAGCATCTTTTCATATGTCCTTTGGCCATCTGGATGTCTTCTTTGGAGAAATATCTGTTCATGTCTTCTGCCCAGTTTTCAATTGGATTATATTTTGGGGGGTGTTGATTGTATATGTTCTTTGTGTATTTTGGATACTAACCCTTTATTGGATATGCCATTTGCAAATACCTTCTTCCATTCGGTAAGTTGTCTTTTAGTTTTGTTGATTGTTTCTTTTGCCGTACAGATGCTTTTTATTTTGATGTAGTTCCAATAGTTTATTTTTTGTTTTTGTTTCCCTTGGCTCAGGAGACATCTAGAAAAAAGCTGCTACTGCTGATATCAAGTAAGTTACTGCCTGTGTTCTGCTCTAGGATTTTTATGGTTTCAGGTCTTAGATTTAGGTCTTTTAATCCATTTTGAATTTATTTTTTTGTTTGGTATAAGAAAGTGATCCAGTTTCATTATTTTGTATGTAGCTGTCTAGTTTTCTCAGCACTGTTGAAGAGACTGTCTTTTTCCCATTCCATATTCTTTACTGCTTTGTTGAAGAATAATTGGCCATATACTTGTGGGCTTATTTCTGGGTTTTTTATTCTGTTCTGTTGATCTCTGTGTCTGTTTTGTGCCAGAACCATACTGTTTTGATCACCACAGCATTGTAATATAACTCGAAGTCTGGAATTGTGATGCCTCCAGCTTTGCTTTTCTTTTTCAAGATTTCTTTGGCTATTCAGGATCTTTTATGGTTCCATACAAATTTTAAGATTGTTTGCTCCAGTTCTGTGAAAAATGCAATTGGTATTTTGATAGGCATTGCGTTGCATGTGTAGATTGCTTTGGGTAGTATAGACATTTTAACAATATTTATTCTTTAATCCATGAGCATGGAATATCTTTCCATTTCTTTGTGTCCTTTTAAATTTCTTTCATATGTTTTATAGTTTTCAAAGTATAGGTTTTTTACCTCTTTGGTTAGGTTTATTTCTAGGTATCTTATTTTTGGTGCAGTTGTAAATGAGATTCTTTTCTTAATTTCTCTTTCTAATGCTTCATTATTTGTGTATATAGAAATGCAACAAATTTCTGTACATTGATTTTGTGTTCTGCAACTTTACTGAATTCGTGTATCAGTTTTAGCAGTTTTTTGGTGGTCTTTTGAATTTTCTGTATAGACTATCATGTCATCTGCAAATAATGGAAGTTTTGCTTCTTTCTTACTGGTTCTGATGCTTTTATTTCTTTTTGTTGTGTGATTGCTGTGGCTATAACTTCCAGTACTATGTTGAATAAAAGTGGTGGGAGTGGACATCCTTGTGTTGTTCCTCACATTAGGGGAAAAGCTCTCAATTTTTTCCAGTTAAGGATGATGTTAGCCGTGGGTTTTTTCATATATGGCTTTTATTATGTTGAGGTATGCTCCCTCAAAACCTTATAATTGTTTGTATTTCTGTGGCATTATTTCTCTTTTCTCATTTGAAATTTAATTTGAATCTTTTCTTTTTTTTTCTTACTAAGTCTGACTAGAGGTTTATCAATTTTATTGATTTTTTTCGAAGAACCAGCTCCTGGTTTCAATGATCTTTTTTTTTTCTTCTTTGTCTCTGTAGCATTTATCTTTGCTCTAATCTTTATTATTTCCTTCATTTTGTGGGTTTCAGGTTTTGTTTGTTGTTATTTCGTAGCTCCTTTAGGGGTGAGGTTAGGTTGTTTATTTGAGATTTTCCTTGCTTCTTGCCGTAGGCCTGTATTGCTATATACTTCCCTTTTAGGACCACTTTTGGTGCATCCCAAAGGTTTTGGACTGTTGTGTTTTCATTTTCATTTGCTTCTATGTATTTTTTTATTTCTTTTTTATTTTCTGGTTGACCCATTTATTGTTTAGTAGCATGTTATTTAACCTGCATGTATTTGTGGTCTTTTCAGGAATTTTTTTTCTTGTGGTTGACTTCTAGGTTCATAGCTTATGGTCAGAAAAGGTGCATGTTATGACTTCAGTTGTCTTGAATTTGTTGAGGCTTGTTTTGTGGGCTAATACGCTATTTATTCTGGACAATGTTCTGCATGCACTTAAAAGAATATGTATTCTGCTGTTTTAGGATGGAATGTTCTGAATATGTCGGTTCAATCCGTCTGTTCCAGTGTATCATTCAAAGGAATTGTTTCTTTGTGATTTTCTGTTTACATGGTATGTCTATTGATGTAAGTGGGGTGTAAAAGTCCCCAACTATTATTGTGTTATTATTGATTAGTTCCTTTGTGTTTGTTATTAACTATGAATACATATTTATGATTGTTACATCTCGTTAGGTTGTCCTCATTATTATTATAAAGTGTCCTTCTTCATATCTTAATACAGTCTTTGTTTTAAAGTGTATTTTGTCTGGTATTAGTATTGCTACTCTGTCTTTTGACATTCATTTGCATGATAGATGTTTCTCAGTCCCCTCACTTTAATCTGCAGGTGTCTTCAGGTCTATAATGAGTCTTTTGTAGGCAGCATATAGATGGGACTTGCTTTGTTTTTTGTTCTGTTCTGTTTTGTTTTGTTTTAATCCACTCTGTTATCCTATGTCTTTTGATTGGAGTATTGGGTGCATTTACACTGAAAGTAATTATTGATAGATACGTTATTTCTCGTCATTTCATTATTAGTTTTGTGGTTGTTTCTGAAGATTTTCTCTGATCCTTTCTTGTTTTTCTCTTTCATGGTTTGCTGATTTTCTTTAGTGATATATTTGAACTTTTTTTCTTTATTCTTTGCATATAATTAGTGGTTTTTGATATATGGTTACCATTAGGTTTGTGTATAATCTCTTCTGCATATAGCAGTCTATACTAAGTTGCCAGTCATTTAAGTTTGAACTCATTCTTTACTCTTCTCCATATGTTGCCATATTTTACATCTTTTTATTTTGTGAATCCCTTGACTGACTTTACAGAAATATTTATTTGTACTGATTTTGTGTTTTCTACCTTCAGACTGTCACTTTTGATCTCACCTTTCCAATCAAAGTGTCCCCTTTAATCTTTCCTGCAGGGCTCATTTAGTGGTCTTGAACTCCTTTAAGTTTTGTTTGTCTGGGAAACTCTATCTCTCCTTCTATTCTGAATGATAGCCTTGCTAGATAGAGTATTCTTGGCTGCAGATTTTTCCCATTCAGCACTTTGAATCTGTCATACCACTCCCTCCTGGCTTGGAAAGTTTCTGCTGAAAAAACCCCCTGATAGCCTTATTGGGTTTCAGTTGTATGTAACTGTCTTCTTTTGTATTGCTGCTTAATTTTTTTTTCTTTAGCTCTGTATTTTGCCCCTTTAATTGCAGTAGGTCTTGGTGTGAGTCTGCTTTTGTTAATTTTGTTGGTGCTCTCTGTGCCTCCTGAATCTAGTTATCTGTTTCTCCCACCAGATTAGGGAAGTTTTCAAATTATTTCTCAAAAAAAACTTTGGCCCCCTTTTTTCTCTCCTCTTTCTCTGGGACTCTTATAATATGAATATTATTACATTTGATGGAGTCACTGAATTCCCTAAGTCTTTTTTTTTTTCATAATTCTTTTTTCTCTTTTTTGTTTAGCTTAATTACTTTCCATTAATCTATCTAATAGGTCATTAATTTGTTCCTCTACTTCTTCCATCGTGCTGTTCATTATATCAACCATGTTTCTTATTTTGTTTATTGAGCCCTTTATTTCTATGTTATTCCTTATCTCTGTGTTAAGGGTCTCACTCATGTTTTCCACTCTTTTCTCAAGTCCAGTGAGTATTCTTATGATCATGGCTTTAAATACTCCCATCAGGCGTGTTACTTACATTTATTTCACTTAGATCTCTGGCCATGGCCTTATTCTTTCATTTGGGCTAAATTTCTTTGTCCTCTCATTTTGTCTAAGTCTCTGTGCCTGTTTCTCTGTGTTAAGAAATTCAGCTACATTTCCTGCCCTTGAGGGTAATGGCCTTATGAAGAAGAGGTCCTGTAGTGGCCTACAATGTAGTATCTCCTAATTCCAAGAGCCTGGCACTTCTGGGAATCTCCAGTGTATGCTGTGTGTGCTCTGCTTTTGTGTCCTGGCTGCTTTATCCTTCAGGCCAGTGTCTGCAGAGGCTCTTTGCCTGTTGTGGTCCCTGGCCTCAATGTGATACATTTTAACTATGCCCTAGTCTCCTTGTAGAATGAGACCTGTCACCACTGCCACTGGAACTGAGGCTCCACAAAATTCCCTAGGTGAGAGGTGCAGTGTGAGTAGGGATTTGGGCTCATTTCCTGGGGGGAGGGGAGGGCCTGCTGCTGGGACTGAATTGAGCTAGACTGGGAAGGGTGATTCCACTGGATTGTGGGGGGTGGGGCGAGAGGCAGGGCTTGGTGTAAACAAGCTAGGAGTGAGTGTCTGTGCTGCGCTGGTTCCCACAGGTGGCCCTGTGTTTATTCTGTACGATGCTGGAGGGAAGTGGTGCCTTCCAGTTCCTTTGTCCCCAGCATTCCCTTGTGAATGCTGCCTCTCTGGGACACACTCTGAAATGAGCAAAGAACCTCCCCACTGTGTGCTTCAGGTGCTCTTCTAATCACTGTTTTCAGCTGTATGAGGATTGTTTGCCTGCCTTTTCTCCAAAAGCAGTTCCTGTGCCCTCCAGGCTCACCCACATTTAAACTCCAAGCTTTAGGCCTCTCTGGTTACCAGAAGTCATGAAATTCAGCCCCTCTAGCTTTCCAAGACAGTTGTTATGGGGATTCATCTTACCCATGTGCACTCCCCTGTGTCATGTGTACGCCCCCCGTGTACTATCTGTCTCTAGTCCTCTGCAACTGCAGCTCCATTTCTCTCCCAAATCACGTCTCTGCACCTCCTACCTTCTTCAATGTGGCCTCTTCTCTTCCTTTAGTTGTAGAGTTTGCTCTGACAGTCTTCAGGTCAGTTTCTGGGGTATTCAGGATGATTTGAGAGTTACCTAGTTGTATTCATGGGATGATGTGAGCCTAGGGTCCTCCTACCCACCATCTTCAACAACTATCTCTTTTGCTTATTTTTAATGTCTACATGAATGTCTATCATCAGATGGTACCACAGTTCTCCTATTGTCAGTTATTTGGTTTCTTTTGATGGGATGGGAGTAGCTTATAAATATCGCACGACAGATTTTTTAGAATAAAGCTTTTTAAAAGATATATCAGATTATTTCCTTATTTATGCATATTGTTTAATTGTTCTTTAGAAAGGTTTCCAAAAAGGGTGTGGCATTAATTGTACCCTCAAAAATGCATGAGTGTTTTTAAGCAAATTTAATTGCTTTCAGAAATTCACTTGATTCTGAGTCAAGTACTTGATTGTATGAATGGATAGGCTAGAATAGATGGTTATTTATTCAGTCCCTGACACCAGCTAAAGATCATCTTTCTGCTATGTGCATTTATTTTCACTGTTTGCTTATTAAATAAAGCAGAAGTTTAAATATAGCAGAAAACTAATGATTCTTTGCCACAGTTGAAATTCCACAAAAGTTATGAGCACTGATCAAGGATCAAAAGAATCTTATAATTCTGTGCTCTAATTTTTGCATCAAAGCTTTCATTTGGCACTCAGACATCCCTAATGATATGAAAGTATGACAAGCAATATCCTGATTAATTTATTTTCTCTGGTTTATACTTTTTCACTGTTTGCAGCATAGCTACCAGAATCTCCTGAAAAGTGGAATTAAAGGAATTTAATGTCCATCTTGCAAATAAACAAAGCCACCAAATTTCCAATTCAAGATTTGCTTTCATCCAACTTACATGGCTTTTTAGATCCATGAAGAGGGGTACAGCTCTAATAGGGATAGATGAGATGGCAGTCATCAATACTGTATGGGTTTTGAACTGTGAATAGAAAAAAAAAGAAATAATAAGAAATGTAATAGGAGAAAGTGAATGTCAAGCGTTCATCTTTTCTTTTGAACATACTATTGATTCTTACATTTGTAAAGGGATTCATATTTTCTTAGTTTTTACTGGAGATATTTATATCTTTATATTTATATCTATCTATCCATTGATTTATCTTTCACAGTGCTAGAAAACAAAGATTGCCTCTTAGCTATGAATCTTCTGCTCTTTGCTGTGCTTTGTGATTTGGGGCTGGACACTTAGAGACACTTTGAGAGCTGGTGTAATGTTAGATTTTGTCAGTAGAGGGGGATAGAGAAACACTATAGGCATAGCAGAGAAAGGCTTTCCTGGTGTGCTTTTTTTCTTCCTCCTTCAGCTGTCCCAGGTGGGTGGCCCTGTGGCCTTTAATCTCCCATGAGACTTTCTAGCACTTAAGTAGAAGAAGCCTTCCTATAGACCAACAACAATCTATAAGCACTCCAGTGAACACTTTCATTAAATCAACTTTACCCCATGGCAGCACCCCCATGAACTTTACCAACACCCCAACATGTGACCTCCTGCAGATCAGCTCTAGCCTACAACACCCAGTGAAATTTCTGTTTTTTAGCAGGTTGTAGTTGGATCCTTTCAATGAGGTCTAAATTTCAGGAGTGAGTTGGTGCATTTCTAATTTTTTAGTTCCCTCCTTGTGTACTCTTTCAAGTAGGGGTGTGATTACCCCCAACACTTGCTATCCGTCCTCTTCAGCTCATTTCATGATCACTTTTTACTAGGTAAGCATTTTGTGTATAAACATTTTCCTGCTCAAATTTCTGGTGTGCTTCAATGACAAATAGTTACTGAGCTCCTACTGTGTCAGACACTGGGCTAGGTAGTAGAGACACAGTAGTAAAGAATACAGACATTGTTACTGTCCTCCAAGACCATGCGGTTTCCCTGTAATGAACAAGTAAGGTGTTAAGTGTGGTAGGGAAACTTCTTTTAGGATGAGAGTCATGGGATGGGGTCAAAATGTTCTACTTACACAAAGCAACACTTCAACCCAAACTAGAGATCAGTAGAAGCTGGCCAAATTAAGAGGTGGGGGAAGCAAAAGGGAGCAGCTTTCTAAGGACCAGCATCAGAAAGTAGTGGCAGGTTTGAAGACTGGCAGCTTGGGAAGTGCTCTGCTGAGGGTCTGGGAAGAGGGAGCAACATAGAAGCAGGGGCCAGATCTCAGAGGACACTGACAACCACATTAGGGATTCTGGACTTTAATAAGCAGGCATGAGGGTTGTTGAATCACCAGAAGGTTGTTAGTAAAGCAAGGACATTGTGTTCTCTTGTGTTCTCCTAATTTAGAGTGGTGGTTCTAAATTCCGGCTGCACATTTGAAACACATAGGATACTTAAACAAACTCTGGGCCCGATCCCAGACCAGTTAAACTATCTCGCCAGCCATGAATACCAGGTCTCACTAGTTTTCATATATTTCTTGGTGATCCCAGCGTACAGGCAAGGCTGCGAACCACTGATCTTGAGAAACAAGAAATTATACTATGGCATGATGAGAGGGTTAAATAAAACCCATTTATTGGATGGTGAAAGTCTCCCAGACTGAAGATAATTTAAACTAATCTATAATACTGCTTCATTATGTCAAAGTCATTTAGAAATCCAAAGGCACTGATTTGGCATTTTTGCTAATTAGGGAGTGGTTACAGGTGGCAAACATTTTCTATGTAAATTTCCTCAAGTACTCACTCAGGGCAAGGATAGTATCCTTGGGGAGTTAGGCAAAGATCTAAAATTAAGAAACACGCAACATAGAAATTTCTAGTGAGTTTTGCTTTAGTTAAAAAGCAAAAGGCTTCAGGTAGTTAACCAAATATTTGCAGAGCCAGTGAAGGAGTGAATGACCTCGTTGTAATTAGATTCCACCTAAACAAAAAGAAATGGAGCATATCGGCCACCTTTTATCTTGACTAAAATTAATTAAACATTAATTTCTCATCTGAGATTAACCTCCAGATAAACCAGCTCTTAGAGCTGTGTTTGACTAATTTATGAAAATCTATATTTGGGATAAGGGTGAGGAGTACCAGTACCTTTGATTTCATTTTTTTTTCTGGTACTAAAAACTAAAGTCAATTTCAAAAGAATCTTAAGCACTTTCTTTGGCTGCACAGCTGTTTCTATTGCTTTCTGACATGCTGTGCTGACCTCCAAACCACACTGTTTACCTTACTTTAGAGACTGAATCAGATGCACCACCTCTGGAGACTATGCAGGTTAAAGAAAAAAATCATTAGGTTTTGCATTATAGAGGCATTACAGGGAACAAGGCTTGAAATCATAACGTAGCCGCAGTAGGCCAGCTCATCTCGCTCAAATGGGACATAGTTCTTGTCTGCTGATTACGTGGCATGACAACTGATGCACATATGGATTGCTGTCAAGAGAGAATAAATTAAATGATTATCGGGGGTATTCTAGTCAATCTATAATGTGGCTGAAACATGAAAATTAATGTTGAAATTCCCATTCAATATTGAATCGACTTCTGAGGTACTTATTATCTATTCTACTTCTTTTGGCCCGCTATTTTAGAAGGTGCTGCATTTTTCTCTAGCAGTTGGTTACATGCTTGCAAATCTCCTTGAGTGTAAAACCCCTTGAGATTACAGTCCCAAGCTCATTATAGAATGCTTTTCTTTTACTCCCATGCCTGGTGGGGGACTAGGCTCAGAGTTGAGCTTTGCAGTAAGTGCTTTTTCAATTACATTGGCAAAAGGATTGGATTGATAGATCATTCCATAAAGAAAACATGTGATTGCATCCGTGGTATCATAAAATATTACAATATGCTATAAAATAAGAGACCACATTATTCCCTAGGGTTTCACCATATCTTGTTTCACATTCACTCAGCTTCCTCATACATATTTCATAGCTAAATTACTGTGATATAGAAAGCTATGTATAACGGTGTCTGAATTAGAAAAAAAAAGTAGCAATCCAATATGGCCGAAACATAATGTATGCTATTCGGGTGGTGCTCGAAGAAAGACTCAAGAGCAGTTCTAACTGGCACAAGCATATAATTGGAGAATAGTATCTTAATGATTGAGAGAATGAGGAATGAGGAAAACTTCCAGTTGCCCAAATTAGGTTCAGTAAGTCCCTCACAGGGTTCTGCTGAGAATTATGCCTATTTACATTATTATTTTCTATACTGAACTCCATTCCACTTCCAGGAATATAGTGCTTGGTCCTTCATCAATCTTCCCATCAGTTACATTTGATATTACTAGTTCCACTCAAGAAGGAGGTAGAGGAAAGAGAAGTGGGAGATGTAGGTTCTAGCTTTGGCTCAACCACTGAGTCACTGGGTGGTTTTGGGAAACTCTCTGGCCTTTTTGGAGGAGATGCAGAGTTGGAGGGAACTCCCGAAGTCATCCGTCCCGACTTCATAGCCAACAAAAAGCAATCTCTGCTACAAAACCACTTGTGGATTCAGCTTCATTGTAGGCACTTCTCTTAAGAAAGAGAGGCTTATTATGTATGATACACCAATTCTTTTGCCAGACAGTTCCAAAGATTTGAAAGATATTAATTATACTGAGCTGAAATCTTCTAGTATATAACATCCATCTATTGGAGCTAGTCCTTTGAAAGACAGGGTTTGGCACATAGGAAACACACTATAAACACCAGTCATCATTATCATAACTGTCATTATCATCCCATATTAATTACATTATCCTCTGGAAAAAAGAATCATCCTTGAAAAGCCACTATCATAGTAGAAAGAAACAATGTTTGGAGTTAGAAGATTCCAACAGGAATCCTACCTTCAGTAAGTAATCTGTATTAGTTCTGAGCCTCAACTTTCTTATTTCTAATATGATAATTTCTATCTCATAAGAACACTCTCTATAAAATGCTACCATTAACATCTTTCTTTCTTTTAGGTTTTAGTTCTGTTACCCATTTTTCGTTACAATCTTCTCATTCCTTACCACTCCCTCCTTTAACTTAAAAACCTATCTGATGCTGACTTGCGAGCCTTGTGCAGCCTGTGCTCTTCCCTGAGTCACACCTGTGTCCCCTTTACTGGCCATTATGAAATGCGCTGATGTTTATGGCTATGACCGATTGTGAGTTCCCTGAGAGAAGACTTTACCTCTCTGCTTCTCTGCATCAGAAAGAATTAGCTTACCTGTATTGGAGGATTAATGTGAAGATCTAGTATTATATTGCATGTGAAAAATAATTTTGGAAAAATGCTGTGTTATGTAAAATTAAGTTTCAGTTGTTGCTATTGGTACCCCATTTAAGAAAAAGAACCAAGTTGCTAAGGAAACCACGGTGAGGCAGCGAGGAGCAGAGACATGTTCTTTTCAACTGATCTACGATGGCAACTGATCTACGATAAACTTTTGTGTCTTGAACCTAATTTATGATCAACTTCAGATAACATGCAGGATTTCATTAGTTCTTTTCAAACTTACAGAATATTTCTAAGGGACCAGGTCTCTCCTCTAGAACCATGGAACTCTAGAATGTCTTCTCCTTAGATTCATTTACAGACTACGAATCTCCTCTAAGTATCTGTAAAAATGATCATTTTGGGGCACCTGGGTGTTGCAGTCGGTGAAGCATCCGACTCTTGGTTTTGGGTCAGGTCATGATTTTAGCGTGGAGTCTCTGGAGATTCTTCCTCTCCCTCTACCCCCTCCTCAAATAAATACATCTTAAAGAAATTATCATTTTGTGTTGCCAAAGCAAGAACTTTTATTTGTTGAAAGTCTTCATACAAGTTCCTTTAGGCTGTAACAACACCGTTTCATCTTTTTTTCTTAGATTCAATACTCAGTGTTGTCCAGGACAGGGATTAGAACATTTTCCCGTAAAGGGCCAGATGGAAAATATTTTTTAGGCTTTATGGGCCAGAAGTCTCTGCTGCAGCTACTCAGCTCTGCTGCTGCGGTGAAAAGCAGCTATAGACAATACGTAAACAGTTGGGCGTGGCTCGGTTCCAATCACACTTCATTTGCAAAAGCAGGCAACTGGCCGTGTTTGGCCTACAAGTTGTAATTTGCCAACCCCGATCTAGTACATTGCTACTTAAAGTGTGTGGTCTGTAGATCGTGAGTGCCAGCATCCCCTGGGATCTTGTTAGAAACGCAGAGTGGCGGGCTCTACCCCAGACCTACTGAATTAGGACCTGCCTTTGAACAAGATTTCCAGGTGGCTCACGTGCACAGTTCGAGAACCACAGTGGCAGATGAAAAACACAAAGGAGACATCTGGGAGCATATTGTATGTGCTTATTGGGGTGGGCTGCCTTCTCCGAATGTAACTTGTGGGCCTTTTCCAGTCCTCCTTCCTTTGCCAGTTTTCTTCCCCTGGTACATTCTCACCCACTAACCGCATGGTCTGCTTCGGCTGTCAGCTTGCCTTGCCACCTCCTCAGCCTAGCAGCTGCTCATTCCCCAGGTTCTCTGTCCTCAGGGGGGGCGTTGGGAACTCGTCAGATGGAAGCTTTGGCCTGCTGGAAGCATTGCTCAGTGTGTACCTGGGACCCGGATGTTTAGACAATGCCCCTGCCTCTCCCCTCCCCCGCTTCTGTACCCACCTCTCCTTTCAAATGTCGGTATCAATGGAAAAGCAAGCTCAAGGTGGTAAGGAGATTTCCCCTTTCATATTGTGATACTGAAGAGCCTACAGTAATGATTAACACTTTTCAGTAAAATAATAATGGCAACAATCAGAAAAAAATTCTAAGAGTGCCTGGGAGCAAAGCAATTGAATTGTTCCAGCATTTTCTTAAATGGAACCCAGAGGCCTTAATTATGATGTATGTTTCTTCAGGTAAGACTTTCAAGCAATTTGGAATAGGCAATTATGTAATTTTCCTGCTGTTCTCCCCCCCCCTTCGGTTTTATCCTTCTTTATTAATATAGACACCTATCAGAATGAAGTGGCCCACACACAACTTGAGGCTGATGCAAGTGGGTGCGAGTTGATCATTCGGTCTAGAAATCTGATTAAAACTCTCCCTACCCCAGGGTCTCCCTAGGTTGCATTAGCTTTTCTGGGGTGGATGCACTCTGCTGACTCCTGCTCTCACCAGGCGGTTGGTTGCCCATCCCATACTTAAACACATCCAGTGACAGACATCTTATCTACCTGGAGCCCAGTGGCTCATATAATAGTAGGTCCTCAGTGAATATTTATCAAAGGCATGTCCTTTTTCCCAGGGTGGTGCTTGATACTGGGAAGAAACACCTTCCTGAAATCTCTTTTCCTATAATTTCTACCTAGTAATCATTCCACCACTTTTGAAACCCTAACATGTGTTCTATTTAAAAAAAAAGGGGGGGCAGTTAAAAAAATTGTTTTGATTTTCCGTGCCAGGCACTGTACATTCGTTTTCTCATTTATTTATTTTTTTTTAAAGATTTTATTTATTTATTTGAGAGAGAGAATGACAGCATGAGAAGAGGGAGGTCAGAGGGAGAAGCAGACTCCCTGCCAAGCAGGAAGCCCGATGCGGGACTCGATCCCGGGACTCCAGGATCATGACCTGAGCCGAAGGCAGTCGCTTAACCAACTGAGCCACTCAGGTGCCCTCGTTTTCTTGTTTAATCTTCACCATAAGTAGTCTTATTACCCCTTTTTTAAAGATAAGGAATCTGGGTCATTGAGAGGGTAATGTATCTGAAGTCTTACAATTAGAAAGTGAAGAAATGGAGGTCTGAAACCAGGCAGTATAACTGGAAAGGAAATACTCTTAACCATTAACAATACCATAAGGCTCATGATAGAAATTTAGGGTGTATAGAGTTCTCTAATGGCGAGCATGTTTAGAAACGTGTAAGTATCAGTTGCAAAGTGAGTCATGGATACTTGAGGCCCATGCACAGGAAGCTATTATGCATGGGTCATGATGCTGGCATCCTGTTAGTCCCACTAAAGTGCGGCAATGTAAAAATCCCCCCATTTGTCAAGGGCCCCATTACAATCAGAAGCGGAGCTCTGGTAAACGCGTAAATAGTACTGGTTCCCCAAGGAATTAGCTGGTAGCGCCCCAGTGATCACCTTTCACTTCCTCCTTGATAGTTCCATCTCGAGGCTTCTCACCAAAGCCTCTAATGCAATCCCAGGATTGCCAGCTGTGCTCCTTGGTGTAAGCAATGCATTAATGGTGTGAAAAATTGCAGTTCGCAAGCCCTTCCTTGAGCCACTGTGGTGGCGGTGACAGCTGCCTTTGCCGCCATGGGGGCAGGTCTCCTGGCAGAACATACAGCTCCTGAGAGGTAGAGCAGCCTGGTTCACCTCGAATGTGTGAAAATTGACATTCCATACAAATTTCTGTGGTCACAAGCCTGAATATTTGCCTGGAGCCCTGCTGTTTTGGGCAGTTAGTAAGGCCAGCGTAGCTGGGAGAGAAAGGAGACTGAACAGCATCTCAGCTACTCTGCAAAATCAAACCTGAAGGAGAGGTGAAAAGCAACACACTGTTTTTTCTCTTCCTCTGATTGATAATGACAACAAATCATTATTTATGGCTGAATGCCACAAAACTTGCCTTTCGGGATGATGAAATAAGAGACATGAAGTCATCTGTGAAGTTCAAATGTGAAACAGACGCAAGGTGGATGCTATTGTGGTCATCGTGGACTGGCTTCTGGCAGAAGTGTAGGGTCTGGGCAGACAGGAAGAGGAAAGAAAACAGCGTGTTGGAGAGACCAGGATGTACATGAAAGCTGATGGCACTTTGGGTCTCAAATGTCATGTGTAATCATGATATTAGAGTAGAGGAAGTTGCTGGTGTGATTTAAATCCAACGCAAACTAGGTTATAACTTGCAGCACCCATTGGGAGACATACCTGTGACTGAAATGAGTGTTTGTTTCAGTCTATTGACCCCTATAGTGTCTAACTTACCTAACTTCCCCACACTTCTATTGCAGTCCAAATGGCCTTCTGTTGATACATTTTAATTCAGATCCATTCGATCAACCAGTAGATGTTTACTGAACCACTACCATGCGCCAGGCACTGGTCTGCACATAGCTACACAGACAAATAAGATGGGACCCAGCTCTCAACATCTAGTAGGATGTAAGAGACAGAGGTATTGCAGGTCCTTAAATTACCTGTACAGTTTATATTTGGGGTAAGAAGGAAGAAGCGCTCAGTTCTTTCTGAGTGGGAGTGGGATAGAGGCAGCTCAGGAAAGTCTTCAAGCAAGTGTGTGTTTTGGCCTAGAGGTGGTTATGGCTTTGCGGTGAACTTTGCATGCTCTTGATCCGATCTGTTCTATCCAGTCCAGAAGGCAATCTTGTTTTCCTTATTTCCAAGTATGTACTGAGCATCTACGTTGCGTCAGGCACTGTGCTAGGAAGTATGAATTTGGGAACTTACAGTCTAGTCTGCAGGCAGGTGTATAATTACTTGTGTCTAGAGAAGAGAAGTGCACTCCAGGGAAGAATTAGATGGCTTTCACACATGTCATTGCCTTGGTATATGTCTGGAATTCTTTTCCTCAGGCCCCAGACCTCCTTCCTGCTTCATGACCTGGAGTCATTACTTATTGTACAAGTCATTACTGGGCACTTGGGATGATTGCATTTCCTACTTGAATGGGGCATGTGATTAGTCCTGGCCAAAGAGAATCGAGGAGGGTGATGATGTGTGCCACTTACAGGTGGAGCATTCAAGTGCTAGTGCCAGGCCCTCAGAGGTATTTGTCCCTCTGCCTTAGCATATGGTACCATTGGAGTTGATGGCTGTCCTGTCAGCCTGGGTCCCTGAGTAACCATGACCAACAGAGGTCCCTGGTATACTACGATGGGCATCTAGGGTTAGCAAGGAACTTGTAAGTCCCTGAGACTGTTGGACCATTAATCACCACAGCATAATCCAGGGTGTCCTGGTGATACACCTTTGTGGAAAGGCTGCCATGTTCCACTAAATAGGTTAGGCTTGTGATCCATTATGTGTGCATTGCTTCCTGCCTATACTCTTTCATTTAAAAAAAAATCACATTTTAGTCCATATTTAACTGGTTAGCCGTACAAAGAGAGGAACCATACTTATCTTATTTATTGCCATATTCCTAGGGTCTAGCACAATGATTGGCATATAGAAAATAAATACTGTGGAGAGAAAGAATGAATGAATAAAGGAACTGGGAATTGTTGCATGAAATCACATGGTTTTGAAGGGAATCATCTCCTCAACATAAATACTATATTGTGTAAAGTCTTGGGAGTGTGGCAGTGAGTTCAAAGCATTTCTCCTGCCCTCTTTCCCCCAACTGCCGTCCCTCGATTGTAAATGATCTTAGGGTCAAATAATCCTGATTCCAATAGGACAAGCTGTAGTTCTCAAAGTATCAGTTTTGTGGGACCTATTTGGTGGGAACAAAGGGTTTCCCCAAATTTGAATTTGCTTCATCGCTTTCCCCTGCATGGGAGGCAGCACTGTTCCCAGCGCCCTGTCATGCTTGGGCCTCCAGTTCAGTTGTAAGCCTCTGACTGAACAGGTTCCCACAGACTCCACACCACCACACGTCTCTCAAAAACAGGTCTTTGATGAAGGGACTCCCCTCCCTGCACAAGTACAACAATTAACTAAAGCAGGTAAAAGTGTGTCTTGGGAAGATAATGAGGTTTACCTCCGTGCCTGTATAATTTGGCCTGTGTGTGCCTGGTGTTCTAGCTTGGATCTCATCCAGCTCGCCCCAGGGGAGACATAGCCGGTGTGCTCCATGCCGCTTTAATGAAGCGCCTGGCTGGGCTCAGAAAACATCAAAGATGCGTGAGCTTCAAAACAAGTTAAATTTTGGCAGCTGCGGTTTTGGGGGCAGTGTAGGGGACTGTTCCCCTCTCCGGTAGGTGAACTGGTGACAAGAGAGCAGGTTCCACTGCTGTCGTGCATCACACGCATCCCTGAGCCCCAAGTGTTAGCAGGTCCGTTTTCTCTATGGCCCCTTCCTTTAGTCTGGGACCCGGGTGGCCCAGGAGAGAGGCAAGCCAGAAAGGCCTTCCACACTGGCTCAGGGGCAAGAGACCTTGTTCTTTGAGGAGACTAGATAGTCTGCGGTGTGACGCAGCAAGTGCCGAGTGGCTCCTGCCAGTCACGTCTACACTCCTCTCACCTGTTCCTCTGTTGGCCTCGAGTTGATTTGACAGTCTGTCTTGCCTCGGGTATAAACTTATTTCCAGCTCTCCCTCCGAAGCCTGCTGAGCATTTATGCACAGAGGCCCTGGCTGCGTGGCCGAAGCAATGGTCCGTGCTCACTGCCGCCTCTTTTTGTTATGCTTGCTTCAAGTACATTCATCTTGTTGCTCGTTTTTGTTTCCCTATTTGTGATTGCCCGTGTTCTGCCACTCTGTGACCACTCATCCTTATTTCCCAGTGACAAGGACAGTTTGCCTTGGACAATTAGGGGCAAACAAATATAAATAGCATGATTTATAGACCAGAGTGCTAAGGGGGAAAAAAAAACCCTTTATAACCTCCATAATGTTAATCTAGAGATACACTCACAAAATCGGGAAATGCAGAAGTTGTCCATTTCAATGCTGTTTGCCTACGACTTGGAAGAATAGTTCTACATTATGTGGAAGAACATGCAGTCAAGCTGTGTCAGTGTGATAGCAAATCCATCTGGGCCCATCTGCAGTGGGGGGGCCCGGCTGGTGGAAGTGCGGTGCTAACGAAGGACGTCAGTTCAAGCCCTATGTAGATCTGTGTGTTTCCATGTATCCTATGGCCATAGACAGAAGACTTTGTCCTGGGCTTTATAGCTCAGAAAAAAGCCAGGGTGGGGGTGGGTATAGAAAGAAAGAAATCCACGTAGGTCTATTAAGACGGTGCTCACAGCTGTGCTTGAGAAATTCAAGGCATGTGTTTATCAGTGTCCTATGGTTATATCTCACATCAGTTTTTTGGATTCAGTTGATTGGAGGCTTCTGTTCAGAGTTCGTTAGTGGTTCTGAGCCTGCTCCTGTTGAACCACTCAGTCAGCAATTCAATCCAAAGAACATTTATTGAGCGTCCTGTGTTTGTAAGCCAATGGAGAGCAAAGGAGCAGCATGTCTTACTCATCTTTTTTTCCCCCTCAGTCCTTAGAATGATGCTGGGCACAAAGACACTTTATGAATGTGTGTTGAAATTTCTGAACTACTGTCTGGAGAACGAAGGCTAATACTTAGTGGGCATCTATTGGCTACCTGGCATGCTAGGCCGTGATAATACAGTGATGAATGGAAACATCTCTGCCCTTAGGAGTCCATACTCAAGTCTTCCCTCATGGATTGTGGATGCAGATTATATGGAAAATTTATTACTGACCTTATGTGCTCTAAGGTCAGCTTTAAAATTGCCCAACTTCATGATTAATGACTTGAAAGAGGCTCGCAGAACCATTTTGGCCTTACTTTCTTTTGTGCATATGCTTAATCTGCTGGAAGAAAGGAGATTGTAAAGCTCTAGCATGGACTTGGATATGGCATGGAAGCCTGAAACATACATCTCATATTTTCCCTTCCCTTGGTTGATAGATGGCTTAGGTTGGGCCAGAACAAAAAACTCATTGATCAATCTGGTCCCTTTGAAAGAAGCACTGATATGCTCTTCCCTGGGGTTAACTGTAAGAGCACTCACAAATATACCATGGGTCATGCACGTACACTAAGCTATTGTTCAATAGCTTTCTTGTCTAACTCTTACCTCCCTGAAAACAGCTGTAACAGAAGGCACAGAGAAGCTCTGAGTCGTCCCTCCTCATGCTCCCACATGCATCTGTACATCCCTTTCCCATTTATTGCTGCGCCTTCTTTACTTGACTGAGAGCTCCTTAAGGATCCAGACGGCTGTCTACATAGGTGGCCCAGGATTACCTGTGAAGGAGCTCAGGGCCATGAGGCTAACGGATGAAGTTTACGTGGGGAGAGCTAAAGCAGTTAAAACCTCTGACTTCCACTGTCTCTTTTTGGTTTGCTCCAAGCCGAAAGGACATCTCTATTTTGATCACTTCTTCTGTGCTGCGAATTTGCTGTGATCGGCCCAGGAGATCTCTCTACCCCATTCTTTAAAAAAAAAAAGTCAAACAGGAATCAGAGTGGGTCCTAGAAAAATGGTGCACCAAGAGAGTTTCGTGCAGGGGGTGCCATTCACACAGACTCTGACCCGGCTGGTGTGCCCGCCCTGGGAGGAGTGCCGCCTCCCTTCCTAGAGGTCACTCCTGTGCACAGCGGGCAGGCAGTTCTCTAGGAGGAGAGGGAATACAGGAATCTAGAACTACCGTCTTAGTCACATTTGCACCTGCCTCTAGTACCTTTGAGCGGTTACTATGCCTCAGGACTCTGCAATATGGACAGTCAGCAGGAAGGACACGATGTTAGCCCCACTCACCACCAGTTACAGTTATGTTTTAATTTCTTACTCACGTCAGTATCTGCTTCAGGCACCCAGCACATGGTAGATAGTCAACGGGTGGCAGCTAGGACTTACCGGATGTCGAGCAGTTCCCCCCACATAATTCCGCTTACATCGTTATGTGCAGTTAAGAATCATAAACAAGAGAAGAAAGATTAAAGCTTAAGAATATGTGCAGATATTTGCTGCTTACTTACGGACTGGGTTTGCTGCTTTTTGAGCACTTTGAAAAGAGCATGAGCTTTAGAGTCATTTTTAGATTCTGGCTTTCCTACTTTACTACATGTATGAGCTGGCAGTAGTTCTGAACCACTCTTTTCTTAGCTGAATAATGAGGCTAATATTACCCTGCATAAGTACTCAGTAATTATTATTATGCCTGTCACTAATTTGTCTTCAAAACTTGGATTTTTGTCCTCCTTTGTACCCAGTACTTAGTTACCCTTTCCCACCGTGTTTGACTTCTTTTCCTCACGCTTTTGATAGGATCGTGGCATGATGCTCTGAATTTTTATTTTTATCCTAATATTCTGATTGGCATTGTCCAGTATGGTAGCCACTGAGCAGAGGTGGATGTGTGAATTTGAGTTAATTAAATCAAATTAAAAGTTTATTTTCTCAGTAGTCCTAGACATACTTCAAGTGCTCAATAGCCATGTGTGGTTAGTGGCTACCATATTGGACAGCACAGCTATGAAACATTTCCATCACTGCAGAAAGCTCTGTAGATCTATAATGCCCTCGATACTGTTTATTTCTGAACATCTGGATGTCACAAATCGAGTCCCCCAGGAAACGGGCTCTTAGGTAAAGATTTGTATTCAAGAAACTGACTGGGGAGTGGTTTTAGGAATAAATCTGGAAGAGAGTGAGGGAAATAAGATTAGGCAAAGGGAGAGTCGAACTGTGAAGTGGTCACACAGAGGGCCTCAGCATATCTCAGGGGAACTCTGAACCTGGGAATGCTCTTCAGAAACATCTGGAATTGAGACAAGGGAGCCAGGTCTCTATACGCCTTCACCAACAGTCATTGGATGTTGGCCGTCCCACTCTCCTCTTGAAGCTAGGGCATAACTTGGGGGAAGCAGCTCTCTTTCAGTAAGGGGAGAATCCCAGGAAGGGGACCCAGCTGTAAGCCATCAGTTGCCAACACTACCAGCAGCCGAGGAATAGATGCCTAGGTTCTTAAGGAGCATGAAGTGCCACACCATAGTGTCCCCTGCATGGCCTCACCAGCATTTTGATGTGCTTTCACGTTGTAGCTTGCTAATGCCTGAGGATCTTGTCTCTTGGCTTCTGCTTCATCAACTCTTTTCTGCTGCTTTTCCTGTCCAGTGTAACACAACTAATGGACTATAAGTGAGAGAGTTTCTGAGACTCAACATTACTTCTTTCTAATGATGGTGCTCATTAAAGCCCAAAGCAAGTGGTGTTAGAGCCATGTATATATTATCTCTATGAGTTCTACCGTCTCACCTTTAACATAAAAACAAAACGCGGAGAGACTAGAACTAATTCTGCTGGGACACTAGCACTGGTGGTGTCCTTTGGTAGTTTAATGTGGAATGCTAATCACAAACAGTTGTCTCTGGATGATTGTGATTGTAAGTAAGAGAAACCAACTCAAGTTAATCTAAGCCAGAGGAAAATTTATGAGAAGGATACTAGGGGATCTCATGGAATCTAAGAGCAACCTAGCTGGAATCTAACCCATACTTTAGTCCAACAATCCCATGTTTCCATGTGGAAAGAGCTCTGTTAGTGTCAGACTCCTGGCTACTTTCCACCCTTTCACTCACTCCTGCTTGGAAAGGGGTAACGTATCCAACATATCTAATTAGATTTGGAAGAATACACTGGGCATGTTTGGCTCAGCCTCTTCCTTCATTCTGAGACCTGTCTGCTTATAGAGGACATACATTCGGTTCTGCTCCTTCATCCCATTATGGTTTAAAAAAATTTTTTTTTTTAATTTAAATTCAATTAAGTAACATATAATATATTATTGGTTTCAGAGGTACAGGCCTGTGATTCATCAGTCTCATATAATACCCAGTGCTCATTACATCACATGCCCTCCTTAATGTCCACCCACTCATCCCCCCACCCCCCTCCAGCAACCCTCAGTTTGTTTCTTGTGATTAAGAGTCTCATGGTTTGTCTCCCTCTCTGGTTTCGTCTTGTTTTATTTTTTTCCTCTCTTCCCCTATGATCCTCTGTTTTGTTTCTTAAATTCCACGTATCAGTGAGATCATATGATGTTTGTCTTTCTCTGATTGACTTATCTTGCTTAACATAATACTCTAGTTCCATCCACATCATTGTACATGGCAAGATTTCATTTTTTTGATGGCTGCGTAATATTCTATTACATATGTTTTAAGATGTCTGGAAGATACCTGTAGGGAAATAACTGTGCTGAGTGGTCTGCCTAATCTGGGGTTATGAACTAGGAAGGCAACTCTGTCATACCTAAAGCTGTGACAAACTATCTCCTAAATAAAGGGGCTATTTGATGTTAAAATATATCCTGAGTCTCCCAATCAGATCATAACTTGGGCAGGGAAGAGGATTTTTGTATTGGGCCTTATCAGACTTCTCTCCACATTTACTCAGTGCAGCCTTTTCTGACTTTCATTCACACAACAGAGGATGGCCACATTCACACTGTTCATTTCTAAAGCCACCTATAGCAACTGGCTGCCTTTCCTTTCTTCTGTTTTTTTCTGGTCGCCTTTCTATCCCAATTACGAATTCATATATAGAGTAACTTATTGACTTAACTTTGGACAGATATCCATCTTTGGTTGAAAAAACTGTGCAGAACCAGGGGAAGGATAAGTTCACATATTATGGAAATGACCTTTCTGGGTGGGAAAGAAAGTGAGGTTGTTGTGACTGCCCAAAGCAGATCTGTACACAACCATGGCAGGGTGTAGGTGTTTTGGACCAATTAATTGTTTTCATTATGTTGAACAAAAGGTGGCTGGTAAATCTGGTCTGTCTTCATGTTTCTGTAGCTATGAATCTATACTTTTTATTTTTATTTTTTATGTGTTTTCTGTGTTAGGCACTGTGCTAGGCATTTATTATGTATTATCCTATAAAATAGTACATAACTGGCATAATTTACATATAGGCAGATCTTATAATTATGATATATTAATTCTTTATCAGTTAAAAAAAATACCATGCAGCATAATCCAAAAAAGCTCTCAAAGAGGATTTATGAAATTTTTTATACTTCTTTTTAAACTGAACTTTCAACTGAGCTGTTTAAATGCCTACTGGATTTAGCTCATTTGATTAAATCATCAGGATCATTTGATTAAATATTCTCTTTAATCCATCTACCCCCATGGTCATGTGCTACTGAAAGTTTTGCTGGAAAATTATGCGTGAAGGAAAAGGAAAAGGGTAAAAAAGATATATCATGGGACATAGTCCTGGTCAACAGGTGATATATGCCATCCAGAAAGATTTTCCCATATTTAGAATCGGCCATCACCAAGTTTATACATATGGTAGCTTTCAGTGGCATTTCAGACCATTCAGATAATCCCTTACTCAGATTATGATACTCTGTAATAAAATATATGGTCAAACCAGAGCATCCTCTATGACTTTAGTTCAGAATAACTCATACTTCCTGGAAACCCAGTGCCAACTCAAAGTAGGTTCCTTTATTAATCATTAAGGTCACCTGACCTATGTCACACAAAAGGCAGGATATTGATGATGAGCCGCCCTGCTGAGAAATTAATCTTCAATCAACATGTGTATGTGTGTCCTCTAGAAGTCACCATTGATATTTCATGGCTTCTTTTATTGTAGAACTGAGGGGCATGTTACATGTCAAGATGAAATCAATGTGAAATCGATGGGCTGAGAGGAATTCAGTCTTAAGGGCTTTGCAGTGGTGTAACAATCAAGTTATTCTTACCCCTGCCTTACTGAGCTATTTTATTTGCAGTAGCAAAATCCCCACATAAAATTCTATGTATTTTTTCAACATAACCCCTTTTTTTCAAGTAATCTTAGCTTTGTTATTATATTTGTGTTTTTTTTTATTGTAACATGAATATATGCTCATTTTATATTGCTGGAAAACAGAAAATAAGGAAGATAAAAAATTATTTATAACCCTACCACTATAATATTTTAGACTGTTTCCTATCCGTTTATTTAGGCTTTCCCCAAAACAAAATTGAGTTTATTTTGTATCTATAATTTTGTTTCTGCTTTCTTCTTAACCACTGTTTTTAGCAGGCATTAATTGTGTTGTTATAACTGCCCTTTACCATAATTTTTAATGATTGCTTAACCATTCTCCTTTTGTTGGATATTTCATTTGGTTTCAATTTTTCATGTTTATAAAAGATTACATAATTTATAGAATTGTACTGATGATACTACAATTTGTGTGTTGGATGTTAAAATTATATGCATATACACAATATATATATTATATATGTATTATTTTTCCTTCAGATTAATTCCCAGAAGTAGAATTACAGGGTCAGGTTTTTTTCTTAGTTTTTGCTTCTTTTTGATTCAGCCCCCAAAAGATTTGCTGGATGCTTGAGAAAAATATACTCTCTTGGTCTGAGATTCCTCTGAACAAATAAAAGCATGTTCTCTTCATTTCAGTGAAGATGATTAAGTCCCTTTTTGCCTTAGACTGTTTTGAGATGCTTTCATTCTCCCCATCCCTACCCTCAACACACACAAAAATGCACACTATTCAATCATGGAAAGTGAAAAGTTTCTCCTTATCTTGTCCTGGCTGAGAAAGAAATCTCTTGTCAATTTTGAACAATACAGGTGAAAGTAAAAAAGTTCTAAGTGATTTTAAGGTGTTTCTTTTTTCTTTTTCTTTTTCCTTAGGCAAGCTATACACATTTGCTATTGAAATTGACCACCTCAATGCCTACAGTGTTAGGAACGCGTGGTGGGCCCTCATGGGATGGAGGAAAGTGCACTGGATTTGTAATTGGAACATCTGGCTTGGGCCCTGGCACTCTGCCACCTCTGTGTCTTTGTCCACATAAGGTGAGTTCCTTTGTTTGGGATCCATGGCTTCAGTCAATCCCGATGGTGACCAACCCTCCCCCCACCCCCCAGCTAGCTATCACCACTCCTGCTGTGTGGTGTGGAGGCCAGGGTTTCACAGGGTGAAACAATAACACATGGCTGGTGAATGGGAGACATTAGGAAGCTCAGCATTCCTGATCCCAAACATTTATCTTTCTCATTGTGTCCTCTGGTGTTCTTATTACCTATGTTTCATTGTACATATACTTACCCTCTCTGAAACGCACTTGGTCCCTTTTAAATTATAGACAATTATATCTACCTCACAGGACTTTTCAGAAGATCCAATGAGATGATTAAAATTGAATGTGCTATTTAAAGCAAAATATAAGTGTTAGGAATTGAGTATGCTAACAAGAAAGGTGACTAATACAATGTTTAGTATTACAATGTATAGTATATACAATGTTTGCTTATGTGGCTGATACTGACTTGTGAAAAGTTTGAGATTTAGGTTTTAGTTCCTATTTTATAAGTTTTTATTTTATCTTTTCCTTTTTAAACAATATTCCTCTAACAAATCCCACGTAAATGAGATGCAGAAGTATTTGATAACGAAACTTTATGGTATTGGATTTAAGCAAAGCAAGAAGTTTGAGTTCTTTTAACATAAGTTTCTCTATCTCATCACTATTAACATTTTGGGTGGGATAATATCTGGCCTGTATACTGTAGGTTGCTTATCAGCTTTCCTGCTCTCTACCCACTCACTAGATGCCAGTGACACTCCCCTCCCAATTGTGACAATGAAAAATATCTTTACATATTGCCAAATGTCACCTTGGGGGTGGCTGTATGTGGGGAGAGGGACCAAACAGAGAAGCTTTGCTCCCATTTGAGAACTCTTGCTTTAACAGAATGTGTGTTTTACAAGATGCAAATTTTGTTCACCATGATCTTGATGTGTTCTTATTTCTTAATACGTCAAAAGTATCATGTGGGAAAATTAATTCTGTGGGAAAAATAATTCTTTAGCATTTATTTGTTGCCTTGCTCTATTCAAATTTTACAACCTTGTTACTAGATAAACATTGTTTTCCTGACTGCCCAAACAATTTTCGCCGACTGCCAATACCAAAATCTGAACACAAGATTATAAAAAACAAGAAATAAAGAAAAACAAAAATCCACACAATTACAATGAGAAGCCTATTCTGGGGATAACAGCTCCTGCAAAATTTCCCATTTTTATTACCGTTTTGGTCTCAGGAATGCATTTGTGTTGTGCCATTTTCAGTTCTTGTTACCATCATTGTCATAAGAGGGAATGAGCCAAATTGCAATGCCTCAGATAGTCTGTCAGTTGCAATAGTGTGGGGCCCTGCTCTGACCTTCTGCTATTCCAGAGTGACGAGGAGGCACAGTCTCTGACCAGAGGAGATGAAGCGCTCTGGAGAGATCAAAGGGCATTGAGGCCTGAGTGGCCGTACGATTTAGCACTGGTGGTTCTATTCAGCAGTCTAAATTGCAGCTGGTCCATCTGTCCAAAGAGCAATATGGCACAGAGGTATGTGACATCACGTGGCTTAACAAAAGGCAGTTCTCATCAAAGGAAAGAGGAAACTAGGGAGAGAACAAGTATTTCTTAACACCTACTATGCACCCCTAGGCTAAGAATTTTACATGTGTGTGTTTGTGTAATCTTCACGCCAAATGTATGAAGCAAATGTTCTTATATCCAGTTTTTTACTCCTGGAAGTAAAGTAACTTGCCTAATATTAGGTAGAGCTGAGATTCAGATGATGGCTTGGAAGTCTCTGATTTTACTAAATTTGTGCACTTCCAGCCATTATATTCACATATGACCTAGTAATCTAATGATAGATAACATGGTGTTATGAAATTGATTCAGATATCCAAAACTTAATACATTATTTTGAAGAGTGACTTGTTAATTTTGAGGAGCATGGAGGGAGGCCACCAGAAACTCCAGACTAGTTAGTGAGCAGAGGAAGAACAGTAGGGAGTCACGATAGTAATTAAGAACTTTCCTTCCTAAGATGTTAGAGTTTCTTTGCTTTTCAAAGAACTTGAAGTCTTTGTGATGTTGCCACATAAGTCAGTTGGCTCTTCATTCTTCCTAAAGTGAGGTTCATTTATTTTTAATTATCTTATCCAACAAACATTTATGAAACTCTTGTTAGGTGAAGGGGACTGAGCTGTGTTTTATAGCTAGGAATAGGTATAAAACACAGTCCCTTCCCTTAAGGTAACCCACGCTTTCGTGGAGGGTTTAAGAAATGTTTATTAATTTCTATAAAACATAGGAGATAATTGAAAGAGATTAAGAAATGTTCATATGAAAGAAAGGAATAGTTCAGAGAAAAGACATACACTCTTTGGCCTGGGGATCATAGCCCAGATTGTCAGAAGAGCACACTTATAAAATAAACTTTAGGTGAAGGTGAAGGTCACTGATGAATATCTGTTGATGACTCATTTCACTTTTCCAGCCTCCTGCCCCTGAGCAACCTGAGCTTGCTTTTTCTAGCCATTGTAGGCTTCCTTGTTGCTTACAAACTTGCAGGAGCATTTGCGTATTTACGCAAGCTGATGCTTCTTCCTGTAGGGCCCTGGCTAAATTCCTCTTTGCTCATCTAAATAAAATTCTTACTTCTTTGATTAAATCATTCTTGATTTCATTGCTAACCACACACCTTTTTCTTTGAACTTGTTCTCTCATCCCGTTTCTGCCAAAGGCATTGTTTTAGCCTGTGAACCCTGGGATCTTCTCCCTGCAGGTAACCAGAGGTCATATTGAGTCAAAGGTAAACTGGTTGAGCCAAGCAGATTCTGTCTCTCAATAACTTGCACTAAGTGACACAGAGCCTCTTCAGTCGTGGTAGAGATGGATCTGGTGCATGAGACTGGCGCCATGTTGGGCCAAGGGGAATAGTACACTTGAGAAACAGAAGAAAAGTGAAGAGAAACAGACATAAGAGAGGACATGCAATCTCTGAGAAGACAAGTTTGCTGACTTTTCAGGTGTACTTTTAGCTCACAGGCAGCTCAGTTGTTCTAACTTCCCTACTTTAGATTCCAAGAGATTTATAACCTCACGCCAATTGACTTGGGCTAATTAGAATGGGTTTCTTACCTTTTCAACCCAGTGGGCTTGGACCAACATATCTTGCTACCCTGATCTTCCCATTCTCTGACATCTCGTTTACTTACTCTGTGCTGTTCATTTTCTAAATCCATCAGGTGCTACTTAGCATTCTTATTTGGCTGCTTCTACAGTGTCTGCCCATTTTCAGCGGACGGTAAGCTCATTCGGTGTACAGGCAATACCTCACACTTGGGAGGCAGTGTAACATAGTGGTTTAGAGAATGGACCCTGGAGATAAACTGCCTGGGTTCAAATGCCAGCATTACCACTATTCAGCCAGTACAGGCTGGAGTATGCTCGTTGACAGACAACCCTCAAGGCTGCAGAGGCTTAACACAATGTTTTTTGCTCATATTAAATGTTCTGCTCAGGTTGGCAGGAGGCCTGTGATCATCACAGTCACTCAGAAACCTGGGCTCCATCCCCATACCTACCTCCGTGATAACCAAGCCAGAGCAAAGAGAACATGGTGGATCGAACAGTGGCTGTTAGAGATTCTATCTAAGTGCAATTCTATCATGGGCCTCCAAAGAGAACTGAAATATTTATGAGCAGCCCCTTAAGACTTCCATAATTTCTTACGAGGAGTGTGACTTGGGGCATGTTGCTTTACCTCTTTGTGCCTCAATTTTCTTTTCTTTGAAATGAGGATAATAATAGCACTTCGCTGTTGTGAGGATTAAATGTGATGCTACATGGAAAGTGCTGAAAATAGCGTCCAGCTCGTTGTGAATGCCACCTAAGTGTTTGCTGGTGCTATTTGTAAATACTTAAAGTCTAAGTTACTTGCTTGATTCTTTCACATATTCACATCCCTACCTGTGAATCAAAACTACTAAACATACCAGAGTTGGCATGCTTCAGGAATGACATCTTGATGGAATTACTTACTGATCTTCTTTCATCTCTTATTCATGTAGGGACAGACATTTCAACCAGTGGTTGGTTGCGCTCTTCTCTTGCCTTATAGCTTTGCTTTCTTCTAAAAAATCAATCATACTACAAATGCTAGGCCATCGCTTTTGTACGGCAGCATTTATTCTGCCTTCTGCATAGAATGGCATTCTTGATAACTGTCGATAATCCCAAAAGAAAGGAATACACACCTATTTATTAGCTATTCATGGTGTCCATTGTTGCTTTGAGAAAATAAACTTAAAGACAAGGGCCACATCGAATATCTGCCAAGTCTGGCTTAGAAATTTTTATTCTCGTTGTCTGGGTAGACTGCCCTGAGTAACTTATCACATCCCTACCACTATTGGGAAGGAGTTGTCTATTTGCTCAAAGTGCTGTGCTCAGCGTTGCTTCATGGGAAAACCATATGGTTACCAGCTGTAGAGGCCTGACATTACTTTCAGAGTTTGTATCAGAAAGTGTTCTCCTCAAACTGAGGACTGGTTAGGGAAAAGAAAAAAGAAAAAACTTGTCGAAAAGCTGCCTAGAATAAAAAATGGCCTCTATTCTAACAGAGAAGAAATGTGGTTTGGCATCAATAAAGGGATAGATAAGATGTAGTGTAACCAGCAAAATGCTGCTTCCAGCCTCATCCTGTGATCAAAGCAAGAGTGTGTTCTTTTGAATAGCTCATGGCTCCGGTATTTGGGTATTTGCTTTAGCACACCCACCAGGGGCCCTCAGTAATTTTTTTCTCTCTGGAAAGGATGGTAAATAGCACTTTGATCAGTCAGGAGTGTGTATATTTACATGGTGTCTCCAGTTTTCTCTCTCTAAACATACAGTGTCCTTCCATTCTATTCAGGGCTCTGCCATGCCCAAGGGAAGCAAGTGCTTTACCTGGTGGTTTGTGCCCCTTTGCCCTGCCCGGAACTAAACTATAACCCCATTCAGCTGGCGGTTTCTACGTTGTGCTCTGATTCCTTGGGGATGCTGTGGCTCTTCTTTCTTTACTTTTCTTTCAGTCATCTTTTGTAACATTTCCTCTCCCACTATTTTGCTTGATCTCTACTGGTCTGGTCTTGCTTGGATCTCATATTTTGCTTGAGTGTCATTCAGCTCGGTGGTCTGGGTATTATTGTGTTCTGTTTCTTGAGGAACAAAAATAAGGTAAGACTAAACCAAAGAAGATGTGGGCGTCTCAGAAGCTTTTATTGGTGACACTCTCCTGAGTCCTATAACCATGTGGTACAAATGGGCTGGAAGTTAGGATTAACTAGTCAGCAAGTCACCCATTGACAGGTTTGATGGCCTTGGTGCTATCGTATTTACATACAGCATTTTAGTTAACTTAACAACCCAATTAAATGTTTACCATTATTATCCCCACTCTACAGATGTGGAAAAAAACCCCGAAAAGCTAAAGGACTTGCCGAGGTCCTACAGATATGAACCCAGAAAGTCTGACTTTGGAGCCTGCTGTAGACTGATTGTTTGTGTCCCCCACAAAGTTCCTATGTTGAAACCAACCCCCTATGCCAGGGTATTAGGAGGTGGACGCTTGGGGTGGTAATTAGGTTAGGAGGGTGGAGCCTTCATGAATGAGAACAGTGCCCTTAAAAGAGACCCCAGACAGCTCCCTTGGCCCATCTGCCAGATGAGGATACAGCAAAAAAGATGACCTCACATGAACCCAGAAATAACTCTTACCAGATACCCAATGTTCAGGCACCTTGATCTTGGACTCCTCAGATCACAACGGGAGGAGGAAAAAAAGGAACACAGCCACTCTGAAGAACTTAAAGGAAGCCCTCCTCTTTCTTCTTGGCCTGCAGCCGCTTGGTAATATTGCAGGCTAGAGGTTCTTGTGGTTTGGGAAAAATTAGAACAGACCTTAAACACAGTCAATTAATTGATGCAAATCACTTTCCTTTCAGTAAGATTTAGGTAATGGAATATCTTAAATGACAAACCCTGCTATTTGTCATTTTCACTAAAGAAAACCCTCAGCTGCTTTCCACCAGTAAATTCCGAAGAGAGGCTGATAGGTTTCCCTCATTTAAATACAGCATAGATGCATTTTTAAGAACCTATTCCTTCTGAAGGGAGTAGAATTGACAGATCTGGACCTTGAATGCTCATTTGATATACTGATGCTCTGTGGAGCTTGGCAAGGCAGTTTTTCAGACCACCCTGGAGCATTTTCTGTTTCCTTCCTTGGTTCTATTTTAAACTCTTACTGTCCATAGTACCTGCAACCAAGGTCGGTGATTATCTTCCCCAGAGAGAAAAGTAAGAATATTTTCCTTCTAGAAAGTTGTGAGATCCTTCTCCCTTCCCAACTCCATATCCAAACCTAAACAATAGCCCCATGTTGCCTGAAATATGTATACTTCTTTGCCTTCTGCTCATCTTCCATGTTCTAACCATTGGGTCAACTTTCTTTTTATCTAAAATCTTTTTGGTGAATGAAGCCTTGCCAGTGGTTGGGCTGGGGCCAGAGGTCTTTCTTTTGAGGTCATGATTTCACTTGCAAGTTTACCTTTTGAAGCAGTATCTCAGCCTTCAGGAAAGAGGAACACTCACTTTCTGCCTCCCTTGGAATCTCTTCACTTTCATCCTTCCTAATTTCTGTTCTGTCCCTTTCATTAGCCTTTTTCTTTTCCTTCTCACTTTCCTATGACCCTAGATCAGCATCCACAAAGGAAGAGGTAAAAAAAGTTGTGTTTCTCACTGCTGTCTGTGCCTAGAGGGAACTCATAGACAAGGCACTTGTACCAAAGATTTCTTCCACAGATGCTTATCGGATCTCTCTGTGGAATTGAGACTGAATATTGGGAAGTGTACCAAATGTACTGGGTTAAACATGAGTAATTTTTAAAAATGGAAGCATCTCTCAAGTTAAACATGCTAATATGAATTGTGACTTTCTAAGACAAAAGATAACAAATACAAATTCCTCAAACTTATATGATTGCATCTCTTTTTTTGCAATGGAGTGAGCATCTTATAAAGTTCTATGCAACACATTTTGGGAAGCCCTGTTTTAGAATATTTCACTTGTCATATTCCAAATGCTCCTTGGAGTTCTATATTCTTGATATTTTAAAATTAAATCTCCTTGCTTTGGGATCAAACGGTGGATCTTCTAATAGCTAAAAAGACCTGAACTTACAAAAGGACAGAAAGCATAGCCTAAGTAGCACACTTTCTTGAAAATTATTAATTTTCCCACAGTGCTATATCTTACTGATGTAGTAAATGAGATGAACTCAGTGGGAATACACACATAAAGAACCTTTTATTTCCTTGACTTTAAAAATCATGACCTTAAAAAGACAAGAGGATTGCTGTCTTGCCCACCTCTAAATTTGTTGTGTGTGTATGCTGTAGCTTTCCAGGTACTTTCACTTAGAAATTGTGTCATGTATGGTAATTAAGACTATATATGATATAATATATTATTAGCACTCATAATTATTCATATTTGTATTATTTGCATATTATTATATTTATAATAGTGATAATTAGTAATTATATATATTTTTTATGACTGGTCATGCCAGTATACACAAGTTCAATCTCACATCCAATTCATATTCTCCCCTCTCTCTGGCAGGCTTGCGTGGTACCTTGGGGTCTTGTAATGGGACATACAGCATGATATTCTTCCTTGCTATTCCTTGTTTTTTTAATTTCTCTTGTGAATCTTTCTGTATCTTACAGGTTTAGAGGAAGGGGAAAGACTAGAGAAAAAAGAGACAAAGGTCTTCTGCTTTGTCTTTAATGTCGTGTGTATATGGCTGCACCGGATTACCAATGGTGCACACAGTAAGGGCAATGCACTCTCTAGATCGTCTCCTCTGGCTATTCCTACTGCTCCTACGGCTGGTGGTGAACCCAAGGTCTTGTATCTTGAAGATGGCCTATTTATCTCTTAAGGCGTCCTCTCAGTTCTCAAGAAATTCATGCGTCCATGCTGGGCAGTCTGTGTTTACTTTGCTATCACATGCTGCTGTAGCCAGAATCCTACCTTTAGAATTCTCCAGATAAGATGCAGATCCAGTGTTTATGATTGTGTATGTGAAATTTCAATGGATATATCAAACTCGTGAGAGTTCTTTTATCCTTCATTCAGGAGGCTGCACTGGTTTCAGATTACAAATGTCTGCAGCTCAGCAAACATCTAGGCAAGGCAAGGGATGCCAGCTTGCCTTCATACAGGGATATTACTCTATGGACACTTTCTTAGACCTTTCTCAATCAGTTGGTAAGGAGGGTACTCTCTCTCTTCCCCAAAGAGAGGAGGGGGGAAAAGCCTTTGCACTTTTCACCTCAGAAAAGTCTCCTACCAGTTCTCTCTTATCCTTTTGAAATTCCTAGTTTCCCCTTATTGAGGCTATTAGGTCAGTGATGGGGATTAATAATCATCAGGCTAGTTCTGTTATTCTTGAAATGGAAGAAAGTAGCATTCTTCTTTAGCGTTACTTACCATCTGTTGAATTTCAGAAGACAACGTGAAAAGATTCACTTAGCATCCTGTAACACGGGGAAATTAATTCTTATTTTTTTCTTTAAAGATTTATTTATTTGACACAGAGAGAGAGAGAGATCACAAGTAGGCAGAGAGGCAGGCAGAGAGAGAGGGGGAAGCAGTCTCCCCGCTGAGCAGAGAGCCCGATGCGGGACTCGATCCCAGGACCCTGAGATCATGACCTGAGCCGAAGGCAGAGGCTTAACCCACTGAGCCACCCAGGCGCCCCAAATTCTTAAATGCAAATATTCTTCATAATATTTAGTTTTGTTGGAAGCATATGCTTTATAAAGCAATTTCCATTGTTTGAGAATCTTTTGTTATTAGAGTTAATGCTGATATTAATACCTACTTTTATTCATATGTTATCTTCTTGTATTCTCTTCCCAGGAGTGGCTCATCTAGGTGAAAGGGCATTTCCAACTGTCCAGCTCTTGCAACCTTATGGTTAAAGCCTGTTGTTAATTACTGCTAAGTGTTTAGAAGTGAGTTTATGAAACTTTTAGATTATACCACAGCACATATGCACGGGAGTTAGAATGGTAAGCACTTAGTAGATTTTATATTTAATTTCAGTAATTAGACAGTTCTCAGCTAATCATTTTTAATTTTAGCCGTATCATCTGTATCCCCTTACCAATTCTATGACCCGGCTGGGCTGGTTTCCCGTACTTTTATTCTCTCTCTCTTTCTCTCTGTTCTCTCACTTTGTTGTTTGCTTAGTCGCAAGTCTCCAATAGTGTCATTTCCTGCTGGGTTCTCCAGCTGTGAGACACTCCCTCAAACCCCCCTCCCCTTCTCCAGCTGTCTCTATGGGCAACATCAGACTGCTGATTTTAACACATTTGGTTAGCATTTAGCAGGGGCCTAGGACTCCTGTTAACTTCTAAAATGTGTTTATGATGCAGAGACACATTTTGCTCCTCATTAAGCCTTTGACTAAAGGGAAAAATAAGGGGGTGTTGAGGTTCGAGATTCTAAACAGCCATCCCAGAAAAGGGTAAAAACCAGTCAAATAAGTAATACACGAGTTCAAAGGAACCCAAAGCCCACAGCTCTGTTTCTCGTGAGCTGGGAGCTAACGTTATTTTGCCTTCTCTTAGGCTGGGTTGTCTACTGGGAAAGTGGCAGACATACCTGTTAGGCGCAGGAAACCCTGAAGTGGACAACACAAGAAACTCCTTTTATGAAGGCACCAATTTTCATGTGTTCCAGTACCCTGGAGGTATGTTGTCATTT
>CM052892.1:36998695-37069132 GCA_028534135.1 Potos flavus | reverse complement strand
TCTGTTCCTAGAGGTGCTGTTCTTCTTCTCTTCTATCTCCTGCTAAGTTTGTAGTTGTTTAGAGTGGTTTGATAACTATCTAGCTGAACTTCTTGGATCAGTCACTATCTCCGCCTCCTACTTCTCCGCCATCTTGCTCCTCCCCCGTAAATGATTTTTTAAAAACAAGTGTTGGCCTGGATTTTGACTCAAGATGGTGCCCCATGTACCTTGGTATTCAGTAAAAGTATTATGAAGTAATGAGCAAGCCTCTAGCCCAAAGCTTGGTATTAAGAGGAAGCCCTTAATACATTTTTCCTGACTTTCTTGCTTGCTATTTTGTTGCATTCTTAACTTGGCATACAAGGAGGATAATGATGTACATAGGGAAAGAAAAACTTTTGCATTAGCTTGATTGCCTCGCCACCTATAGCAGGGTTGAAGGAAATTCATAGAGTTCATCCCTGGTAAACCAGTTCATCCCTGATCATAACATTTCCAAAGAGATCCAAGAGCTGTGCCAGTTCCCAGTAAAATCCAGCACGTGGTTTACTCCAGCTCAGTTAGCCTCTCCATCTCTTCCCAAGTGGGTCAGTTCATGTCCTCCCAGAAGTGGGTGCTAAGACCAAGTTACAAGTGTGAGAGGCTTGTTGTGGGAAATGCCTATGAAAGATGAAAGGGGGCAGACCTAGTCAAGGAAAGCCTCGGACTTGGAAACAATTTTGACATCTATGGAAAAAGAGGGGAAAAGAAGGAGGTTTGGGTAGGAAGGGCCTCAGACCATAGGCTAGCCCGAAGAAAATTTTGACTAGGCCTGTAGGGAGGCCCAATGCAAAGGGTCCTACTTTTGGCAGGAATGGTCTGTCCCTAGGACTTCCCCCTTGCTAGGTCTGACTGGGAGTTGCCCCAGAAGAGTGTGGCCTTGGTGTGAACACCATGTGGATCACAAAGGTGAAATAGTTGGAGGCTGTCAGCTACTGGAACATTTTCTTTAGCAGGGAGGTCTGAAGAATGCACCCCTACACTGCCAGACCATGACACTACGTGCCGCTTCACCACCAACTGCAAGACACTAATCCTAAAAATGACGCTATCCCTAGAACCAGCTTTCTGCTGGCCCCAGAGAGACCATCAGACCTAATCTCATTATGCCTCATATGCCTGTTTACCTCCTGCACTATCGGAAAGTTCAATCTACTAATTGCCCAAAATGTAACACCCATATGGTGTTCCAAATCTTCTAATGAGACTCTTATACTACTTCTGATCCATCCAAACCCTTTCACCTCCTTGTTTGAACTCTCAGAGTGTTGTAAGTTAAATGTCCCTTATGTTCACCTCTTCTGGAAATGTCCTCTTCACTTTGTTTTTCTAACTGAACCTGGCTCATCTCAAAGACGTTTCTTCCTTCTCAAGGAGGTGGTTATATTATTATTTTTGTCTCATATGAATAGATATAGTGGCTATGGAGAGGAGTGGCATAAATTAACCACTTACTCCTCATTTCTTCTTCTGACACATTTCTCCTTCTTCCTTTCTCAAAAAAGCATCTCCTTGAAAGAACCCATCAGAACATTCCCCTACTCACCTTCCTTGTCCTCATCTCTCAACCTCTTGGTCACTCTTTTATTCATTGAAGATTTAGCACTATTTTCCTCTTCACCATCACTTCTGTTATTGTTGGGATATTTACCATTCATTTAGCTAATCTGTCTGATACTCTGACTGCTCAGTTGGATGAATTGTTGCTGTTCACTAAGGCTAGCCTCCTCACTCCACACGGAATCCTTCCCCATGTACTCATGAGAAGGACTCTTGCAATTATCTCCTTTATTCGGCATTCAAAATGTGCCCACTTACCACTGGATTATGTCTTTCTGCTGTTTTATTTCTCATCTTAGTTATGTAGGTAGTAATATTAAATATTTTGTCACCGTAAAGTCCCTGTCTTGACTCACACTTTCCCTAGCTATCACCCTATTTTTCTGCCCCCCATTACAGCAAAATGCCACATTTATGTCTTTATGTTCTCATTTCTCTGTAGCTTTGTAGATGTTCCAATGGCTTTCATTCCATCTACTTTACTAATCACTCATACTGATTTTTCCGAGGTTACTAAGGTCCTCCATGTTGCCAGACTCAACGATGGCTTCTCTTGCCTCATCTTAGTTGAGCCTATGTGAAAAAATTGACATAGTTTACTATCTCCTTGTCTTTGCAATATTTCTTTCACATAGGTGGAGGTTCACCATGCTCACTGACTCTTTCTGCTCAGTCACATTTGCGGGCCCCTTCTTCAGTTTTTGCCAGCTTTTTTGAGATATAATTGACAACACTGTGTAAGTTTAAGATGTACAACATGATGATTCGATGTATGTATATATTGCAAAGTGATTACAGTAAAGTTAGTTAACACATCCATTCCCTGGTGGAGCTATTCTTTTTTTTGTGTGGTTAGAACATTTATGATCTACTGTTTTAGCAAATTTCAATTATACAATATGGTATTATTAACTTATAGTCACATTACTGTATGTTACATCTTCAGAACACATCTTATAACTGGAAGTTTTTACCCTTTCACAAACATCTTCTCATTTCTTTCACTGCCCCCTCCCCACCCCAGCAACCTTCAATCTACTATCTATTTCTGTGAGTTTGATTTTTTTAGATTCCATATGTAAATGAGATTATGGAGTATTTGTCTTTCTCTAACTTATTTCATTTTGCACAGTACCCTCAAGGTCCACCCACGTTGTTGCAAATGGCAGAATTCCCTTCTCTTTTATGATTGAACACTCTTCTATTGTATATATATCCTCCTTCCTTTTTTGGTATTTAAATGTTAGCATGTTCTGGGGATCGATTCTTGGATCTTATGTTTCTCTGTTTACACTGACACTCTAGGTGATCTCATCCATCATCCAGACTTTCCACCGATCATTACAGTCTTACACACAACTGTCTAAGGACGACTCCACCAGATGCATATGATACTTACCATAGCCAAACAGCGTCTTTAGTTTTCTTCCATCCTAACGTGGGTGCACATGGGTGTGCACGCACACATATACACGCACACATACTTGCACCTCCTGTGTTCTTTCCGCCCACAAGAAATGGCAGCACAGTCCTTCAGTTGTCCAGGCCAAAAACCCAGGGCCATGCTTAATTCTTGTCTTTCCTTCACAAACTATATCCTTATGCTTCATCAGTAAATCCAGCTGGTTCTAGCTTCAAATTATACCCTGAATTTGACCTCTTTCAGCCATCATTTTTCTCCTAGACTATTCCAACAGTCTCCTCGCTGCTCTTCCCTTTTCTTGCTTTGACCCTCACTGCTGCTTATTCTCCACATCATAAATGGTGATTCTTTAGAAATTGGAGCACTTTGGGCCCTACAGGGATCACTGTAATCACTCCAAGTAAGTATTGCAATCTAGTTGAAAGCAAAAAGTATTAAATTTAATAAAAGTTTACATTGATCTTTCCATTTCTTTCTTTTTATGTCTTCACCTGTGCCCGTGCTCTCCCTAAAGTCTCCACAGATCTTCCCATTGCCAAACCCACACTCAGCCTTAACTTCTTTGGTCCTGATTTCGCCTTTCCATCTAATATGATTCTTCTGAGTACAGTTGGTTGCTAGATCATTCGTGCCTCACTGTATATGGTTTTTACCTCTTTGTGGCATCTGCGACACTATTTTAACAATTCTTTTTATGTAACAATTTTCTTCTATTAGACTACTAGCTCCTTCTGTGCTCATAGTTTAACTGGGTACCTGCCACGTAGTAGGATGCAATATGTGTTTGAAGAATGATTAAATAAATAATTTGGCAGACAGAGTTTCTGCCTCTATTGTAGGAAGAATATAACCAGTCAGCATGATATTGACTAGTTTCCTGAAAGCAAAAAAAAAGTCCATTTAAGACCAGTCACTAAGGGCACCAAAGGTTGCCATTTCTTTATTAGTGGAATCAGCAAAATGGAAAAGGAAAACACTCATGGGATCTAATCAAGGGTAATGTCTACTTAATGAGAAAATCCCAAGGTTAATCATATATACTTTGGTTATAAAGAAATAAGTATAACCTTTTTAGCCTTTAAAAATAAAGGGCATGAATCTGTTTGTGGACTTTTAACAGCTATTTTCTTATATTCTGTGGCTCCATTAGTAACTTCTGTCTTGGTTTGGGATAAAAATAAACCAAAAAACAAAAGCCGTATGTTCGAAACAACCTTTCATTTCAACATTATTGCTAAACTATAGACTAATTTTCCATTCATTTTTTGAAAACAATGTCTGCCATGTGTAGTAAATAGTATTTTAATCTTTTCTGCAGAAGTGTGAGTGGTGTGCACACTAAGGGGTAATTCTGTAGGAATAGACTTTTAAATTCAATTCAGCACTTTTATCGAGAATGGAGAAGCTTAAAAATTAAGCCAGCAGGCATCCAAAGCCTGAGAGAACACTACTGGATGCATTCTTAATTAGAGCCAATAAAGTGTGTTTTTAGGGAGAGCTTTCCCGCAGAAAGCTCAGTGGTAAAACTCAGAAGAAGCAAATTAAATTCTCTATATTAACTGCTTGGCACACTGCTTCTCAAGGAGTTATTTAGCCCAATATGTGAGTTGACAAAATTTCACTTTCAAAACTACAAATAACCCTGAGATAAAGCACCAACTACTTACATATTTTACCCAAATACAAAACAATCTATACTAATTTCAAGTCGTACTAGGATACTAGCAGAAAAGAGAACACTGGAGCAGTAATGACAAGTTGGAGGACAGATGAAGGATCAAGAATCTCAGATTTTGTTTCCATCACTACTTTTTTTTTTTAAGCGTTAGGCATATTTATATTATGACATGGAATACTTGTGTGACACAGTGCATGTGTTTGTGTGAGCATTAAAATAAGGTCAGGAAGAATGAAACAATAGATTCCAAACTGTCAACAGTGAATCCATCTGGATAGTAGGCTTGCAAATAGGGAGATGAGATGATTCTTTTTAAAAATGTTATCCTTATTTTTATTTTTGAGTGTGTATAGTATACTTTATAATTAAAAAAAAATAAACTTAAAAAAAATAAACTTAAAAAGTTACCAGTTGATTTCTGGAAAATCCTATTTTGGAACTCATTGGCACCAAGCGCAGAAAGCAAATACACAGGTATGGTTCACAGGAGGCTGGACTTCTGAGAGATGCTGAGAACTATATTTCAAATATGGTATAATAAGTAGCATTTTAGTTTTCTTTTTGAAGACATGTTAGTAGTGTGTACAACTCTGTAAACTGCTTACCAAAATATTAAATCAATATGAGCATTTCTTTTTCTCAACTCAGCAATGGAAATATTTTCAAGTCATAAAATACAAATATACCTAATGATTTAAATGTAATCTTATGGGGGTGCCTGGGTGGCTCAGTCATTAGGTGTCTGCCTTCGGCTTGGGTCATGATCCCAGGGTCCTGGGATCGAGCCCCGCATCGGGCTCGGCGAGAGGCCTGCTTCTCCCTCTCCCATTCCCTCTGCTTCTGTTCCCTCTCTCACTGTCTCTCTCTCCATGTCAAGTAAATGGATAAAATCTTTGAAAAGAAAAAAAAAAAGTAAACTCATGTAGACCATTGTGTGATAATTCAGAATATTTTAGACTCTTTTAAGTGTAAAAGGCATTTAGAAATAGATTGAACTGACTTAGTTATTTAAAGGTATGTGTTATATCTCAACCATCCATTGATTCATTCATGCATCCAACAAAAGATTTTTAAAATCTTATTTATGAATTATCAACACTTTGCATATAAAGTGTGCTCTCCTGTCTTGTTAAACATGTGAACGAATGAATAATTACTAGTCACTCATCAAGGCTTATTTTCCTCTAGAGGCTTCCTCAGTCTCCTTCTTGAGGAGGTATATTGAAAAAGTTATTTTAATATACCTCTGCTTCTAACATCGTACTTTGCACTCCAGTGACACTTAATGAATATTTACTTGGGGAAAACCTCAAAACTATTATCAAATGGGGACTATTTAGAGAGGAGAAAGCTGAGGTTCAACAGCATGGAGGTCTTCAAATATATAAAGACTGCCTGTGGGAGATTAGACTAATATTGTTGGAAGTGGGCTTTTTTATTTGTTTGTTGCCATTTGAAGCATTATTAAACAGGGGCATCTGAGTGGCGCAGTCCGTTAAGTGACCGACTCTTGGTTTTGGCTCAGGTGGTGATCTCATGGTTGTGAAATTGAGCCCTGCGTTGGGCTCTGTGCTCAGCACAAGAGTCTGCTGGAGATTCTCTCACCCTCTCCCTCTGTCCCTTCTGCTTCTGCGCTCTCTCTCTCTCTCAAATAAATAAATAAATCTTTAAAAAAGAATGCTTTATTAAACAGCACCTTGCAAGACAACATGCAAATGTAATTGGAGACTTGGATGAGAGGGTCATTTTCTTTTTTTAAATTGAGATAAAATTGGTATGTAACATTATATTAGTTTCAGGTGTACAACATAATTGGATATTTGTATACACTACAAAATGATCACCACAGTGTCTAGTTATCATCTGTCATTGTACAGTTGACCCTATTTGTCCATTTCACCCACCTCTCAACTCTCTTCTCCTCTGATAACCACCAATCTGTTCTCTATATCTATGAGGGTTTTTTTTTTTTGTCTTGTTTTTTAAATTCTACATATAAGTGAAATCATATAGCATTTGTCTTTCTCTGTCTGACTTTATTTTACTTAGCATAATACCCTCAAGGTCTATCCCTGTTATTGAAATGTCAAGATTGCCTTCTTTTTATGGTAATATTCCCTTGTCTATATATTCCACCTCGTTTTTAACCATTCATCCACTGATGGGCACTTAGGTTGTTTACATATCTGGGCTATTGTAAATAAAGTTTAAGTGAACATAGGGGTGCGTATATCTTTTTGAATTTGTGTTTATGTTTTCTTTGGATAAATACCCAAAAGTGGAATAATTGAATTTTATGGTAGTTCCATTTTTAATTTTTTAAGGAACTTCCATACTGTTTTCCATAGAGGCTGCACCAAATTACATTCTCACCAACACTGTACGAGGGCTCCCTTTTCTCTACATCCTTTTCAACAGTTGTTATTTCTTGTTTTGTTTGTTTTTTTATAATAGCCATTCTAACAGGTGTGAGGTGACATCTCATTATGGTTTTGATTTCCATTTCCCTGATAGTTAGTGATCTCGAAGATTTTTTCATGTGCCTGTTGGCCATTTGTATGTTGTTTTTGGGAAAAAGTCTAGATCTGCCCATTTCTTAATTGGATTATTTGACTTTTTGAGTTGTTTGGATTCTTTATATACTTTGGATAGTTATCCCTTATCAGATAAGTCATTTGGAAATATTTTCTCCCATTTGGTAGGTTACTTTTTAACTTTGTTGATGGCTTCTTTTGCTTTCCAGAAGCTTTTTAGTTTGATGTAGTCCTGCTTATTTATTTTTGTTTTCGTTGCCTTTGCTATTAGAGTCAGATCCAAAAAATCAATGTTAAGACTGATGTCAAAATCCTTAACTGCCTATACTTTCTTCTAAGAGTTTGTTTGTTTGTTCGTTTGTTTCAGGTCTTCCATTCAAGTTTTTAATCCATTTTGAGTTAATTTTTGTTTATGGTGTAGGAGGATGATCTAGTTTCATTTTTTTATATGTGGTTGTTCAGTTTTCTTGATACCATTTATTGGGCACTGTCATTTCCCCCCTGTGTATTCTTGGCTCCCTTGTCATAAATTAATTGACCATATATGGTTTTTTTGGGGGGTGCTCTATTATGTTCCACTGACCTATGTGTCTCTTTTTATACTAATACCATACAGTTTTGATTACAATAGCTTTGTAGTATAGTTTGAAATCAGGGAGCATGATATTCCCAGCTGTGTTCTTCTTTCTCAGGGTTGCTTTGGCCATTCAGGGTCTTTTCTGGTTCCATACAAATTTTAGAATTATTTGTTCTACTTGTGTGAAAAGTGCTGTTGGAATTTTGGTAAGGATTGCCCTGAATCTGTAGTGCTTTTTGTTTCATGAGGTAGGCCTGTATCACTATGAGCTTCCCTCTTTCTTCCCTCTTCCCTTTTCCCTGCTTTTACTACATCTCATGATTTTGTATTATTGTATTTCCATTATTATTGTATTTCCATTATTATTATTGTATTTCCATTTTTATTTGTCCCAAGGTCTTTTTTTATTTCCCATTTGATTTCTTCATTGATCCACTTGTTCTGTAACATGTAGTTTAATCTTCACGTTTGTGATTTTTCCAGTTTTCTTTTTGTAATCGATTTCTAGTTTCATACCACTGTGGTCAGAGAAGATGCTTGATATGACTTCAGTCTTCTTAAATTTATTGAGACTTGTTTTGTGGCCTAACGCGTTATCTATTCTGGAGAATCTCCTATGTGCACTTGAGAGTGTGTATTCTGCTGCTTTTGGAAGGAATGTTCTGTATATATCTATTAAGTCCATTTGGTCTAATGTATCATGTAAGATGTCATGGCTGATGTTTCCTTATTGATTTTCTGCCTGGTTGATCTAGCCATTGAAGTAAGTACATTAGTAAATTTCCCTATTATTGTATTCTGTCAATTTCTCTCTTTGTGTGTGTTAATATTTGCTTTATATATTTAGGTGCTCCTACATTGGGTGTATAAACATTCACAAATGTTATATCCTGTTGTTGGATTGACCCTTTTATCATAATGCAGTGCCCTTCTTTGTGTTTCATTACACTCTTTGTTTAAAGTCTATTTTGCCTGATATTCATATAACTACACCAGGTTAATTTTGTTTCCATTTGCATGATATATCTTTTTTCATCCCCCCCACTTTCAGTCCATGTGTGTCCTTAGTTTTGAAATGAGTGTCTTGCAGGTAATATGTAGATGAGTCTTATTTTTTTATCCATTTAGCCATTATGTCTTTTGATTGGGAAAGTTAGTCCATCTACATTTAAAATAATGATTGATAGGTATGTGCTTATTGCCACTTTGTTAATCGTATTCTGGATATTTTTGTAGTTCCTCCTTGTTACTTTCTTCTTCTCTTACTCTCTTCCTTTGTAATTTGTTGCTTTTCTTTAGTGTTTAGTTTAGTTTAGATTCCTTTCTTATTATCTTTTGTTTATTTAACATAGGTTTTTGCTTTGTGGTTACCATGAGGTTCACATATAACAACCTATATATAAAGCAGTCTATTTTAAGTTGATAGCAATTTAAATTAATGCATTCTCAAAACTATATATTTTACTACCCCTCCCTCCATGTTTTGCTTTGATGTCATATTTCACATCTTTTTATGTTGTGTGTCCCTTAACTAATTATATAGTTAATTTCACTATTTTTGTCTTTTAACCTTTATATTAGCTTTATAAGTGGTTAATCCTTTACCTTTATTATATATTTGTCTTTATCAGTGAGATTTTTACTTTCATATGTTTTCTTGTTATTAATTACTGCCTTTTCCTTTCACCTTAAAGAAGTCCCTTTAGTATATATTATAAGGCTGGTTTAGTGGTGATGAACTCCTTCAGCTTTTGCTTATTGGAAAACTATCTTTCAGTTCTGAATAGACAGCCTTCCTGGGAACAGTATTCTTGTTTGGAAGTTTTTTCCTTCAGTGCTTTAAATATATCATGCCACTTTCTCTGGCCTGCAAAATTTCTGTTGAGAAATCAGCTGACAGTCTTAAGTGGGTTCTCTACATGGGAGATGGTGAGTTCAGTGTCTTCCTATGCCACCATTCTGGGCTGCCTCTGAAAACATTTTAATGAGGACTAATGTGTGAAAAGCTCCAGGGAAATTTCAGTTTATGATGTTAAGGATGTTTTATACTGCTTTGCGATATGTGAGTTTCTACTCACCAGAAGAATCTAACAACAGTGAGATAATCTGTTGAACAAGTTGAGGAGAGCATTTCCACATCAGATGTTTGATTGGAGTGGATGGCTTGTATGGTCTTTTCTAACACTAGAATTCTTTGGTTAAATAAATGAAGAACATGTGATTCCCCCAATCCACTTGAGTATAAGCACTGGGTGCTTTTAAACTATGTCTTCCCAGAGCCTTTCTGGAAAGAATTTCTATTTTCCTAAAGCTTGGATAAGTGCAAAACAAAGGAGAAATATTACTTAGAAAAGGCACTAATATTCCCTGATTTCTTATAATAAAACATTTTAAATCTGTCATGCTTTTAGACAGCTCCATATAAAGTTTTAGTTAGTACTACTAAAAAAAAAAAAAAAAATGTATGTGAATGAGGTGGAGAGTAAAGATGGTTTTAGAAGTTCTTTAAGGGAGAAACATGGTAAAAGTCAATTTATACTGGTTTTTCCAGTTTTATAAATGAGTAGTCATATGAATCTAAGAGCTGTTGCTTTATTGCCTTGATGAAAGTGTTTTCCAGATATGCCTCTTTAAGTTCATACATATTAAATGGACAATAAAGAAAAATAATTAGCTTCTACATGAATAGAGAGCTCACAGTCTTTTCAGCATTTCAATCTAATGTTCTGGAGAATTTCACATGAGTTTGGGGTTAACTATTAACCACCAGTCAACTCTCAATGTTTAAGCTATAATTAGTTTGCAAATGATTATAAGCAAAAACTGTTAACTTTTTCTTTTGAAAGGCAATACTAAAGAGGAAATAACATTATTATTTATAACATTCTATTCAAGCTCAATTTCTATGTTAAATTGCCACTGAAGAATTTAAATCGACTGCATTTATGTTTATTGCATAGCATAAACCATGTAAACAGAATAATACCATGTGCTTCAAAATATGTACCTACTAATGTAATAAGTACCTGAAGAAATATCTAATTATGTTTTATGAACTCATAATGGTACCTGTGGTATTTCATTATTTTATTGCTTAAATAATCAATTACCCTTTTTCTCTGAAAATGAAAAAAGAAGGAAAACTGATGCAGTTTCAGTGGAGAGCATTCAAAATTCTAACTAAGTTATTGATATAATGAGGTCAATGAGTAAAATATCACAAAATTAGGGAGAGTTAAGGAAGCCAAGGAGATGTAAATATAAAAGACAATTTTGGAATTCTTCCAAAAGGAAGAAAAATGTAGAAAATTTACAGCAAAGACCAATGCATTAGGAAGGAAAAAGAACTACATGAGTCCCTGTGGTTCTGAATAACTATTACATTGCAGATAGTTTCAGTAAATATACTGAAAACACTTAATAGAGTCAATTACAGAATCAAAAATACATATGAACGATACTGGAAATTTATTGACAGAAATATTTTTATGTCTTATTTTCGTTAGGTTATACATCATTTACTAGTTGTTTTAATCAAAAAACATTGATTTTTTTTCTTTGTGACAAATGAAAAATATGAAAAACATTCCACAGGAGATTTCTGTTTGTAGTTATGATGGAGTAGCTTGTTCCAGATCATTGCTATCACTGAGGACAATGAATAAAGTTGGATTTTTAAAAATCTGTATAAAGACATAAGAGTGCTATTAATGTAATCCAGCTCCAGAGGGGCCAAGATGGTGTAGGAAGGGGAACTGGAGAGACGTGAGCTGAACTTCTGTTGCAACCTCTGTCCCGGGGGCATCTGCTGATTGTGGATAAGGAGCAAAAGGATAAGTATCCAAGGTTTTCTTGGGCAGAGCAGCTGTGTTGAAGGACAGAGTAACCAAGAGAGGCTTGGGTGGTCTTATGGGGCTGGTAAAACATAACTGGAGACTTTGGGGGCCAAGATCCCAGTGAGAAAGGAGGAGTGAACAGCCCGTGATGACTGCTCATTTCCTCTTCAGGATATTTGTTGAATTGGCAAGTGACAAAGGGAAAGGAGACAGGCCTTTCTCAGAATGCCTCTGAGAAAACAAAGCAAGGTATTTCAGAAGCCTGAAGGCACTAACGTGGATAGACTCAGGATTCACCAGCACCCACCAATGTGAAGCCCCCTCCTGGCGTAGACCCTGATAGCAGAGGTGAGCTAGAGGTAAATGGAACTTACCACAATTGCTTCCCAGTTGTGATTCAGTTTTGTCTCAGAGGAAAGGCTGAATCTTTTCTGAAGGAAGATAAAAGATAAAATATGGAGACTATATGTATTTTCTTACAGATTGTACCTGACATTCAGTAAAATATTACTAGATGTGCCAAGATACAGGACTATAACCTGAGATAGAAGAGTATTAAAAAGAGTTTCACAGGAGATTCAGATATTAAGAGTTAGAAGCACAAGTGCTAAAGTAACTGTGACTAATCTGTCCCCAAATAGAAGGAAATAATGGGCAAAACAGATGAGGAGATGGAGGATCTCATCAAAGTCTTAGAATATATAAAAAAGAATTAAATAGAAAATTCAGAATTGAAAAATATAATAACTAAAATTTTTAAAGTCAGTAATAGATGGTTTAAAGAAAAGCCTGCACATGAGAAGACAGGATTAGGGAAGTCAATAGAAACCACACTGAAGCTCGGGAAGAAAAAGAGTGGAAAATTCAGGAAAAAAAGCATCAAAGACATGTTGACTTGGTGAAAAAATTTCTATACATGAAACACAAATCTCAGAAGGAGGAGATAGAGATAATGAGGCAGGAGAATGTTTGAAGAGTTAAAGAATGTGGCAAGGAAGGAAAATTACAGTCTAATTTGTCTCTCAGAATTTATTAAACTGTAGAGATTTGGTTTATACACTTTTCTGTATATATGTTCCCCTTAAATAAACAATTTAAAAAGACCAAATGCATGTCTCATTGCAGCAAAATTTGACATTTTATTCTACTGATCTATTCATCGATGCTACTGAAATTCGTGCCATGTTAGCATTTAACAGAAGAATTGAAACAGAATCACAAAGATTTTTAATTTTTTATTTTCTTACTGAAAAATTATTTGTTTAAAATTTTACAGTATAAAAAGTAGAAAGTAGAAATCGAACAACTCCCTGTAAAATCCTATTTTGTGTGTCTGTATGCATTTATATTTTTTGAAACAAAAATAGGATCAAATTACATATGATGTCTAAATTACATATTTTGCATTAAAAATGTATCCTGCATATCTAGTCACATACTTACTTCAGTTTTATCAGTAGATACATAATATTCCGTAACAATTTGGATTGAAACTATTTTTCCAAAAAACATTTCTTCTTATGAAAAAAAACTGCCGTTTTCTCAAGGGAGGTAAATATATTCTCCATCTTCCTGGATGTTTTTACTTCCTTGTAAATGTGATTTGGGGGTAGTTTTTCCTTGGTGGCAATAGCACACTTAGTTTTTCATCCATTCAAGTATATTTATTTATTATTAGCTCCCTTGTATATCTCAGGCACTGTGCTAGGTAGTGAAGATAAGAGTAAATGGAAAGACGTATTTGTTGCCCTCATGAAATTTCTGTCTAATGGGAACACATTCCTTGGGCTGTGCTTGTGTATAGCAAGATCCAGGGTAAGGAGGGGTGATATTGGGAAGGCATTCCCTAAAGAAGACTCAGAGTTTAAGTTTTCATGGGAATTGGGACAGGGGATGAGTATGTGTAGGCTGGGAGAGATGATTAGATTCAGCAAAAGCTATTTCCTATAATCTCAAAGCCTCCTCCAGTAAAATCTCAAAATTTCTGGAAATGTAAGGTGCCAGTGTACATACATTGTTCTCTCATAGAAACTTTACTGACTGTATAAACTGGTGAATGATTTATACATAATAAGGATATAAATGTCATTTGGATAAACATGTTCTTTTTTCTTCAAAGGATTTTGGAGCGTTTATTGATCAAGAGTCATAAGAACATGACGTCCTAAATCAAAAATTTATTTAAAAGTCTGATTTAAGACAACCTGTTTTGAGAATAAAATTTCCAAATATCCCCTTATTTTAAAATGTACAATATTGTAGTCCATGAGGAAAATGCAAGTGAGAAAAGTAGAACACTTATGAATAAAAGGCGGGGCTCCCCGACCTGCATTCCCGGCGATTGTGGTGCCTGTCCAATACCCCGGGCTGTGAGTGCTGCCCGGAGGCTGGCGGGGGGCGGGGTGTGTGTGTGTGGGGGGGGGGGGCGGCTCCCCCAGGCAGTGAGCCGCAGTAGAGCTCCGTGTGGCAGGCCTTCGCAGGACCAGGACCCGGTATAACCGCATGACAGCTCAACCCACAAAAGGAGACCATCTCAAGCATTTTCTTATCTTTTCCCAAGAGAGAAAGCTTGAATAGTGAAATGCCTTTACTTAGAGTTGGGGAGACGCCAGTATTTAGCTGAAGGTCAAACAAGCCTGCAGAATGGTGCCCCAGAAAGTGTTGAACAAGCCCCTTCAGGAAGCCATCATAATAGAGCAGATGCTCCATCACTTTCTGTTTCAGGGCTGGGAATGAGAAACGGCAATGCAGGGAGGAAGGGAGACCAGAAATAAGATAAAACTGCTAAGTAAGAGGAGAATTTGTCTATGACACCTAAGATGCATTCTTTGATCATTTATCCCCTATAAAGTCAATGAGATTTTAAATAAACAATTCAGTGTGTGTTTGACAGTGTGTTTGCACTTCCTATAAATTAGATGGTGGAGACCTATATAGTAAGTTAGTACTAGAGTTGTTACCATGACTTTTTTATTTTACCATTACTTTTTTAAAAGCCAATTAGCTTGGTGATGATTTGTTTTGTCCTTTAGTCTACTGAAATGGTGAATTATATTAATTTTCAAATGCTAAACCAACCTAGCATTGCTGGTGTAAATTCCACTTGGTCATGATATATTATTCTACATATTGCTGGATTTGATTTGCTAATATTTTATTGAATATTTTTCACCCATTCATGAGGGATATTGGTCTATGGTTTTCTTGTAACTGTGTTACCAGTGTAATGCTGGTCCCATAAACTAATTGGCAAGTGTTCTCTTATTTTCTGGAAGAATTTAAATGGAATCAGTATTATTTCTTCTTTAAATATTTGACATACTCTATTAAGTATTTATGCTGAAGTAAAAGCCGTTTGACTTGGAGCTTTTTGTGTTGCAGAGTTTTCAAGTATGAGTTTAATTTCTTTAATATAGGAATGTCTTTTTTGGATTATCTTTTGTGTGTGTGTGTGTGAGCTTTAGTAGTTTGTGTCTTTCAAGGAATTTGCCAGTTTCATCTAAATTGGTAAATTCATGCACATATAAAAGCTATTTGTAATATTTTCTTATCCTTTTAATATCTGTGGGAGTCTTTGTTGAGGTCTTCTCTTTTATTCTTTATGTTAGTCACTTGTGTCTTTGTTTCTGGCTGGAGGTTTATCAATTTTATTGATTTTTTTTTTTCAAAAGCCAGCTTTTGCTTTTATTTATTACTAAACTTTTCTCTTTCCAATTTCACTGATTTCTGCTCTATTATTATTTCCTTCTGTCTTCTTGCTCTGGGTTTAATTTATTGCCATTTTCTACCCTATCTAGGGTTGTTACATTTTCTTTTATCATTTGCATTGCACCTCTTGATCTCTAGTAATGTTCCCTGTTCTAGAGAATGTTGATTGTTTTTGCTATTGGTGTTGTTTCCGCAAGTTATCAATCTGTTTATCTTAGTTTTCTTACACTTTCTCTGTGGGAGGTGCTTCCCATCCAGTTCATTGCTCTGATGCCTTGGGCCTGTTCTACACATGCGCCTCTCAGATGTCCTGTGATTTGAGATGTGGTTGGAATCTTAGCTCTATTCTTAAAGCCTATGCTTTTGCTATTTAGGTCTCTCTCACACCTGCAGGCTCAGAGGTGAGTCTGAGAGTGATCTTCAGAATTAGCGTATCCCCTGCTTTAGGTGTCGCCTTTCTCAAATTCCCCCCACATTCTCCAACCTGCCAGGCTCTTTATTTCATTCCTCTGGCCAGAAATATGGTGCTTCTATTGAAGTTTTAGCCGCCTGAATTACTGCTCAGCCACAGTTGAGCAACCACAGAAAAGTTGGTTTTCTTTTCCAACTTCTGACTTTCTCTCCAATCCAATCCAATGTGTACTTTTCAGAGTCCTCAGGTAGCTGCTTTCTGTGTTTTGGTAAGTGGGTTTACTTGTAATCAGAGGATAATATAGTGGAGTCTCCTTATCATGTTGGAGGAGAACCTCTACTTCCTGCGAAGTAGGCTGAAAATGCTTTGTTACTATAGATCATCAAGAAAATGGAAAAGCCTTCCAGAGTTGAAGAGGATTGAGAAAAATCAGGAGCTGTGGAAAGCCATATGGGCAAGAAAAAAAGAAGATACAAGCAGGGCTTTGCCTTTAACTGCTTTTTCCTATTTTCTGCCCCCCCCCCCCAGCTCTGAGGAAGTTTACTGATTTTTGCCTGTAAAACTATTTGAAGAAACTCTGAACCCAGTATTTTCACAAAGGGTATAAATCTATTCTTTTACAAAGTCTGTTGCCCAAATTTGAAATTGTTCACTCAATTGGTATATTGCCCCTGCAGGAGTACTCTTTCATTCTTAGGGTGGGAATTGATTTTTCTTCTCTTATTTTGTCATGTGAGACTACTAAGTCTATTACAACCTCAGAATTTTCACACATTATTTAAAAACCTGTTCACAATGTGAGAAGGTCTTGCATAGGCTTGCCTATACCAATGTGTAAAAACTTCCAGCTGCCTTTGAAATTGTGAAGACAGCTATGTTCCTCATTAAGGGTACAGATTAATGTCTGAGGAAAGCAGGAACTTTCTACCAACATTTTCCAAAATTTTTAATTTTTCTTTATTTAAAGCGACTTTACCCTAACCTCTAAGTTTATGCATGCAAATTAGTGGGCTTTTTCTATCCATAATTATAATATTTGCTTACAAAAAATACACGTAGGCCTTTCAAATTAGTGAGTTTACCTTGTTGAAGTTTTTGATTTATATGAATTAGTGCTTTTTGAATAAGCAAATCTAAGTATTTATACTCAAATACTTGTTTGCACAAATCCTGCATACGTTAAAGTTAGATGACCATTTAAGGACTGATTTTGAATTCCTTTATCAGTTCTAACACTTTTTTAGTGGAGTCTTTCAGGTTTTCTACATAGAGTACCATGTTGTCTGTGAAGAGTGAACGTTTGACTTCTTCCTTGCTGGTTTGGATGCCTTTTATTTCTTTCTGTTGTCTGAGTGCTGAGGCTGGGATTTCCAGTACTACATTCAATAACGGTGAAGAGAGTGGACATCCTGCCTTGTTCCTGACGGAAAAACTCTCCCTTTTCCCCATTGAGGATGATACGAGCTGTGGGTCTTTTTTTTTTTTTTTTTAAGATTTTATTTATTTATTTGTCAGAGAGAGATACAGAGAGAGCACAAGCAGGCAGAGTGGCAGGCAGAGGCAGAGAGAGAAGCAGGCTCCCCACTTGAGCAAGGAGCCCGATGTGGGACTCGATCCCAGGACCCCGGGATCATGACCTGAGCCACAGGCAGCGGCTTAACCAACTGAGCCACCCAGGCGTCCCAAGCTGCGGGTCTTTAATTAAAATATGAACTGGTTGATCTGTACTTTCAGATTTAGCTTTGCCACATTCAAGTCTACGTTCTATTCAGTTACTTGCTCCCTCCCTTCAGTCCCCCCTTCCTTCGACCGTCCACTTTCAGTATGGGTGGACTATTTAAACCTTTCTTTTTCTGTTAGTGAAATAAATCGAAATGTCCAAAAAGGAAAATAAAAAATAAAGTATGCTGGCGTTTTCTTTTTTTTTTAAAGATTGATTTATTTATTTTAGAGAGAGGGAGAGACAGAGAGAGAATGTGCGAGCAGAGGAAGGGGCAGAGCGAGAGAATCTTCAAGCTGACTCCCTGCTGAGTCTGAGACTGAGAGCCGGTCTCACAAACTGTGAGATCATGACCTCAGTGGAAGCCAAGTCAGATGCTTAACTAACTGAGCCACCCAGGTACCCCAATGCTGGCATTTTTATAGCGTAATTCGTGAACTGGGCTTGTATGAACACTGTATAGATGAGAATCCACAGAAAGAAGGCTGAGAAGATGCACTGATCTCCTGTCTTCTCAAAAGGGTATGTCTGGGCACAGATGGCCATATCCTGGGGATAGAATTTAGGAAGGGCCCCACCCTCCCTTGCTGTACATTTTTACAGAGCAAGTGTGAAAGTTGCCTTGTCACTGGAGACATAGACTGAGATAGACTGCCCAGTAGTCTGGGCTATAGTGCTAGTTGCTGATAACATTTATTGGAGACTTTGGGGGTAGTTGAGGTCATGTCCAGCCTCTCCTTCTAGGGGAAAGGCAGCCCCCAGTCCCAGATGGCTGGTTGCCATGGAACTCAGAGAGAGCTCTAAGAGGCTTTAGACATTCCTGCTTATTCTTCCGTATCTATTTTCAATACACATATAATTTTTTGATAATTCTGGATTTACAGGAAAGTTGCAAAGTTAGTTGCTAAAAACAGAATAAACACGACACCCCAGAATTCATCAGTTGAACCCTTAATCCCCAATGTGATAGTATTTAGAGATGGGGCCTTTGGGAAGTGACTAGGTGTGCACCCTTATAAGAAAGTCCCTAAGAGTTCCCTCACCTTTTCCACCATGGGAGGATATGGTGAAAAAATGGCTATCTATGAATGTGGAAATGGGTCCTCACCAGATACCAAACCTGCTGGCACTTTGATTTTGGACTTGTCAGCCTCCAGAACTGTGAGAATCATATATCGTTGTTTAAACTACCCAGTCTATGGTATTTTTGTTATAGCATCAGAAACAGACTAAGACGACAATACAGAGGATTCCTATGCATTCTTCACTCAGTTTCCCCTAATATTAACATTACCATGATATATTTGTCAAAGTGAAGAAATTAATTCCTATTAGCTGAACTTCAAAGTGTAATCAGATTTTGTCAGTTTTTCCACAAATATTTTGTTCTGTCCCAGGATCCAATCCAGGATACTATATTGCATTTAGTTGTGTCTATTTTTAGGGTAGAAGGATGAACACTGTGGCCATATGTCACTGAAAATGCTTTGATCGTAACCTCTTTGAATGTAGTCATAAGTAAAACTGTATGTAAAAATGAAATGATTGGAAAATTCAGGGAGGAATATGCTGTGTTGACACTTCTCTTTACAGATTTATCCACTCAACAGTACCAGGTCTTGATCAGAATTATTGGAGGTCAGGGAGTTGTCTTTATACCATCCATGTGCTTAGCACAGCGCCTTGTGCACTGGAGACATGCAGAACATGTTATGAAGTTAACGAACAAATTAATGTCACTCCCTGAAGTTCACTCATCATAACCTAGCCTAATGTGTCAGCCTATCAGTACTAGTTTATTTTTAGAATTCACATGGTGTCCCGATGAATCTGTAGTTTCACAACAATATGGATTCTTACGGAAAAATAGAATATATTCCATCCCGTTTGCTAATAAACTACGACTTGACCCGTTATTCATACACCATCTAGATTCTGCTGCACGTTACCATTCATTACTACTACCTCTTCCTTTTATTTATTTATTTATTTAAGAAAAATTAACGTGTTCAGTGAGACTTCAAGCAAATGGATGTTCAGGAGGTTTTACTTGGCCTCTCCACTTCAATGAATGAGGTTTGCTTATAGAGGTCCAACGAGTTAAGTTACAAACCTGAAGAGATGACAGGTGAAGTAAGTTAGGATGATCGAAAGTAGTACTAAAATCTCTTTCTGATAACTAGGTATGTATATTTATAAATGGTGCTGCTGACACTTCCCAAGGACAAAGATGCACACACACACAGCGTCTCCAAATCAACTAATCTGTCAACACATTTTGAAAGAAGCTTTTAGAACGAGGGGCGCCTGGGTGGCTCAGTGGGTTAAGCCTCTGCCTTCGGCTCAGGTCATGATCCCAGGGTCCTGGGATCGAGCCCCACATCAGGCTCCCTGCTGAATGGGGAGTCTGCTTTCCCCCCCACCCCCCACTCCTTCCCCTGGCTTGTGGTCTCTCTCTCTCTTTCTGTCAAGTAAGTGAATAAAAAAAGAAATCTTTAAAAAAATAAAAAGTGAAAGAATGATAAAAAGGCTTTTATTGTGTGCATCTGAAAAATCCTACAGCTCAAATTGAGACAGAACTTAAATTCCACCCAGGCTGTCAATGTTTTCCTGAACTGGCTAGAGACAGTGAAATAATATTTAACATATATATCAAGGTACCCAGCACACAGTAGGAATTCAAATGATATTAGCTCTATTTTTCTTTTTCTTTATCCCCTTACCTCTGCCCCAGTAGAATTTAATGTTTTTAAGTGGGTGGACATTATGAGACATTTATGTTGCCTGTTTTCTTTGCTAGAAAGCACACAATGTATTTAAAAGTTAGATCATGATCCATGTTTGTTCTTTTGGCATCTGGTATTTAAGGCAATTTCAGTTTCCACTCCAATTTTCTTCATCAAATGTTCCTACCAATTGAATTTCGCTTGTTCTTTTTAAAAGGAGAAACATGAAACACAGAGAGGGATCATTTTATAGTTTCAAAGCCAGCGGGGTCAACCAGGAGAGCTCATAATTGAAATCTAAAATGTATGTTTTTTCTTCATTGCAAGCAAAAAAGAAGAGAAGAGGCCATGACCTAAACCACTAGCCCTTCTGTTGATGGAGAATGGTAGACACGGTAGCAATTACTAGAGCAAGTTTCAAGTCTGGGATGTGGGGGAAGGCCTACAGACACTTAACTAGGGAAATAAGTCATTCAAGAAGTTTCCTTTTCCTAACACTGCGCCCAGTGACTTAAGTTTTTATTTTGAAATATACAGAATAAATGTAGCCCATAAGTTGGGTCACTGACCAACCAGTGGTCAAAATATTGCAAACGATAAAGTTAAAGACATGCAATGTGATTCTCAGCCTTCAGAATAGGGGATTCTGGCCCCTAAATGCACAGTTGACTAATGGCCCATCTCCATGTCCAGCCCTTCCCATGTGCAGAAACCTGCCTCTCTTTGAATTTGAGGCCATATCTTCAGTAGTGTCACACTGAATACTGGTATTTCCATGTGAGAGTCCCTTAGGCATCTCAAATTTACTGTATACAAAAATGAATTCAATTCAGAGATAGTATCAGCCTTTAGAGAAGACCTTTTATGCATCACCTGTTATGCCGAGGATGCCTGCATACATGATCTAGTTCCATATCTGAGATACCATGTCATGCTCCTGTAGCGGCACTGGTCGTGGCAGTAAATATGGAGGCGGTGAGAAAAGCATCAGTTAAGCATCTTGGAATGTTCCATCTGTGGTCCACTGCCTCTGCAGAGGATTCATGGATCACAATGGTGACTACTGGCCATCTTCCGCCTTTGCAAAGCAGTCCCATGGAGGAAATGGGAGGTCTTCATCTTTGTCCCTTGGCCATCCCCAGACAAACTGTAAGTACCTTGCAGTCAGCAGGAAAATAACTCAATCTAGCTCTCCATTTTCAGTGTGGCTTCTTTGATGAATGATACAATTATAAAAAGGGCCAGAAATACTCAAACTCAGTGCTGCAAATTCTGAGCCCAACAAACACCCGGAGGCCATCTCTCAAGTCTGAGGCTATTTGTTCGATGCTTTTTGCTCCTTATCTGTTCCTCCTGCTGCTGTTTCTTTTGGCTTCTTTCTTACCTGTTGATCACACGTTGGCCTTTCTGATGCTGGACACAGCCCTGTAGCTAATTTCAGATGTTATTTCCCCTTCTCTGACTACAAAGTTACCAAATGTTCTGTTTCAAAAAACACTGGCCAGGAATACGTCTGGTTATCTATCATTTGCTCACACATGCAGCTTGTAATACCTCCATTCTCTCTGTATAGACCTTATTTTCACACATTATGACCTACTGGCTCAAAGAATAGAAGGGGGTAGATGCAGGTGCAGGAGAAAAAAAAAAAAAAAACCCAGAAAAAGGTAGAGACACGATTTGATGTAGCCCTGAGCATGTTACCATGAAATTAAAATTGTACGTCTACAGGAGCTGTAGAATTTTTCCAAAGCAGGATTCTGGTCTACCACCCTACAGTCATCTGTGATGTGGCTGAGGTTAGTTAGATAGAGCTAGGAGGAGTGGAACAGATTAACATTTGTTGAACATCTGCTACAGCTCCATTATTTCCTAGACTGTCCTTAAGAATGTCTGACTGGTGAGAGTGGTTATTCGATCTGAGATTATCACCTAAAACATCTATGAGAGTAAGTGTCTATGCGTTGGAAAGTTGATACCCTAGGTTAGAATGCTATTTGTTTTTTTTAACAAGTGCTATACAAACATTTCTAAAGGGATGGAGTCTTTTTTTCCTCAAATTGAATAGTAATAATTACAAAATAAATACCACTGGGCATGTGTGTTTTGGACATCGTTAGAGTAAAGACAGGCTGATTCCTGTCCTCTCTTCTTGGAGGGCCCTGAAATAATACCCCAGGACCCTGGAGCTTTGTGGACCACGAGACGACTGTATGGTCTGGTGGAAAGAGAACAACTCTCAAGTTAGATGGACTGGGAGTTTTAATTCCAGTTCTGCCGATACTACCTCCTGATCTCAGCAATTTATTTAATTTACCTGAGCATCAGTTTTCTCAACTTCCAACAAAATAGGGGGAAATACTATATATATTTCAACAGATAGTTCTAAGAAGTGAATGTGATATGTATTGATGTGGCACAGAGTAGTTATTTAACAGATGTTAGTTGTCTTTCTCTCTTCCTTGAATTAAAGTCCTTCCTTAGGTTAGAATTAAAGGAGGAACCTTTGTTACAATGTAGGGATGGTATTGGGAATGAGATTTTGAGCACTGCCTTGGACTTTCTTCCATGGATGATGACTGGTTTAGATAGGATTAGAGAGCTGGCCTAGAGAAGATAAGAGTGCGAGCTGGTCACTAGGTGAGAAATGGGAAGAGGGCAGCTGCATGACAGGGAGAGATAGCTAATGGGAACCAATTGAGCTTAAGTCCTGAGACGGTCTCCTTATATTATGAGGTATGGAGGACAGTGAAAAGTATCTGGACCAAAAAAGGAACATTACTGATTGACATCCAAGGGAAGGGGTCCTGATTAGATTGTAAATCATAGATTTCCAAGATAAATGTCACTACTTCACATTGGATAGCAAAGGGATAGACCAGCTTTATCATGGAATCATAGAACTTCTGAACTGGCAGGGAGTTTATCTTTCTTCTGGTCTATCTGTCTTGGATTATAGAGGAGGAAACAGAGGCTTCGAGGTGAAGGGTTACAGCCTGATGGGTTTCCTAAGCAATGTATTGCCTGCTCCTCCAGATTTTCCTCTTATTTCCAGGTCAGACAGCATACAAGTCCATAGTCTCCCTTAGCAACTTGTTATAGTGTGCGTGGTCCAGAATAAAATTCTCAAATAAGAAATTCTGTTTTACATATATTTAAATCTCAACTACTAAACATATTTGCTGATCTTTTCTAAAAGCCACTCTACCTATAATAACTTCCTTAGATAAATTTAGTGGTATGTTAAATGCAATAAACCCTTACACATGAGGAGCAAATACATATAGATAGAAAGAGGAGTTTTGATAAGGAATACTATCACGTTTCAGACCCCTTGCCAAAGAGGGGCCATAGCAGCCTGGTCAGGAGCAGGACATTTAAATACATCCCCAAATTTAGATATACTTCAGTTACAGTCAAGGAATGTATTCTGGCTAAGGCAGAAAAAGCACAGAGGCTACATGAAGAGTTTTAGAAGAGACTTGAAATTTTTTTTAAAAAGTCATGTGAAATAAAAATACTTGGGTATAAAAACCACAGAGATTTAAAAATCATGCCTGTTATAGTTTGAAGAAGCAAATAATAACGTGGAGGGACGGGGGTTGGTAGCACATTGATGTGATTACTACCTTCTAGGGGGGGCTCTGGAGAACATATTCTGTAGTAAAACTCATAAGCAGCTAATGCACAAATCAGATGTCACTTTACTAAATTTTTTGGTAAAAAATATAATTGTCACAGGGGCAAGAAAACTTAAGCTTGTATGACGTATGCATATTCTCCACGTGGGTAGTCTATACTTTATGCCTAAAAACTGAATAATAACTAGAAAGTGACTGTGAGAGCATACAGTCACTATGAAAGTTATTTGGGTGATCTTAATGGCAGTTTCATCAAGCTATGACAATCTGATGAATCCATCTCTCTCCTATAGTGTTAGTCTCAATTTTGACCTGATATCTATATTCATAGGTAAGGGACCATTTTTCCTGGAGGGTGCTAGAAACACGCTCTCAATATTAGTGTTGTAAACTCTTAAAAGTAGAACATTTCCTTTATGATCGATATACATATATATTCCCTTCTCATTCATTGATCCAAAAAGTATTTAATGAATACCTACAACTTGTCAGGCATTGTGCTCATGCTGGGCATAAAAAAGGGGAGCAAGAGAAACATAGCCCTATGGAGATTAAAGTCTCCTGCTGTACAGAGATTAAGGTCTAGATCTTAATTGACATTGAAGTAATACAACAAAGTTGTGACCACAGAGTATAAATAATGATATAGTAGAGGAAATTCAGGGTACTGTGGAAGCCAGTAAGAGGGACATCTGAGACTGGGGGAGTTTTCCTGTAGGAAGTGGTATCTTACTCAGGACTTGAAGGTTTTGTAGAGGTAATTTGGCAATATTATGCCAAAAGTTTAAAGCTATGTCTGTATTTGACACTGTAATTTTAGATATTTATTCTAAAGAAATAATTGTAGATGTGTAAAAAGATATAAAACATCTCGGTCTTGGTTTTATAAAGAGAAAAATTGGAAATAACAGAAATGGTTAAACAAATCATTATATATATATAATGAAAGACAGACTGCACAGCTAATACAAATATAATTGTCAGAATATCTAATGTCTAAGTCAGGAGTTAGCAAGCTACAGCCAGATTATGGCAATGGCCTGCCACCTGCTTTGTTTTTTTAAATTTTTAATTTTGCAATAACTATGGATTCATAGGGAGTTGCTAAGATAGTACAGCAAAGTCCTGTGTATCCTTCGCCTGACATCCTTTGCTGGTTACAGCTTACATACAACTATAATACAAGGTCAAAACTGAGAATTGACATTATTAGTACAGTGCGTGTGTAGATTCCTATAATCATGACCACGATCAAGATATAGAACTATGCCATTATCCAAAGAAATCCCTTGTCCTATTCTTTTATAGTCATACCCACCCCTTCTCCCTTACCATTTCCAAACCTTACTCTTCATCTCTGTAATTTTGTCATCTTGGAGAATGTTACATAAGTAAAATCATAACTTTTGAAATTGGCTTTTTTTTTTCACTCAGCATCATGTCCTTGGATGCATCTAAATTTTACATGTATTAGCAGTTCAGTTCTTTTTTAGTGCTCAATAATATTCTATAATACGGAATATGACATTTTGTTTAACCATTCACCTGTCGAAGGACTTTATGTTCGTATCCTGTTTTTGACTGTTACAAATAAAACTGCTGTGACTGTTTGTGTGTAGGTTTTTGTGTGGACATAAGTTTTTATTTCTCTGGGATAAATGCCTAGAGATGTGATTGCTAGGCGGATGGTAAGTGTATGTTTAGCTGTTTAAATAACTGCTAAGCGCCTATACCATTATATAATTCCCTGAACAATGTGTAAGAGATCCAGTTGCTCTGCATCCTTGCCAGCATTTGGTATTGTTATTATTTTTTTATTTTAGCTGTTGCAATAGGTCTGTAGTAATATCTAATCAGGTGAGATTTTTGTCAGATACATAGTTTGCACTACCCATGGTTTTGATTTCTGCAGCTATAAAACATGTCTTAAAATTGGACAGAATGATTCCTCCCACTATACCCTTCTCTGAACATTGTTTTAGCTTTTCTGGTTCTTTGTCTCTTCATATAAATTTTAGAATAATTTTATCTATATCTGCAAAAAGAATTATGCTGGGACTATGATGGGAGTTATGTTAAACCTGCACATCAACTTAGGGAGCATTGAGATCTTTACTATGTTGAGTCTTTCAGTTCATGAACACAATATGTCTACTACCCGTTTTTGTAAATAAAGTTTTCTGGGAACACTGTCATGCCTATTCATTTACATACCATCATTTACATATTGTACATATTTACATATTGCTTTCTTGCTGTCACGGTGGAGTCAAATAGTTGTGACAAAGACTGGCCCGAAAGCCTTAAATATTTACTCTCTGACCCTTCCCAGAAAAATTTGCCAACCTCTGGACCAGATAAATGTTTTCCTATACTGTCAAGTGAAAAGAGCATATTACAAGACAGTATAAATGGTATGGTACCATTTTAATTTTAAATATCAGTTTTAATCACACTTACGTGTATATCTATGCAAAGTAAGATGACAGAAAGAATATAAAACAAAATTTTAACCTTGGTTCTCTCAGGAAAGTAGTATTAATGGTGATTTCTAAAAATTTTCTTTGTGGGTCTGTCTTCCACTTTCTATCCTGGCTAGCTAAAAGGAATTTACCAAGGTAAGGAAGGATTCTCCTTTCAAATCTCTCTCACCAATCTTATAAGACTTTTTCTTTTCAGGTTTAAAGAGACTTTGAAATTATAAAAGATATGACAATCAGTTGTTTATGTTAGAGATAGTGAATGATGCTTTTCCAAAATGCCTTTTCAAAGCATGGATTTAAGCATACCCAACTAAGGTTGATAAACACAAATAAGAAAATGCCATAGACATTAAGAGTCTTAATTCTTGGCTTATTTTCGATAATAGCAATGGAGTGAGTTTAAGCTCAATAAATAAACACTTAAGGTTTATTTACCGGTAACTGCATGCAAATGCAACATACTTAAGCCTGAACGTCAAGATGAACAAATTGGTTACTGCTAAATGACCATTTCAAATTATGGATACTGGCAAAGTGAACACTTGCATTTTTGCTGCTTTAACTGTCTGTTAACTATTACTGATGGCAGGTTAACATAGATATAGACAGATCCAATAGCAAGTCACACCATGAGAGTAAGCTGCTATTTGAGAAACTGAGTGTATGGCATAAAATAGAGTAATTATAGCTATGCTTTCATCAGGAAAGGGCTCTGATAGGGTCATGAAAGACCAAAGAGGTGTTTGGAAGGGACACAGGAAACTGACGGTTTAGTAACCTACTTCACAAAGTCACAATGCACCTCAGGTGACTCCACTCTGTTCCTGCAGTGATTATTTCTTAAACCCTAAGCTTGATTTTAACTGTATTCTGCATCTACTCTGCAAGTATTCATTTATATGGTATGAGTTAAAATAAATTCACATTAATAACTCTAGGAATTATACATTAATAGTACCCTCTTCATAACCACTGAAGAAAGTTTGTATGGGGAAAAGATATGCAATTCTAAAAGGCTCTGATCCTACTCAGAAACAGGCAGAAATTTTCTTAAATGAAAACATGTTTATTATATAAAGGCTGCAGATGCTCAGAACAGCTTGTCATCCCTTTGCTTTTAGGTGAGGCCCACACAGCACTAAGAACAGCAGAGATCTGGCAATTTTCTAATTAAACATGATCAATATTGACAACCAAACGGCATCATTCTGGCCATGGAGTAGATTTTTGGGTCACAATTATCCTATTTGTCTGTCTACATTGCTCACATTAACTGGATAAATTGGCTGATCAAATCTCCATTTCTGTAATACCAGCCCGAAGGAGAGAGGTTTAGGGATTTGCATAACAGTAGAGAATGAATAAAAGTTGTCTATTCGTTCATCCATTCTTTTAACAAAGGTTGATGACTGCTCACTTCTACTGTGCTTGGTATATGGAGATTACAGTAATGGGGGAGGCATGGATCCTTCTCCACAAGAAGCTTAGAAATTATGATAAAAAAATAGGATGCATAATCATGAAGGTGTAAGGCAGATATGTCATCAGAAATATATAAATGCAGTACTGTAGGAATTTATGGGATTAGGACATTATTTCCATCTGAGGGGATTAGAAAAGAGCTTTCTGGAGGAAGTGACCTTGGACAGGGACTTAAGGCAGGATGTAGGTAAGGCAAAGACACAAGTAGGGATGCAGAATAATTAACTAGAGTAAACTTAAGAGAGGGGGAAATTAATGTAAGGTTTCTGGGGTGTTTTGGGGAACTCAATGGCAGACATGGAGCCAGGCCTCAGGGAGAGATTGGTGTCAAGGCTGGGAAGCCATCAGGAACTCAAAGTTCTTTTACTTTGACTTCATTTTTTTTCTCTATAGACTTGCTTTCTTTGCTTCTCCATTCACACAGTGGACTATAGCCACTCCTAACTCTTTAATTAAAAGACATCAGAGGGGGGCTCCTGGGTGGCTCAGTCAGTTAAGCATCCGACTCCTGATTTTGGTTCAGGTCATGATCTCAGGGTTGTGAGATCGAGCCCTGCATTGGGCTCTGCTCTGGGCCTGGAACTTGCTTAAGATTCTCTCTCTCCCTCTGCCCCTCCCCTACTTCCCACCTCAAGCACGCGTGCCTGCTCTCTCTCAACTAACTAACTAACTAACTAATTAACTAACTAACTAATAGAAGCAAAGAGAATCTTCTTGCCCTGCATTTATATCAGTCTCATGAACCACAGCAAGGAGAGTGAAGTCACAAATAAATATAGCTTCCAGGGGAAGATCTGGAAGTTCCTCACTAAGGGGAGATAACTTGCATGCTGGTCAGGTGTTCCCTAATGGGGATGTACTGTAGGATGTGTGGGGATTTGTAGAACAGTGCAATTGAAGTACAGATTTGGAAGGGCTGTTGAGGAAAAATAATGAAGGACTTTGGGGAATCACTGAGAAGAGTAGTAATATAAAATGAATGCTCTGGATAAATTAATTTGACTGCACTGAGTATGATAAAATGAAGTATAGATTTCCTTTTGTCTTATTTTTGTATCCATCGATCTCGCTGCATTATGTGCACCTCTGTAAGCCACTTTAACGTCCTTGGAAACAAGATGAAAGATGATACAATAATTGTCAATATTTTAAAAAAGAGTACGGGTGATAGGTAATAAAAATTCAACTTAGAATTTGTGTTATCCACTAATTTGTTCTGTGATTATTCATTGTCACTAAACCATTCTGGGTTCAATTTTTCTAGTTTTAGAAAAATGTGAGTTTCAACTAGAAAAATGACTCTGTGTGCCCTTCATTCCACATGCCCCATCCAGATAGTATTAAAGTTCTTGGCTCTTTCCCTCTGAGCTTGGACTGGACATCAGAATCTTTCTCCATTCTCTAGGCAGCTCATAAACACCAATCCACTGCAGGTATCATTGGAGGCCAAAATATTTGCCATCTCTCGACTACAATTCTAAAGTGCTGGGTTTTCATAATATCACAGGAAGCAGATGGAACTTTTTGCCCACTCCCTTGTTTTACAGACGAGAAAACTGACACCTAGAAAGAGTGACTGGTATAACATCACACAAGCTACTAAGTTATAGCCTGAGATCAGATTTTTCTTTTAGTAATTTTAATGAAAAATTGTCTTTGTGGTTATAATCCTTCCTCTGTGTGATCATTGAGCTTTGATTTGGAATTGTTCTTTTAAATAATGCAATTGAGTTACTGAGGGTTTTTTGTTTTTTTTTTAGTTTTATATTTTCTAACAAACTGATGAGACATAACTACGTGAATTCACATTTTCTGGCTAATGAAATGTGATTTTTTGTGGACCACCACTGACATTCTAGAATTTAGCAATTAGGCAAAAGCCATGTTTTTAATATTGTGAAATTAGAACTTTAACCAGCTTATGAATTAGCAAATCTGGGTACATAATTGTACTTGGTATTCTGTTACTCTTATTTTCCTCTTCTTGCCTGTGTGCCCTGACTTCTCAGCTGTTGTGGGAGTGCAAAATTAGAATCCCAGAGATGCAAGATTTTTCAGGTTACCTGATCTGGTCTTTGGCGTCCAGGGAGATGAACTTCTTAGTCAACCAAGACAGGAAACTACCAAACTCATTCTGAATGAACCCAACAGATGCAGACCAGATCAGGATCATATATCCTCCTTTAGTACAGACATTTGTTTTAGTTTATAAACCCCTCGTAGGTGATACTCATTCTGCTGTGTTGCCATTATTTGTTCACTGGTTTAATCTCTCCTTGGAGGCCCTTGAGGACAGGAATGTATATCTGTCATTGCTTAGAGTATCCAATACATATTAGGAGTTGATAAATGTCCATTGTTCAATGAACAATGCAGCTGCTCATTGAATTCTATTTTGTTATGAAGCATAGTAAAGCTCTTTCCTTTGCCTTTGCCCCTTCAGCGGGGCCCACATCCCCAGTGCTCCAGTGCAGGGACTAATACAAAATGATCAATCAGGAAATATTTGTTGAATGAAGAGATGAATAAAAGATGACCTCACATCTCTTGAAAGACTCCTCATATGTTCGTTCTTGTGTTATCCCTATTTTCCCAATTTGTATTGATGTATTAAAGATATTTTCCTCAGTATGAACCTGTTCATGCTCTGTTAAACTTCAAAATATTAGTCAAACTAGAAGACATAATAGGCAGAGAATACCAATTATATCATAGCTTCTCGTGTAGGGGCCTTTCCTTATATTGCCAATTAAATTTAACAAGCAGTCTTGAGCATCTCTGTTTATAAGGCATAGCAGAAGGGGCAGATAGTTAAGGAATTTTTGCAGAGAAATGACTTGACCAAACACCCTGTTGGCCCTTCAGTATGACCAATCTTTGCTAAGTCCTTGACAATCACCATGTTTCCTGCATGTCTGGGCTTCCCTCTCCTGTTGCTGCTCTCCCTAGGCATCCTGGCTATTGGGTCAAATATCCCGAGTGTGAATCCTGATTACTACTACTACTGCTGCCTAGTTGTGTGACCTCGGCCAAGTTTCTTGATCTCTCTGTGTCTCAGTTTCCTCGTCTGTAAAATGGGCATGCTTACACTTAAAAGGTTTATTGGTGGGAGTCTATGAAATTAGGCACACAGAGTCCTTACCACAGTGCCTGGCCCACGATGAACGCCAGTCATTTTCATTATTAGTATAAGAATGCTTTCAGTCTGCATTTCCTCATTCCCTAATCTCTGTTCAAGGCCCAGCTCAAGTGTAGCTTCCGCTACGGAGATTTTTCTGCTGCCAGCCAACCTGATCTTTCCCTTTTCACGTCTTTAGTGTGTACTACACTCTGCCTCACAAGCACTCCCTTGTTACAGGGCATAGGCAAGGTTTCCTGGATTTCCAATGGCCTGGGGCACACAGTTTAGCAATTGGATATAAAGACGTTTAATAGCATACTGCCCTGTTCATGATATAATTATTTCCTGCCTTTGTCTTCCTTTCAGATGAGATTTAAGCAACATGTGAGGCTAAGCAACAGGACTGTGTAAGGTAAAACATGGAATCTTAGAAAACACTTTCCGACTTTATGAGGGCTGAAGGGGCCAGGCCACAGCCTAGCTTTTTCTCTCTCCCACTGCTTTTTTCTCTAGTTAACTCCTGAATTCAGTTGGCTTTCTGATTTAAATGAGCCCATTTTTCTTTTAAAAGGCTGCTGTGGTCAATTTCTGGGCGTACAGCACTGTGACAATCATTGGTTTGTGAAGGTTTTTGGGGCCAGAATCCCCTGTTTCCTCAGTCTAAACGCTCAGCATTCTGCACAGCTGTACGGAATTGGCATTTCTATATTAGCCACATCCAATCAGCTTGGAAAATAGCCAAATCCAGGGTCTTTACCCAGTAATTCAAACAGTTGTAGGAAAATAGTCTCAAGGACTTGTGGGCTATACGGGACAGAGTTGTCTTTCCCTGAGTTAGTGGAATCTTCATCCCCTGCTTCACGTGTTTTCCTGGCCCTCAGCTATAGACAGCCCACCAATCTGTGGAGGGATGACACACACACAAATTCCAGACAGTGGTTACTTTTGGAGGTGGAGGATGAGAGAGAGATGGGAAGCAAAAGTGACAGAGGGACTATAAAGTACAATGCTAACATTCCCTAAATTGTTAGTGGTTGCTTACAGGTGGGTTGTGTTAGTTATTTTTTATACTCTGCAATATAATAATTTTGTGTATATTTAATATATATTTTTTAAAGTAGAAAAACTCCAGGAGGGAGAGTGGAATAGCTATTTTCTGGCTTTTGGAAGCTACCAAATGAAATTAGACCGCAGGTTGCTTGAGGCAGTCCAAGTTTATCCCTTGCTGCCTGAAATCCCAGGGGAATTACTTACTAATGGCCCCTCCTTTCATTCTTTGACAGTCTTGGTTTGGACCATAAGTTGTAAGGTCATCTTAGTTACAAAGAGTACTTTCCTAACAACTTTATCTAAGATTGCAAAGGACTAGTTCCCAAAGCTGAAGCAAGGAGTGAAAGAAATGAAGAGGACCAATTAGGGAGCTTTCTTGATCAGTTTTTTCCCCAACCTTTTTTTTTAAACAAGAATTTTTCCTGGGTTTATTTCTTTTTAACCATTTTTTTCTAAGGTATCATTTGCAGATTAGGTCACTGCTCTTGATATGTTTCAACTTTTTTTCCCCTTGGGGTCTCCGGAAGTAAAAATGATCTTTCAAATGTCATCTATTCAGAGTGGATTAAAGAGGCTCTTAGGATTGTAGAATATGTGTATAAAAAGGAAATAAAAGATCATCAAGACCATCCCAATCGGATGGATATGGGGAACTCTATTGTCAGGTACCCTACATAAGAATCATTGGGGATGGGTGGGTTATGGACATTGGGGAGAGTATGTGCTATGGTGAGTGCTGTGAAATGTGTAAGCCTGACGATTCACAGACCTGTAGCCCTGGGACAAATAATACATTATATGTTAATAAAAAAAAAAGAATCATTGAGGAAATTTGCTTATTCTTGGAGATTCTTATTGAGTTGCTCTGGGCTGGAGTGCCTAACTGGCTCAGTAGGTTAAGCAGCCGCCTTCAGCTCAGGTCATGATCCCAGGGTTCTGGAATCGAGCCCCGCAATGGGCTCACTGCTCAGTGGGGAGCCTGCTTCTCCCTCTCCCTCTGCCTGCTGCTCTGCCTACTTGTGCTTTCTCTCACACTGTCAAAATAAATAAATACAATCTTAAAAAAAAAAAAGTTGCTCTGGGCTGGCACCTGAAATAGGAAGCTGAATTTTAGCAATCTCCAGTGATTCTGTTGCTGGGCCATTTTTGGAGAATCCCCAGGGAGCCCACTGGTTCTCAAATCATGGGCCAAGAATTTCGAGAGTGGGATATGCAATCATCTTAGTTATTCTAAATGCTAACTTTCTCTTATCAAATAAATATCACTTGTCTCCCTCATACTTAATATTTATCAAACCTATAGATGCTATCGTGACTAATACAAATACAGTGTGTTTAAAACTTGTCCAATTCATAATAGTTATTTGTCTTTTTCGCCCCCGACAAATAACTACCAAGAGTACAAATCATGTATAAATCCGATACCTTGTTTTAGTTTATAGTTGGGTCCTTGTACTCTGAAACAGTGAAGACGTAATATAATTCCTTTAACTTTACAGATAAGGCCAGATAAGCCAAATGTCACGAACCTAGGTTTTGTGCTGGTAAATGCGATTAATAAGCAGCTCTCTGTAGAGGGTGGTGGGCAGTGGGGGATGGGGGGGTAGAAAGAAAGCCCCGATTTGTAAAGTTTATCAAATGTCTGTGATGTAAATGTTTTTACCAGGGCTACCAACGTGACTTGTGACTTTATTCAGTTTGGAACTGGGACAAGATGCACATAATTGGCGCTTGCTGAGCTAGTGCAGGCTGACTCTAGCGGACCACTGGGCTAACTGAAAATCTAGTTTTCGAGACTCCTAACTTAATGTTCCTTTCATTACTCTGCAAATGAAGCCGGCATGTTAAGAAGCCCTGGTAGCACATTATTTCGGGAATCAGGGGCTAGCATTTTGTTTATGAACTCTGGAGCCACATAAATGTAAAATGATCCACGTCTGAATCCCTGTGGGATTTCTGCTTGCCTCCGTATCACCTTGTTCTGACTTTATGGTTGCCGGTTTTGGCTCTCCAGAAAATTTCCTTGGACTTCGCCTTCCTTCTTAGCCTGGTTTTTGTGGTGCAGTCTAATTTATCTTCAGGGTAGCAGCTTACCAGACCTCCACTTTGCTGAAGGTCAGTCCACTTAACTATGATTTTAAGGTTTCATTAAATCTGGTTTCGCTGTGGTCGTGTAGTATCTTTGACAAGCATAGACTCTGTTAATTTTTATTAGTCTCCATGATATGGTGTTTTCTGAAGTAGATTCTAAAAAACAATAGTCCTTAAAGATGTCCAGTGAAGCAAAGGGTTTCATGGTTGAAAAGGGAATGGGAAATGTGGGGGTTCTACTATACTATCACCGTCCCCGACACCTTTAGAAAATCACAATCCATATTCACAGGTTAATGTCTGTGAACAGTCTTGCAGACAGATGTATACTTACTTTGGTCTGAACTAGCTTTTCCGAAGTTTATTCAAGCATGGACTCTTTCATCACTGACCGCTATTTCAATCCACGGACTATGCTTTGGGAAATGCCGAACCAACAGTGTATAGCAGCATCGGACTTACGGCATTTCAAAATTTACATTTCATGTTGGATACTCTCTACTTTCCTGCGTCCGAGTGATGGCTCCCATTTGAATGGCCGATGATGGACAAACTGTGAGATCAGTGCCTGACCCAGCCCTTCAGGCTTCAGTGGCCAGCTCTTTCCGTCTTTTAGGATTCCCTATACTCCTCCCTTGCATGTCTTACTCTGCATTAAAGAAGGGTCTTTTTAATATAAGAATCAATTTTTACATGGAAAAACTACCAGGCCATACTTCTGTTTTCTTTCCTCCTATCTACCTGATGAGAATGGGTGGCACAAAATGGGCTTATGTGCGTGAGAATAAAGAAGGCAGGGTAGAAGGAAATAGGGTAATAGAGGACCTGGGCAGTCAGATAGAGGAATTTAAATGTGAAGATGGGGGGCACCTGGGTGGCTCAGTGGGTTAAGCTTCTGCCTTCGGCTCAGGTCATGATCTCAGGGTCCTGGGATCAAGCCCCACATCGGGCTCTCTGCTCAGCGGGGAGCCTACTTCCCCCTTCTCTCTACCTGCCTCTCTGCCTACTTGTGATCTCTCTCTCTCTGTCAAATAAATAAATAAGATCTTTAAAAAAATAAAATAAATGTGAAGATGGTAAGAAACAGGAAATGGAACAGCTGCCCTCTTTCTTTTGTTCTTGGGTAGCTTCTTCAAGAGAAAGAAGTCGTGACTTTATTGAAATAGCTCATTTATCATGCATTTGTTTCTTTCCCTTGGAGGATGACATAGCTTTAAGTTTGAGCAACACTTAATGTGACCCAGGTGGCCTGGGTCAGTAAACCTGCTACTGCCGTTCCCTCTCGCATTGGTAATCCCTGACTTCTTTGCCTCTTTCTCCTGTGGAGCTCCTGTGCCAGATTCACTGCAGCTGAGCAACTTGGTACTCAGCCTCGGCTCCCATGGCAATAGCCATGAATTTCCTCATTGAACAGGGTGATATCCTTGGAGAATCAAACCTGCCCAAAAGGAACAAGAAGGTTACTAGTATTTTTTTTTTCATGAGTGCCCAGTGGAATTATATCATTGCTTTGAATTTCTCTCCATGAGACTTCTTGTCTGGGGAATATCTACTCCACAATTGATTAAATCTGAATCTGCAGGGAATAGAAATGCTTTACCAACCGTCGGTGCTCTGAATAAGTGTACCTGTCCCCAGAGCCAGTGAGAGAAAGGTGGGAATGTTTTAATGCCGCATCTTGCATTGCCTCGGTTCATCCATATTTGCTTTGAAGAGAGGCTTGCTGTTGTGAATGCCGCCTGCCTCAGCCAGCCTGGCTGTTTATGATTGCCAAACATTTCATCTGCAGCCCGCTCACTGCCAGCCTTCCTATTCAAATTCCTAAAGCTTCTCCAGTTAGGTCTCATTTTTTTTTTTAATCTGTATTTACCTGATCTTGCAATATAGTAGAGTCATGGTGTACTCACCTTTTTATGGGACTTTCTTGGAATTCACTCTCCCGCTGAAACCTGAGAGCAGTTTTGTTAAAAAAAAAAGAACTGATTCTTTATAAGAGGCCATCTAATTTGAAGAATAAATGTTGAAACCTTCTTAATCTTTTCCTTCCCTTGTGCCTTAGCTGTTTCTTGGAACTCCCTGTGGAACTTAGATGGAGACCGTGGTTGGAATTTCTAAATGATTATATTACAAACTGTTGAGTCTGGTACTCCCCAGTGACGAGCTGAGCTGAGTGCACAGGTGTACTCAGTACACAGGGCACACAGGTGTTCTGAGTAGGTTTTAATCACTTCCATGTTTTCTCTGCCTGCTTATCCTCGGTTCTATATTAACAGCTGGTCTTCCCACCCATAATGCATCTGGAGGCACGAAGGGGCTCAGTTGGACACGTTTATTCCTGGTAAGAGTTCAAGGCCTCTTTCAAATTATACCGATTCTTGTTTTTCTTCTTGCTACTTGAATCTCTGACTGTTATTTGGTGCTTACTATTTCTTTTGGGTTCCATGGCTTTCGACCGTTTGAACTTCTCTCTGGCTTATAAACTTTTCTGTCCTAAGCTCTTGTCTGGGTATTCTCTCTGACTTCATACTCCTTGAAATTTTAGATGAATGATGTTCGTGTTAGTCCTGACGCATGTGAAAAGCTACTTAGGTGGGCCGGGCCTCTTAACCTGGGGAGAAGGGAGTTGAAATTTTAGAACCAAAAGCCCTGAGTTGTTTGCTTATTGCTAGCCTAGGGACACTGGGTGAGACCCTCCGGATAACATGATAATGCAGCTCATCCCCCACTAGTAGTGCTCCTGGTTCAGCTAGTAGAAATAAAGTCGGAGCCACTGAGGCTTCATCTGCAAACACTCTGGAATTAAACATCTACCTTGCCCACCCTGATACTGCTGTTGACTTTGCTGCTAAAGAAATTCATGTAAGATTCGAAGGGACGACCAGGCGTCCAATCTGCAAGATGAGCTCCATGTGTGGACTTAAGGTTTTGGGTCTTGTGAGCACTACAGGTCGTCATTGTCCTCTTTTTGTTGGGGGTGGAGGGTTGAGCAATATATAATTGCCCTCTGGTAGCCTGGGAGTCTCTCTTTGTGGAGTTGTACCAGGTTCTACCCTATCTTATGATTCACATGGTTGCCAGGCTCAAATGGAATTGAGGTGAGCAATGCACTTACCTAACTAAATGAAAGAGAAGTTTGGCTTTCTTTCTGAGAGCTTTTATGCCCTTTTGTTTATTTTGCTTACATCTTTAATTCTTCATCTAAGAATGGGGGCATCTGCTGTCATTCTGTGTTATTTTTGGCTTGAAGGATTTTTATAGGCCCCTTTGTGACTAGGTTCTAAGTAATCACCTGTTTGCCATGTGGGGGTGGTATGCAAATCTGGAGCTCATCTTTCGTCGGATGGATTCTGGGCAACGGGGAGGACACTCTGAAGTGATGGCCTTGGTGCTAAGATAGCTAAAGCACGTGGGTCCATCTGGAAGGGTTTAAATTGCTAATGGCAGATACTGTATATCATGTGATAGGGAACTCAGGAGAGATTTGAATATAACACAGGACCCTCATTTGGAAATATCAAATACTCTGACTTTCCTGATAGGTTTTTTAAATTAAAAGGTAATGGGAGACATGAAAGAAGTTTAATTAGGAGTGGATGACAAAAGACATTTTTTTTTAATCCAATTTTTGCTTGAGATCATCGTAGGTTATCTGCAACTGCAAGGCAATAGTATAGACCTCCTTTACAAGCTTTTCCTGGTATCTCCTGATGGTAACATTTTGGAGAATTCTAGTATAACATCATGATCAAGATACTGACATTGATAGAAGCCACTGATCTTTAGATTTCCCACTTTCACTTACATCTACTTGTGTGTCTGTCTGTATTATAATCCATACAATTTAATCACTGGTGCAGGTTTGCGTATCCACCATAGTCAAGATACCAAACGATTCCAACACTGTAAGTATCTCTTGTGTTGTCATCGTTAGCCATCCCAACCCCCTCCTGTCCCTATTCTCTATCTTCCCCAGTCCCAGACCTTTTGCAACTACTCATCTGTTTCATTTTTAAAAATAGGTCACTTCAAAAATGTACAAATGGAATCATACAGGTTATAATCTTTTGGATAAACTTTTTTCTTTCTAATTCCCTGGAGATCCAGTCAAGTTTTTGTATGTATCGGTACTTAATTTTTACTGCTGAGTAGTATTCCACAGTATGTATGAACCACAGTTTATTTAACCATTCATTACTTGAAGGACATCTGGGCTGGTTTCTGCTTTTGACTATTTCAAATAAAATGGCTAGGGGGGTGCCTGGGTGGCTCAGTGGGTTAAAGCCTCTGCCTTCGGCTCAGGTCATGATCTCAGGGTCCTGGGATTGAGCCCCGCATCGGGCTCTCTGCTCAGCGGGGAGCCTGCTTCCCCCTCTCTCTGCCTGCCTCTCTGCCTACTTGTGATCTCTCTCTCTCTCTCTGTCAAATAAATAAATAAAATCTTTAAAAAAAAAATGGCTAGGGACATTTATGTGGAGACTTTTTATATGAAAATAAGTTTTTATTTCTCGGTGATTGATGCTCACAAGTGCCTTTGTTGAGTTGTATAGTGCTTGGGTGTTTAGTTTTTAGCAAACTGCCAGACTTTTTTTCAGAATGACGGTATCATTTTACATTCCTACTGCATCCTTGCTGGCATTTGGTATTGTCAGTATTTTTTTGTTGTTGTTGTAGCCCTTCTGATAGGTGTGTAGTGATCTCTCATTGGGGTTTAATTTGCATTTTAAATAATGACTAATAATGTTGACCATCTTCTTGCATGCTTACTTGCCATCTGCATATTTCCTTCAGTGCACAGTCTCTTCATGTCTTCTGCAAGTTTTCTAATCAGATTTTTTTTACAGTTGAGTTATGAGAGTTCTTTATATACTCATATAGAAGCACTTTGTCACATATGTGGTTTGCAGATAGCTTCTCCCAGTCTGTAACTTGTCATTTCATGCTCTTCATATGGGCTTTGACAGAGCAAAAAAAAAAAAAGTTTTTAATTTTGATGAGGTTCAATTATCTTTCCTTTTACAGATCATAATTTTAGTGACAAATCTAGGAATTCTTTGTATAGCCCTAGATTCCAAAAACATCCCTCCCTTTTTTTTGGTTTCATAGTTTCAGATTGTAAGAAGTCTATGATCCATTGTGAGTTATTTTTTTATATAAGGTATCAGGTTTAGGTTGAGATTTTTTTTTCCCCCCTTAGGGATATCCAATTGCTCCAGCACTATTTGCTAAAAAAGATGATTCAATATAAAAATAGCCTAAATTAGCATCAGCAAAATGTTCTTTGATTTGGGCTTGAGATGCTGTTATGCTGCTCATTAGTGCTCATGTTCATTGTGAGGTTTTTAAAGGTCTGTGTAAGATCCTGTAAAGGAACATTCTGATTAACTCTGTCATTTCGTGGAGGACATTACTGGTAAGACTTTCCGAGTGACCAGAAGCTCAGGCATTGGGGTAGCCTAATAACCATTCGCTGTAGAACATGACCCTTTCATAACAAGATTGAGTAGAATAAGATGAATCCCTGGTTCTAATTCCAGAAGGCCATAAAGACCTCAGGAGGTGACTGCATGATCAATAGCTCTGGTGAACAGACTTCCAGCCTCAGGGCCTTTGGGAGTCTGATCCCCCTCCAAGTATTCTCAGGTGCAGCCTTCATGTCTCAGGAGCGACTGCACAGTTGAGCAGCATGATGTAGATGACCAGCCAGTAGAATAAAAAACTCTCTCCAGAAATCTCCTTGGGCTGTAGGTTTTCTAAGATTTCAAGCAATGAGAATAGCCTAGTATAAAGTATCTGGCTTCTCTGTTACTTCCAATTCAAAGGTCTTTCCACTCAGTTGTCAAAATAAAGGGTGACAGGAAGATATTTTTGCAATTCCAATGCTAAAAAAACTTCAGGATCATTCAAACCAACACGCACCATTACTGACCGAGAGTCAAGAAATACCTTTTTTTTTTTTTTTTTTTTGGAAAGACCTCTATTTAATTGCCCCTTGGACCATTACCACCCAACTCAGGTACCAGGGGAGCAGTGAGCTGCATGGGAAGCATTACCAAATTAGAGCTCACAGGTCCAGAGTCTAGTCTAGGCCTCATTGGCTGGAGGACTTGAGGTAAAGCCCAACTTCTTTGTACTTGAGTTTCCCTTTCCTCAAAATGGCAGTGAGATTTGTCTTATTTACTTCACGGTGTCATTGTGAGGCTAAAATAGATAACCAATGGGAAAGTTCTTAGAAAACCTGATAGTTTTTCAGATTAAGAAGATCCCTGATGTACACACAGAGCAGGCTTCCTTGACTAACTCCGGAACCCTGGCTACTTCCTACTTCCTCCCTCCCCACACACCACACCATTGTCTAATTACAAAGAAAAAAACCCCTAATTTGGGGGAAATAGAAGTAAAGAGCTGGACAGTGTTTGGCAGCTAAGTGGTCAGTAAATCATAGCTGTCAGATTTACTCTGTGACCTTTCATTCCACCTTCCCACCCTCCGCATGGCAGCTTGGTTGGGGGCTATGGTAGGGGCACTGATTATCGGCTAGTAAGCCCTGCTGCCCTGCTGTAGCCCATAGTTCTTGCTGAGAAGTGCTGCCCACGCCCATCCTAGACTACATGTCCAAAACCCTCTTGAAGTTAGAGGTGGCCACGTGCCTGGGTTGAGCCACAGGAATGTGGAAAAATAGTGATGTGTGCTCCTTTAGAAAATGGCCCTGAGTGGCTCCAAGATGCGCCCCTGCTTTTGTCCGGGCCGGCGGGCTGGAATGGTGGTGTTTGCAAGGAGACTAGAAGCAACGTAAAGAAAATAGCAGAGTGTCTCTCAGCCTCCCTGATATTCCGGAATGTCTACACACAGTGGGACTGCCCTTTGAATGGGTCTCATGCCCAGGAAAGCTTACTTGAGCAAGAAATAAACTTCTATTTTGTTTGATTAATTGTACAGTTTTATTTTGTTTTTTATTTTGTTTTCTTAAAATATTTTATTTATTTGACACAGAGAGAGCACAAGCAGGGGAAGCAGCAGGCAGAGGGAGAAGCAGGCCCCCTGCTGAGCAGAGAGCCTGATGGAGGGCTTGATCCCAGAGCCCTGAGCCAAAGGCATACACTTAACTGACTGAGCCACCCAGGTCCCCCTATTTTATGTAGTTGGCCTATCCTAAGTCTTGGCTCACTTGGTCATTTTTTATTCTTTTATGTGAACATGGAAACGTATTAGGGGACTTCAAACATATGACATGTTGTATTTTTCCTTTATTTTTCCCCTTGTGGCAGGTGAAAATCTAATTACCCAGCACAGTAGGGTCTGAAAATCTCTGGTTCAAATACATCTATCAGAAATAACTTTTTAAAGTATAGTTCTTTTAAGACTGCATTTTTCAAGAGTTGACTTTATTAAGTGAAACGAGCATGACCTACAAATATTAGCCATACCAATTTTTGAGATAAGTTTGACAGAAGACATTTTCTCTCCGTAAGGAGTTTTATCTAATCAAATTTTTTTTAATGTGGCCTACATTTGGTGCAGTCACAGAAACTATGAACTCCTCCATCTTTACTTTTCATTCCCCCTGGGTGCGTCTAACACAGTGCAGTGAAGTCTTGATCTGAACAAACATAAGCCAGGGCCGGGAAATGTTAACACATCACATGGGCATTTGAATGGATGTCCCCTCTGCCTTCTTTGATGCCAAAGGGATCTAGGTTTTGGCTCCAGCTTAACCATCAGATCAGTCCTGTACCCACTAAAAAAACTGACCTTATACCCTTCTCTCAACTGAAAGCAGCACTAAGAAAAGCACCCCCTTGTTGTGTGGAATTCACGGCATCATACATACAGATTGCACAGATGCTCGAAATGCACCCAATAAAGTCAGCTATTCTGTTCACAAGCACTTTTTGTAAATAACTGCACCGAAAGCAATTTGCAACATTTTTGCCTCTTTGTTAAACTGAAACTCTTTTGCTGCAAGTACAGTTAGACTACCAGCCATAAAACAAATAAAAATTCTACCAGGGAGACTCCTGCTTGGATGGTGATTAGTGGGATGTAAAACTGTGTGTGTGTGCGTGTGTCTGTCTGTCTGTGAGAGATGGAGACAGGGATGGAGTGGGAGACAGGGATAGAGACGGAGGCAGACACAGAGCCGGAGAAAGGGACTGGAACAGAGGGAGCAGGACAGAGTGGGAGCGTGGGAGCAAGAATGCAAATACAAACAGAAGTCAATAGAACAACATCTCTAAAGTACTGAAAGGAAAAATTAAAACAACTTTCAACCCAAATTCTATACCCAAATTAATTTTTACCATGAAAAAAAATTGCATTTGTAACTCCTAGTTTTTGTGCAGGTGTAAGTTTTGACTTGGTATGGTCTTCCTGCTGCCTGAAGAACTTAACATTTCTTACACTGTAGATCTTCTGACACTGAATTTTCTCAGTGTTTTGTTAGCATGAAAGTCTGTATTTAGGCTTCGTTATTGCTCAGTGTGACCACACTGAGCACTTTACCTTTTGCAAGAGGAAGAGGTCCCGTCCCTGCAGCAGGGGTGGAAATTGCCTCAAGGCAGGCTGCTCCATATCTTACGTACATGTCTTATTTCTTGTCCTTAGAATGCCAGTCCCAGAGCAGGAGTGCTCCCAGCACTTAGTGCAGGACCTCCTCTTGGCCACCCTTTCCTGGACAGCCATCATCCTACTTGGTGGCAGCCACACCCTGGCCCTCCTCAGGCGGGCCCCTCTGTCACCCCCACCGTTACCTCCAGGGTCTTTGCCTTCTGTCGCTGTGGCCCACCCCTGCTGCAGCCTTGTTGGTGGAGGGTTGGGATGAGCAGGCGACAAGCCTGTACTGTCCTATCTTGCCTGGGGGGCACAGCGAAGCAGCCAGCTGTGAGGAGCCAACTGGTGGTGGTGGCAGAGAGGGAAGAGGTGATGGGGCAAGAACAGGACAGCGGTGGCCAGGGGCGGGATCATGTCAGGGAGGGGCAGGATGACATCACTAAGTGAGCTGAGGACATCTAGGACTTTGTGGAGGCAGAGAATGCCCTTCAGAAGGAGGAAGTGGAGCTGAGGAAGGTGATGGGGGTGGGGTTAGAACCTGGCGGGGGAGGGGTGGGGGAGGGGGGGTGGGGACAAGGGGGTATGTGCGTTTATAGTTAGTAGAATTCCTGATGAGCTGATTGGTTGGGAAAATACTTTAAATTAGCAAGGAGCTATTTAATAAGCAAAGTAAAGAAATGAAATAATTATTATATTTTAATTATTTTCATTAAATGAAGTAATGTATACACTGCCTATCCTTAGAACATTGGAGCCACACAGTGAATATGGTTGTTATTAGCCGCATAAAGTTGGAAATTAAAGACTTTTGTTGAAAAAGGACTTACCTGCCTTTCTAATTTGAATAAAGAAGTCTATATATCCATAACCTCCTTGGCTCTTCTGGGGTTTATCTACTCTATGTGAATTCCATGACATTACTCCCTGGAATTTAAGTTCTAATTTGCATGCTAGCCAGACATAGATAAATGCATGTATAGAAAAGGCTTGAATAGTTTTCCAGATATTCTAATTATTCATCTTGGTGATTTTGTTTCAGGAAAAATTCCTCAAAGAATTGAGTATCATCACCACTTGTCAAAATTAAGTAAGCTCTGAATGTTTGGTAGGCTATTGGTTAGTATAAATAAAACCACTATTACGGAAATAACAGAAAGAATAATTTAGCTCATATTAAGTTGCCTCTCTGCTTCAGATTTTTCCTCTCTCACAGTCAGCTTTTCTGACTTATGAAATTCATACTTCAGAGCACAGATGTGAGCATGTCTCCTCTCCGACCCACATCCTCCAGGGGCTCCCCATTGTCAAATGGCTTGGTCTGACATGCCCGGCACCCCTTTCTAGCCTCAATACTTACAATGCCCCTCAGAGACCTTCTATCCTAGAGAAGCTAGACACATTTTATGCCACGTCCCATGCTTTCCCAGTGGGAATCTTTAAATTCTACCCATGTTTGAAGGCACGCTTAAAATGGCAATTCTTCTTTGAAGCTTTATGTAATTGCCATGCCTAAATCTAGGGCGATAATTGTTGTCTCTAAACTCTCAAACACTTTATTTTACCTGTTTTGTACCAGACCGTGCCCACCTGTTTGTTTTCCTTCCCCGCTCTGTCCCTCTGTCCTTCCTTCTTTCCTTCCTTCCCTCCTTCCCTCCTGCTCCCCTTCCTTCTTTCCCTCCTTCCTTCCTTCTTTCCTTCCTCCCCCCCCCTTCCTAATTCTGTGCACTGACTAGGTCACATGCTGTGAAACCATGCTGAGCATGCAACTAGGAATAAATCAGGAAAGATCCATGTTCTTCTGGATATGACAGGTTTGAAGGAAAGAGAGGCACTGATCAACCAAAAAGTACATTTGTAATTACAAAATGAATTGAGTACCATCAAGGAAACTACAGAACACCATAAGCTGGTGCAGCAGAGGACTGCAGTTAGATTTTTCTTTGTTTTACTGTAAACCAAGCATTTTATTTTTTAAAGTTTATTTTTATTAACATATAATGTATTTATTTCAGGGGTAGAAGTCTGTGATTCGTCAGTCTTACACAATTCACAGCGCTCACCATAGCATATACCCTCCCCAATGTCCATTCCCCAGCCACCCCATCCCTCTCACCCCCCTCCATATAAGACTCTTAATCTCAGGAAACAAACTGAGGGTTGCTGGAGTGGAGGGGGATGCACTTAGATTTTGAAAGACAGAAGGAATTTTTGGTCAGGGAAGCGGTGCAGACCCGCTGCTAGCTAAAGACACCAATATTCCTACTTTCAGACGTTCTAGCTCCCATCTTGGGGCTAACCAGTCTGGCTCTCCTGGAGAGTTCATAAAAAACGGACTTATTTTTCTTTGGTGTTCTTCCATCTACCTAGGTGCAGAACACCTTTCTCAGCTGATTATTGATCAATCCAAATTTCACTCGCTATATCTGTAGTTTTTCCCTTCTCCCCCTCTACTTTCTCTCTTAAAAATCCTGATTTTGCTTTTGGTAAATGAAGTCAGTTAATTACTCATTTAATATTGGTTTCCTCTGCAAATAAATAAATATATGCCTGTTAGTTAATTTTTGGCAGAAGTTACCATTGACTGAGTTTTGGGTAGTGCCAGGCATGGTGTGAGCGTTTTAAATACATGATCTCATTTGATTTTCACAATGAAACTCTAAACTCAGTGATTATTCTTTTATCATCAAAATGGAAACTAAAGCACAGAAAAGTCAATCAAGAGGATCAGTATTTGGATCTAGTTCTAGTTGATTCCAAATCCTGTGCTTCTAACCAAGGCACCATAGATCCCCAACTGTACAAATTCCTTGAAGGGAGGAAAGGTATTTCATCCATAGTGATTTCTAACATATGATATGGAAAAATCAGGTAGAAAAACATACTTGATACCATTATATTTTAGAAATATGGGGGCTTATGCTAATACTCTAAAAATTTGGCTCTCAATTTGAAGGATCCAAATCAGTTCAAATTCAAATACCAGTTTTCCATAATAACTAAAATGAGGTTAGTTCATAAACAATAATTCTATGTGATTTTTCTAAGAGCTGTTTGATTATATTATAAATATGTTTTTCCTTTGTTTTCTCTCAGCACATTTTTAGCGAATAGATTTTTAACCTGATTTTCTATCCAAGTGTCTGCCTCCTTCCTTCCATTTTTCTCTCTCCTTCTTTATTTTGAGCCTTCTCTACTTCTTTGTTATTTATTTTTATTTTTTCCCCTTTTTCCACCTTCCTTTGTCCCTTCCTTTCTATCCATCTGTCATTGTCTTTGTTATTCAATACATGATTCCAGGAGCAACAAAGTAGTTGAAATTCCCAGAAATTCTAAGCATCTTTGCCTCCAACAAAAATGGTTCTCTATCCATTCACATTCCTATAGCTGAGTTCAGTAGTTGGCATATGTGTTAACTTACTTGAATAGTGTAAGCGTCTTCTGTTGAGGATGATTCCTAACTTTATTAGGAAAGGAGTTTTGTTTTCTAAAAACAATTCAGAAGTACTGCTTGTTCTCCACCCGAAAGAATTTCTAAAGCCTTCAGAAAGCACTCCACCGTGAATGAAAAATGAAGGTATCTGATAAATAGATAGACCTTGAAACTTTGAACATTGAGATGCTTATCTGATCCTAAACTATGCTTCAGTAGAATAACCTGATTAACTTCCAAGGTTTGACACTTCCTGATACAGTCAAGCCAGAATATCTCTAAGGAATAGTCACTTAGCTGTCATGTTGGTGCTGTCCTTCAGAAATTGAAAATGGTACAGACAGAAAATACTTTGAAAAATTTCGTAACATAGACTTGTGGGTCTATATTCAGATGTACACATGCGGGATTAAATTTAGACACAAGGGCATTACGAGCAGCCTAATGATGTGACAACTGCTTAACACGATATTCTTTAACTATTGTGCATGTATTTTGTAGTATAGGGGAGCATCTAATTTTCTGTTAACAAATACTGTATTCCTCTCTTTAGATTCAGAATAAGTTTGTTATATGTATTAGATGAAATAATATTTTTAAACTTACTGTAACTGTATTTCATTCCATTGTTTTTCATTATTCATAATTTAGTATTTCTTGGGGTGCTTGTCTGGCTTAATTGGTAGAGTATTCGACTTGTGATCTCAGGGTCATGAGTTCAAGCCCTATGTTAGGCATGGAGCCTACTTAAAAAAAATCTGAGTGACCATAATTTAATGTTTCTTTTTTCTCTTTTTTATAACAGTTCATATTTTTTTATCTTTACCACTTATTTTATTTATTTTTGACCTTTGATCTACATCTTTTAAATTTAAATTCCAGTTAACATACAGTGTAATATTAGTTTTGGGTGTACAACACAATGATTCAGCACTTGCATATAACACCTGGTGCTTATCACAAAGTGCACTCCTTAATTCCTGTCACCTATTTCACCCATCCCCCCCCACCAGTCTCCCCTCTGATAACCCTCAGTTTGTTCTCTATAGTTAAGAGTCTGTTTCTTGGTTTACCTCTCTTTTTTTTCTCCCTTTACTCATTTGTTTTCTGAAATTCCACATATGAGTGAAATCACATGATTTGTCTTTCTCGAACTTATTTCACTTAGCATAATACTCTCTAACACCATCCATGTTGTTGGAAATGGCAAGATTTCATTCTTTTTTATGGCTGATTATTATTCCATTGTATGTATACATATCACTTCATCTTTATCCATTCATCAGTGGATGGACACTTGGTCTGCTTCTATAATTTGGCTATTATAGATAATGCTACTATAAACATTGGGGTGGATGTATCCCTTTGAGTTAGTATTTTTATATTTGGGTAAATACCTAGCAGTGCAATTGCTGGCTCATAGGGTAGTTCTATTTTTAGTTTTTTGAGGAACCTCTATACTGTTTTACACAGTGGCTGCACCAGTTTGCATTCCTACCAATAGCGTAAAAGGGTTCCTTTTTTTCCACATCCTCACCAATTCTTTTTGTTTCTTGTGTGGTTGATTTTAGCCATTCTGACAGGTGTGAAGTGATATCTCATTATAGTTTTGATTTGCATTTCCCTGATGATCAGTGATTGAGCATCTTTTCATGTGTCTGTTGGCCATCTGGATGTCTCCTTTGGAGAAATGTCTGTTCATGTGTTCTGCCTATTTTTTAAATAAATTGTTTTGTGAATGTTGAGTTAAATAAGTTCTTGATATATTTTGGATACTAACCATTTTATTGCATAAGTCATTCGCAAATATCCTCTCCCATTCAGTAGGTTGCCTTTTATCTTTGTTGATAATTTCCTTTGCTGTGTAGAAACTATTTATTTTGATGAAGTCCTAATAGTTTATTTTTGCTTTTGTTTCCCTTGGCTCAGGAAACATATCTAGAAAGAGGTTGTTATGGCCAATGTCAATGAGATTATTGCCTGCATTCGATTCTAGGATTTTGATGGTTTCCTGTCTCACATTTAGGTCTTTAATCCATTTTGAATTTATTTTTGTGTTTGATGTAAGAAAGTGGTCTAGTTTCATGATTTGCATGTTGCTGTCCAGTTTTCCCACCACCATTTGTTGAAGAGACTGTATTTTTTCCCATTGGATATGCTTTCCTGCTTTCCTGAAGGTTAGTTGACCATATAGTTGTGGGTTCATTTCTGCATTTTCTATTCTGTTCTATTGATCTATGAGTCTATTGTTGTGCCAGCTGATCATTACAGCTTTGTAATATAACTTTAGTCCAGAACTGTGTTGACTCCAGCTAAAACACAATGATCCCAAGCCTTTGGGATGGAGCAAAAGAGGTTCTAAGAGATAAGTATATAATAATACAAGGCTACCTCAAGAAGCAAGAAAAACCTCAAACAACCTAACCATACAACTAAAGGAGCTAGAAAAAGAACAATAAACAAAGCCTAAAGCCAGCAGAATGAAGCAAATAATAAAGATTAGAGCAGAAATAAATGATAGAGAAACTAAAAAAAAAAAAAAAAAATCAGTGAAACCAGAAGCTGGTTCTTTGAAAAAAATTAATAAAATTGATAAGCCTCTAGATAGGTCTATCAAAAAAAAAAGAGAAAGATTCAAATGGAATTACAAATGAGAAAGGAGAAATAACAACCAACACCAGAGAAATACAAACAATTACAAGAGAATATTATGAAAAACTATATGCCAACAAATTGGACCATCTGGAAGAAATAGATAAATTCCTAGAAACATGTAAACTACCAAAACTGAAAAAGGAAGAAATATAAAACTTGAATAGATGATCACCAGCAAAGAAATTAAATCAGTAATCAAAAAAAAAAAAAAAAAAAACAAAACCCAACAAACAAAATTCCACAACTAGATGGCTTCATAGGCAAATTCTAGAGTTAATTCTAGAATTAAGACCTGTTCTTCCCAAAGTATTCCAAAAAAGAGAAAAGGAAGGAAAACTTCAAAATTCATTCTATGAGGCCAGCATTACCCTGATACCAAAACCAGATAAAGACTCCACTATAAAAGAGAACTACAGGCCAGTATCCCTTATGTTGGATTGAGTTTTCTAGTAATTTTTTTGAGAAAAAAATTACTAGCAAACTGAATCCAACAGTACATTAAAAGAAATCATTCACCACAATCAAGTGGGATTTACTCCTATGTTTCAAGGATGGTTCAATATTGACAAATCAATCAACATGATATACCACATCAATGGGAGAAAGGATAAGAACCATAAGATCATTTCAATAGGTGCAGAAAAAGAATTTAACAAAGTACAACATCCATTCATGATAAAAACCCTCAACAGAGTAGGTTTAGAGGAAGCATCCCTCAACATAATAAAGGCCATATATGAAAAACCCACAGCTAACATCCTCCTCAATGGGGGAAAACAGTGCTTTTTCTCTACGGTCAGGAACAGCAAAGGCATGTCCACTCTCACTGCTGTTATGTGATATAGTACTGTAAGTCCTAGCCACAGCAATGAAACAACAAAAAGAAATAAAACCATCCAAATCAGCAAGGAGGAAGTCAAACTTGCACTATTTGCAGATGACATGATACTGTACATGGGAAACTGAAAGACTCCATCAAAAAACTGCTAGAAGTGATAAATTCAGTAAACTCTCAGAATACAAAATCAATGTACAGAAATCTGTTGTGTTTCTTCTTTTTAAAAAAGATTTATTTAAGAGAATGAGAATGCAAGTGGGGGGAGGGTCAGTGGGAGAGAAGAGAGAGAATCTCAAGCAGACTCCCCACCAAGCGTGGATCCAAATGCAGAGCTCGATCTCACAACCATAAGATCATGACCTGAGCCAAAACCAAGAGTTGGATGCTTAACTGACTGAGCCACCCAGGCACCCCTCTGTTGTGTTTCTACACATCACTAATGAAGCAGCAAAAAGAGAAATTCAGGAATCAATACCATTTATAATTGTACCAAAAATTAGATAACTAAGAATAAACCTAACCAAAGAGGTAAAAGACCTATACTCTGAACACTACAAAATATTGATGAAAGAAATTGAAGATGACACAAAGAAATGTAAAGGCATTACATGTTCATAGATTGGAAGAACAAATACTATTAAAATGTCTATACTACCCAAAGCAATCTGCACATTTAATGAATCCCTATCAAAATACCACCAGTGTTTTTCACAGAACTAGAACAAATACCCAAATTTGTATGGAACCACCGAAGACCCTTTGTAGCCAAAGCAACCTTGAATAATTTAATGTTTCTTAGTCGCAGTCACTAAAGATACAAATAATTCACAGATTTGTTTAAAATACTGAGTTTAAAAATGTTCTTTTTTTCTATGTGGTTTCTTTTTGGCTAAACATTTCCAATTTTACTGTGGTTTTAGTTTTCCATGGTTATTAGACTAAAAAATTTATTGGAAAAACATTGAAATTTTTAAAATTTAGATAAAATAACATTTCACTACAGCATGCAATGTATTATACTTTTCTATGTTTTAGGTTTTTCTTTGATTTTTATTTGAAAGTCAACTGATTGTTTTCCATGTTGGTGGCTTGGCTTCATAGGCATGGAGCAGAAGATGGTTATACTTGTAGATATACAGCAGACAGTGGATAGATTTTCCAAAGCTGTGAGTTTTTCACTAATTTGAACCAATTTGAGATTGTTTTGCAAGAGCAGAGAGAAATTTTCACATTTTTCTCCTTCAACATGGTAGAGAATATTTTAGGCCTATGGATTTATAGAAAGAAGTTAAATCTGATAGGATCCTCAGAGATTGGATGATCAGGCTTTTTTGTGTTTCAGAGAAAAAGAAACTCAGGCTCAGACAGGTGAAGGAGGCTTCCCAAACCTGAAAGAAGTTGCCCTATTTTATATGCAGAGGACAATGGTTTTGTTGTGGTCCTTTTGGATTTCTTTAGTTTTCATACTTCAGTGGTAGCCAAGGATGTTTTTAAGGCGTTGTGAAACTTTTGAATGTCTGTTCTTTGTCTTATTCTGATGGGGTACCTACCTTGAAGTCTGAAAGCAAGATGCGGGAGGAGATAGAAATTAAACAGAGTTAGTCAAGAATTACTTACATTATTACTGTTATAAACACTATGAAGGAGAAGTAGAGTACTATGAATATGCATATAAAAAAAGAGGGGTCTGATCTTGTCAGGTAGACTAGGGAATGTCTTCAAGAGGAAGGCAAATTTAAGATAAGACCTTAGGATAATGGCATTGTCCAACTGAGGGAGACAACTCCATTAATAACAGTATCATGAAAAACATTGAATAGTAGTGGGAATGTAGGATTTGAGTCCTTGGGTTGTGATAATGACTGCCTGAGGGAAATTCTGTCTTTTAACAAGTCCGTTTCTATGAATAAGACATTGAGATTCTCTGTTCCTCACCAGCGTTTTTCTGTAAAATGAGGATAATCTACTAGCATATTAAACTGTTAACATATTATGAAAATCCCATGTGAAATAGTACACATAAATTGCCTTAACACATGCCCAGCACATAGTAAACAACCACAAAGAGCTGGCATTATTCTAGCATTTTGCAGATTACAAAACACTTGTATAGGCGCCCTGTATCCTTTGATCACCAGTGCTTCCCTATAGTACTCAGTCCTCAGGGCATACTGGTACTACTCTCTCCTACTGGTACTGTGATTCTCTTGGGAGAAAAGTGGACACTGGGAACCCCTCTTTAGTTCTGTCAGGAGCCATGAGTATCCCAGAGGAAAAAACACAGACATAGTCTGGGTCTTAGGGTCCCAAAGAATATTCAAGAATCCTCTTACCTAGCCTGGAAGTTTGTTAATACTTAAAATGCTAGTAGTAGCTCAAGAAGAAAGGAAACACACATTTAAAGGACCAGGTTACGTGAAAGACTTTGACAACATGACATTTATGATTTAAGTGCCCCTCAGGAATCATGTCCTCGTACTGTTCAATAATGATGTGAGATGGATGAGCAAACAATTGAAGTGTTACTCTAGGATAATCTCAGCGGGAGCACAATGTTGTAAATAGTCATCTCTACCTCCCTGTTCTGTGAAGTAGCTGTTCATTGTTGTGCATTTCTTCCTTTACAGCTATAAGTCTTTGACCAAGTCACTTAGCATCTTTTTACAATTCTTAAAAGATCCTCTAAAGAAATCCAATGTAAGATGGTGTGACTATTATACTAACTGTAAAATAAAGGCTGCTGTTTCTATTGTAAAGAGCATCCTTTGCCTTGCACACATTTAACCTCCTTTTATCTGGTATTGTGATTCCTCTGAGGGTAGAGATGGTGGCATTTATTGTCACAACTCTAGAGCATTTAACCTTGGGAGAGTTTTAACAGTTGGCAAAATATTTTACCCATTAAATCACATGTGATTCTTTTTTTTTTTTTTTTAATACGATTTTACTTATTTATTTGAGAGAGAGAGAACACAAGCTGGGGTGGGGTGAGAGGGAGAGGCAGAAGCAGACTCCCTGCTGAGCAGGGAGCCCGATGCCAGGCTCCATCCCAGGACCCCCAAGATCCTGACCTGAGCCGAAGGCAGATGCTTAACCAACTGAATCACCCAGGCATTCCAACCTGTGATTCTCATAGCAGCCTTTCCCAATTTTTAGTTAATGAAATTGAGAACCTGAGATGTTCAACAAGTTCACCAAGTTCGTATAGCTGGTGAATGGGAGAGCCAAGACTTGACCCAAATGTTTGTCTCCAAATAGAGTGCACTTGCCACTAAAATTTGATTTTTTTTTTTGGGGGGGGGCCTTGTTTTCAAAGCATGTACATAAAGGCAAAAGCAAGCATTTTAGAGTTGTAAGATCAGTCAAACATAGAAGACTTTCACTGGTATGTCACTGAGGATACCACTCCATGTAGACTCTATTCCAAGGAAGTATTAGGGCTTCAGAGGCCGGGCAAGAGGAGATCACTGCTGAGTAGGAGAGAGAGACTTGAAGCAGCCAGTGCTGCGACCAACTGACCCACTGGGAGAGGACTCTTGGTAGTATCGACTTGGACTTGGCCACTGTTTTCTGCTACACTGTCCACATAGGAGAATTCCCCAGAGGCCATGGGGCAAATGTCCTCCTGAGGCCTTTCGAAGATTTCCAGCCCTACTGAAAAAGACAATCTCCAACCATTTTTCATTTAAGGCAGTCACTGACAAGTTGCTAATGATTCCCCTAGGGTCCCTCACTTCAGGCACTTTAAGGATTGTTTGACTTGAACTTGAATCAGGGCATTTTTTTGAAGAAAATCCAGCTTGCTTTTTACCACCTTCCTTTGGGATTAAGTTAAGGAAACTAAAGCCATTATCTGCTTGTAGCTTTGCTGAATCAATGAACTTCACTCACTATAAACCCACATGAAGTAATTCTTTTTCATGAAAAGATGGAATAGGCAGTTTTGAGCCTTGAGTTTTGAAGAATACACAGAAGGTTCTCTCACACTGATAATTAGAGCTGGCATCAAGGCAGTGTTCATGAGCAGTGGAGGGGCTTTTCCACATCCGACACATGGAGAGACGGAGGGACAGATTCTGTTTAAAGTGAAATACCAAAAAGAGGATCTAGATGAAGGAGGGATTAATAACATTTAGAAATCACAGAAAGTGGTTTTTTTCTTTGAATGTTACTCTACATTGTACCTTCCTTCAGTTGCTTGAGATACCTGTTGTTCAAAGTCTATACAGATTCAATGATTTTTGCTTTTCTGGGGCAAACACAATGGACTACATACATGGCTTGGGTGTATCTACCATGCTTTCTTAAATCTACAATCTCATTGATTCTAAGATATACTGTATTATGTTAATGTATCACTAAGCAAGAGAAAAAATACTAGCAGCTGGTCCTACCAGTCTCTTCTGGCTTTGACCTATATTTCGTGTTTTCTGTTGGTATTGGTTGTATCTCTTGCCTTTATTCTATTGCTTGGCACTTGAGAGGTACATACATATCGTTGGCACATGTTCCAGAAACAAAAGTAGCACAGCTTCCTCTACCTCTTGGTTGTAGCTTCATCTAAGGAACTTGTTCGCCCTCAAGAAAATAGGGAGTTTCAATCATTATTTTGGCAATAAGTATTTACTTCATGAATAATAATAAATTTACTCACGGTGGTTCATTTTAACAGAATGACTCAGTTTTAACAATGAATGACAGTGTAGGCTTTTGAAGACTGACCAGTAATGCCATTAGATAAGTCCCCACTACTCCTGGCCAACAGTAATAGCAAGATGCCATTGATCATAAGACACATTCCAAATTTGGAAAAGTTAAAATGTGAAAAAAAAAAAATGTGTGGTTAAGAATCGATGAACTATGATGGTTCATCCCCCTAAATTGTCAAGAGAGGAGAAAACCATCCAGCTATAGGAATTTGAGGTCCAATGACAAAGAACTATCTCAGTAAGCAAGTGAACAAAATTTTAATGTTCCCCTCAAGTTGACAAAACTTTAAACATGTTTCTTCATGACTACAGGCCCCTGACATCCCTTTTCTTAATGTGTTTACTTTAGAAAACTTGAAATTATAAATTGTTTCTCTCTCCCTTGGAAATGTAAATCTCCTATGACAGCAATTTGCCTTGTCAAGGACCATCCCTTTAAAATGTAATCATCTCAGGAGATAGTCCCTCTCCCTCCCAGTCTCCGGAAAGAGAGAACCTTACTTCCATGGGTACCAGTTAGCTAACACAGATGACTTGATCACAATGACCAACTCTCCCTTATAAAGTCCTTCAGTACTTTTCCACTAGCTTACCCCCACTTAAAAATTCCCCACTTTTTGTTTCAGTTGACTTGAGTTTGATCTCTCTCCCTTATTACAATAGTCTTGCATAAAGTTTTCTTTGCCCGTTTAACTGATACAGTGAAATTGTTGTTTTATGCTAGTAACCCCAGTTCTAAAGAAATGACCAGCATTAAAATGATCCTTCATACGTACCTAGCACATCTATACTTTGACTTGTTTGTTTTTCCTTTTTTTGCAGTTGCTTTGGTCTCCCACATAGTTTGTTTTCTGAGTGTGTAATACCAGTAATTTATTCTCCTCTAGTATTTCCATGTTGTAAAGATGGAGTGTAAGTGTATTGAGAATTAAAACTCATGGTTAGAACCGGTCATTTTTATTGTTTCAAACCATAGGAATTTAGAGGTGAAAAATTCTTTCTAATCCAAATGTCTAATTTTTCAGCCTAATATTTTGTGGCCCAGAGATTAACGCTTTCCTCAGGATCACACAGGTAGCTTACAGTTGACCAAGAACAATCTAGTGTTGTTTCCACTAGGCCAATGTTAACCAGTATTGAGCCATGCGTTAGACACCTGGGAAGCTTAAAAAATGCTAATGCACCTTTAAAAAATCAAGATCAGTTCATTCAGAATCTGTGGTTGTGGGCTTAGGCATCTACAGTTGGTAGAAGCTCACTAAGGTGGTTTTCGTTTGTGTTTCTAAAGTTCATCTCAAGTATAGCCAGGTCTGAGAAATACCAGAAAACGCTGTCTCCCTCTCCATAACAGACTAAAATCTAGCCAGAAACTAATGATTAGTTTATATCCTGCACAGAGGAGCAGGATGCTAAATTTTGAATGCCGTTTAGCATTTATGCACTCACAGATTGTCATTTTTAAAGCACCTGACACTTAGTTATTCCTTGCATTGCTTTCTTGCCCTAGAAGTGTGTAAAGTTGCATGTGGCACCGCTATTTGACTGGTTATGGCAGCTCACGGAACCTGGGAAGGTGGCCTTTGTACCAAAACAGATAGCACTGGATCTAACTTTGAAGTTGGACTGTTTGCAGATGGGGCTGTTGGGCACAAAAGGAAAGAGTTTTCAGTGAACGTGTCTGTCATGTTACAAATCTAGTAGACTGCCGTACAGGCGATAGGATATTTTTCTGTGGGTGAGAAATGCTCCATGAGAATGTGAGCTCCTAGGAAGAAAGGAATTGTATAAATGCAAATTATTATTTGATTATGCAAATAAATGAGCCTAATACAGTAATAATTGGAATTAAAAAGAAAGCTAGGTTCCTATGCCCCGGAGAGCAGTATCTTTGTAAGGAAATTTAACAAAGCCTTTTATAGCTATTGAGTAAGAAGCAAACTTTTAAGTGGGTGGTTTTTTTTTTTTTTTTTTTTTTAATCCATTAGACATAAATTAAACCAAACCAGTAGATTGAAGTGTCTCCTCCCTCTTCCTCCCACACCACTGTGGGCCTAACCTTAATTTGCTGATGTTTGCAGTATTTGTACAAGCACTGCTATCTTCTGGAGCAAAAGCAATGCTACTGTGATGATTCAGGGAAAGGATTAGAAACTATATATTTTTAAAGTTTTCCTTTTATGAGCAATTTAAATTGGCAGGAAAAACACAATTAAGCAATTTCAAAGGTGTAATTTTATGGAGATTTAAACACTACATCTCTAAACAGTGCTTTAAAAAAAGAAATTTGTAATTAAGTTTTTCTATTATTTATAGTTCTAATCTTTGTGAGACAGTGGTGAAGAAAATTGCCAAGAATGTGATTTTTACTAAGCATGCTTTGAAAGTTCCCAGCCTAAAAATGTCGAAACAGAGAAAGATTGAGAGAACTAGGGATTTCAGATGCGGAAAAGAGAAGAGATAGCCCCTTGGCACAACTCTTGAGATCATTAACTAAGGAAGTCCTAAAGACTCTGTCCCTCAGCGACTGATGGAAAAAATGTCTTACCTGTAAATTAGAACTTGCTATAGATAACTGCAAAAGGAGTAGGAAACTACTGGATGTCTTTAACCCATCCATTTTCACACCCTATCTTTGTAACCTTCCAATGCAAGATTTCATTTTTAAGTTATCTCTGACAGCATCAAGATCTGCTTCAATTACCTAGAGTACGGGGAACCCTTAGTTTTTGAGAGAGTTCATTCCATTGCTGAGCTTTGCTTATTGTAAAATGCTTTATTTATTTATTTAGAGCACACACATTTTTAAGGTTGGGGGGAGTGGAGAGGGGCATGGGGGAAAGAGAGAGAATCTTAAGCAGGCTCCACACTCAGCCTGGAGCCCAATGTGGGGCTCCATCTCACTACCCTGAGATCATGACCTAAGCTGAAATCAAGAGTTGGATCCTTAACCGACTGAGCTACCCAGGTGCCTCAGACAATACGATAGTATATCAATAAAAATCTTTTCCACTTTTTTGATTTTCCTGAAGTTGCCCCTCTTCCTAACACTGCATTCAGTGTCATAGGTTGGAGGTTAAAATCATCCATGGTGAGAACGTTTAATCAAAGAAATCTACAAAGACTGCTCCTCATCAAGGAATCCTTGGAAAGCTGATGTTCCCTGTTTGCCAGCACAACACAACCTCTGGAGCTCAGCAGAGTAAGTTTGCTTCCTCATCTCTTCAACAGCCTTTCAGACACTTGTAGCAGAAATCCAAGCTGTGCGTGATAAGGCAGGTCCGTGGCAAGGACTCTTACTGGGTCTCTCTAATCCTAGGAAGGTATATGTGTGCTCGTCTGTATATGTCCTCTTCAAAGATACATTGTTTGTCTTACTAAATTGTTCCAGGAATCAAACAGAATGATGTCTGCAACATGCTTAGCACAGAGCCTTGGGCATAGTAAGACTTCGGGTACTGTTCACTGTCATTACCTTTAGCGAAGGCTTTATTGTACCAGAACAGTCTTTGCTTACACTCCTCTCCTAGCCAAGGAGGTTAAGAAATAGTGCATCTTAAAAATAGCTTTTGCTTTTTTCCAGATGGCTTCATCTGACCAAAATACACACTGTTCTGATTAGACACGAAACCTAGGAATACATTTATTTCCAACTTCAAATTAAATACAATGTCCTATTAGGTTACTTTGTGGATTGTCGGGATCCCCAACCTTGGGTCTCTCCCTCTTCTCTTGCGAAGAGAGCTCTAATCTATTAGAAAATGCCTGTTCTAATATAACCTGTCATAATAAGAGCATAATCTCTGGTCTGAGGAGAGACTGAGGCATGCATAGTAATTTCCTATACTATTCTTTTTCGACCTTTCTGTTTCTCAGAGCCTATAACCCTCTTGGCCCTCTCTTCATAAATGGCCTACCTTTCTTAAAGTCCTTAAGACTCAAGCCATTCTTTCCACCAGAAGAGGAACCCAGCTGTGGTTGATGACATGCTAAATGGCCTTCAAGTTTTCTTTGCCTGGTGTATTTGTCCCGTGTAATCCTCTCCCTTTGAGTGTGGGTGTGACTGTGGTTATGACGGGCTAGCATCCCCATGATTAGGTTATATTACATGGCACAGTTGACTTTAAGAAAGGAAGATTATCCTTTGTGGACCTGGCCTAATCAGGGGAATGCTTAGAAGGGCTGCACTTTTCATGAAGTCTGAGATTTGAAGCATGAGATGGATTCCATGTGATGGAGATGGACCGTTGCTGGCTTTGGATATGGTAGAAGCCTATTTTCAAGGGCCTGAGACTAGTCTTCATGAGCTGAGCATGACCTCCAGCCCACAGCCAGCCAGAAAACATGATCGTGGGTATACAGCATCAAAGAAATGAATTCTGTCAACAACCTGAATGAGCTTGGAAGTTCTTCCCTGGAGGCTCTAAAAGAGGATTTGACTAGCCTGATATCTCGAGTTTGAGACCCTGATTAAACAACCCATCTCAGCCAGAATGGACTTTCGACTTACAGAACTTTGTGACAATAAATGCCTGTTGATTTAGGCTGCTAAGTCTGTGGGAATTTGTTTTGCAGCTGTAGGGAACAGCAGCTGCCATGTGTCTTCATAGTATTATCCTCAGTCTAAGCAGCTTCAATTTGGTCACCATATTGCCGGGTTCCCTCATGAACCATGGGTGTTTTCTTCTGGATTTTTCTTACTTCCCCAGTGTTACCTTTACTATGCCATAGAATGATTGCATTTAATCTTCATTTCCTCTAGTTCTGGCCAGTGGTCACTCTAGCACAGGTAGGACATGGACTAAAATGTTCCAAGAGATATTCGAAAATGCAGTAAATAAACCAAGACAAAAATTCTGAAGAGGCATGCATAAGTTAAATCAACGTGAAAAAGTGTAAGTCTTTTCTGAAACCAGGCCAGATAGGAATAATTGAATAAAAAAGCCTCTGGCTAAAAGTTAGACCAATCTCTCTGCTGGGGCGTTCTTGGCACGGCCATGTGATTTTTTTTTTTTTTTTTTTAAAGAATTTATTTATTTGTCAGAGAGAGAGTGAGAGAGAGATCACAAGTAGGCAGAGAGGCAGGCAGAGGCAGAGGGAGAAGCAGGCTCCCCGCCAAGCAAGGAGCCCGATGTGGGACTCGATCCCAGGACGCTGGGATCATGGACTGAGCCGAAGGCAGCCGCTCAACCAACTGAGCCACCCAGGCGTCCCCCACGTGATTATTTTTATGTTGGTCTATTCTCTGAACCCCTTGTAGGTGAGGGACAGAGTTCTGTTCATCTCTAAACTGCAAGGATATTACTCAGTATATTATAGGTGCTCACTAAATGTCTTCTATGTTCGCCTGAGACGGAAGCATTTGCAAATGACAGGATTTACAGCTGGCTGGGATTAATTGAAGTTTTTCTCCAGACTTGAAAGGGAACAAAGAGAACGATCTGTTCAGAAAAGATGTGAAGGGCTGAAGAATGTACCAGAGAGTAAATGCTTTTTTAGAATCAGAAAGCAATTTTTATGAAGCAGGAGGTGTTGGTGAGCTCTTTCCGGGTGGGAGATGAAGAATTGAACAAAAAAATGAGACACCTCAGAATTTGCCATAGAACAAACAAGACAGGAGGTAATAACAGTGGTAGTTTAGAGCTGCTCTCAAAGCATATTTTGTTTAGTTGGGGAAGGGCACTGTCTCTCCGTTGAGAGAGACTGGGTTATGCACACAGACATAGCCAGGGGGATTTGTCCACAGTAAAATAGCCAAACTAATATTAAGAGAAGAAAATCCACTCACAGCTGAAAGATAAATGGAACAAAGGGAAAGAAGCCGAAGTGCTTCGGGCAAGTCTAGGCTCCCCTACAGGGAACCCAATTAGTACTTTCCTGACTTGGGCTGGCGGTTTCTCAAAGCACAATCTGGGGAGCCTCTGAAGGAAGCAGGCGACTGGGGAGTAACAACCCAAACTGAAATTGATGTTGTTAGTTGCAGGGTATATACTGCATGCCTATGGGTAATATCAGTAACAGTTTCACAATTCCTTAGTTGGGGAAACTGAGGCTCAGAGGGTATGTGACTTGCCCAAGGGTTGCAGAGCTGATAACTGATACAGAGGAATGTAACCCAGTACAAGATTTTGCTGTCAATCTCTGTGTTCTTCAGAATATTAAATTGTCTCTCCAAGGAGGAACAGAGAATAGAAAAGTATTTAAGCATTTTGAAATTAACACCTCACCTTCAGGTCTGCTGTAAGAATCAGATGAACGGATTATATTCTTGGGAAGTCATCTCATTTCTCTGGGGGAAATAAAAAACCCAATAATCTGTTCAATTCTGACAATCTCTGACTGCTTGACTCCTATAATTTGAGTATCTAAAAGGGATAAAGTGCAGGAAATACAGAAAATCCGAGACTCCTTCTGCCTGCATATTCATTTATTTAACAGATACTTTATTTTAGATTATTTATTTATTTGAGAAAGAGAGAGGTAGAGAGCAGGAGCGTGGGGAGAGAGGCAGAGGGAGAGGGAGAAGCAGACTCTCCGCTGAGCAGGGAGCCCGATGTAGGGCTTGATCCCAGGACCTCAAGATTGTGACCTGAGCAGAAGACAGATGCTTAACCAACTGAGCGAATATCTGTGTGGTAGAAAAAGTTGTTGTGATTACTTACTATCTCATTACAAAGTATTGCATTGTTTCTGTTGCCAAGTATTGTACCATTTGAGGTAATGTAATCTACAAATCTCTAATGAGACAGACTCAAGGTGTAAAACTACCCAGTATGCCAAAAGTGAACAAATGAGGGGGTGCCTGGATGGCTCAGTCGGTTGAGCATATGCCTTTGGCTCGGGTCATGGCTCCAGGGTTCTGGGATCGAGCCTCACGTCGGGCTCCATGCTTGGCGGGGAGCCTGCTTCTCCCTCTCCGCCTGCCGACGCTTGTTCTCTCTCTCTCTCTCTCTCTCTCTGTCAAATAAAAAAAAAATCTTTTTTTTTTTAATGAACAAATGAGGAATCCACTCACTGTCGCTCCATATCCTCTGGTGGAATTCTCAGGATAGTTGGATTGCTATAAGTGATACATTATTTCTCTAACATAAAGATAAGAAATCATACATAGAGATTGTAATATTTTCTCTCCCTACCCTGATGTATCAACTCATTCCATCTTATGCCACCATGCTCATCACTGCATCCTTGCCATCATACTCCTATCTCCCAGGTGACAGCAGCTCATTTTGGAGAGCACCATTTAAATAATAGGTGCTGATTGCGGAAAAACATAGATATATATGTGTAAGGAAGAAATTAAACATAACCCATAATCCACCACCTCAAAATAAACATAATTAACATAGTTGAAATTTTTGTGCTCATGGTGGTTAGTTGGGGTGTGTGGGTATTTGTGTATGTATGCGGTCTTTAAAATTTTTTAATCTCAATACTATTGTTAACTGGATTTTTTTTCATTTCTATTGGATTATTAGTATAAAGAGAAGCTACTTTTAATTTTATACTTATATTTATTAAATTTACATTTTATTTAGTATCTTACTAAGCTTTCTTGTTACTTCTAGGTTTTTGGTTTGCTTTTTAACTGAATTTTCTTGAGTTTTCCTGGCATATAGTAAAGTGATCTGCAAAAAAACCTTATTTCCAGTATTTAAACAACTTGATTCATTTTCTAATCCTTTGGCATTTTCTAGAGCCTCCAAGATAAAATTGAATGAAACTGAAATAAATATATTTAACAAGTATAGTACAATTATATTACTAAATTGTCATGATCCATTGGATTTAACTCTATGTACTCCTTGATTTGTGGCTTACCGCTGATCCCTTTATATTTCATCCTCCCCAATCTTTATAGAATCCCTCCATTCAGATAACTTTTATTGTGTATGATCTGAATCTGGTTCCTCACTCAGTCTAGTTCTGTCCTGGTTATGATTTTGTGTGGTTACTCCTTTCTCTCTACTGGTGGCAGTAACGTGGGAAAGTGTCGTTGTTTGCTCTGACCATCTGGTCTCTGTCGTTAAGTGGTCCAACAACAGGGAATCTGGTTTTAAGGGTCAAAAAAATCTGGATGTTTCTTAATGCTGGGATTCTTGTCTGTCTGTATTGACAATTCTAGAATTACCTGACTTCTGAGTCCTCGATCTCTTTGCTGCTAAACTGACTATAATTGTTCAGACCATTGGCTAGTGGTCTTAGTCATAGGGTTGAGAAGTCACTTGTGTCACTTCCTGTTTGCTTTTCCATCACGGACAGAATTCTTTGTGTTGTCTGTCATGTCTGTATGCACTCCGGAAGTCTAGATATGGTATCCTAGCTGTGACAGCACTGTTTGCATATGAAATTCCATGAAATATTCAGAAGGCAAAATCAAGTAATGGACATGAAGTGTCTGTATTTGCTTTTGACACAATTGTGAAACTGAAGCTATCAGTTTCTCTGTCTCCATGTCTGTAAATGAAGAAAGCAAAACCAGCTTTTTTTGATCCTTGAAAGAGCCTACAGTTCAGTAATCTCTTCATATTTATAGCACTTTTTGTATCTATGGCCAGATTTCTGTGTCTCTCTGTCTCTGTGTTGCTATCCCCCAGGACCTTTTGAAAAGATTTTGTGTGCACTTCAAGGGTATCTTATTCAGACATATCTACCATTCATTCATTCATTCATTCATTTATTCGTTATTTATTTATTTTTTTAAAGTATGCTCTAGGCCCAATGTGGGACTTGAACTTATGACCTCAAGATCAAGAGTCACATGCTCTACTGATTGAGCCATCCAGGTGCCCCCAGACCTACCATTTAAAGTGAAGGGAATTGTATTCTATATTCTAAGTGAGTTTTGCTTGTTTGTTTGTTTGTTTCTTTTTTTTTAACAATGCTTATATTAAAAAGTATGATTTGTATTGAAAAGAAAATTCAGATTGAATGCAAATTACTACTTTTGGCTTATCTTGAGTTTTCTGTCCTCTCATTAAGACCTGAAAACTGGTATTCTGAATGCATGGTTTATTTTCTCATCTCTCTTGAAAGAAATAGAACAATTTTATAGAAATTCACAAAAGAACTAAACCAAGATGTGAGGAAACCTTTGAGTGGCTAGAACAAAGTGTAAGCAGACCTTAGAGGTAAGCCCTTATCTTAACTTGCAACCCAGCTGGACAAATGTTAGAGAAAACAGCTTCTTCTCTGAAGTAGGGAGGAACACTGAACCTCTAACAATGAACTCCTTATACTGGAGTTAAGAAATTCTGTTTCTAGGCTAAGATATCTACCCAAGAATTAGCACCAGAGAAAAAATGACTCCGTGCTTCGGAGAATACCTGCCTCCAAATTTCCCTTCCTCGACCAAGATACTGAGTGCATTCCTTCCCTGTGTGGGTATACATGGTTTTCTAAGCAAATAGGTTGAAATAAATTAACCTATTTTGGAGGAGGCTAATAAGTACGTTATAAAACCTCCTAAATTTCTAAAAGTTCTTAGTCAAATTGATTTTTAGGGTACATTTAGTGCTTCTATTTGCCTAAGAGAGTTCACGTCACGAGTTTCTAGACCTAAGAGACTTAACTCCAATGCTTTAAATGCCCTGGCTTTTTAAGAAAGCTCCAGACCCTTATTGAAACTATAATTCAGGGAGAGAAAAACTTAGCTGTGAGTTAAATTAATAGATATTGTTAGGTTATTGTAAGTGATACCGCCTTGTAAAAACAACACACTAAGAGTTTTAGTATTAAGACTTAATTGCAGAATCGTCTTTTTCTTGATTATATTTTGGAGTGAAAAATGAATATTCTTGTCTGTAAGACTTGGGGCCATTTATAATACTTTTCTCCCCACTTTTTTTTTTTAAACCAAATTCCTTTATTTAAATTCTTCAAACTCCCTAACTGAGCCATTTCTAAGCAATTGCAATGGTTGTCACCTGTCTTTTCAACCCTTGGGTTTGACATAAGGCCCCAGACTACTTTGGTAAGGTTCTTAGAGCCATATGTATAGCTATGTTGCTTTTTGCAGTCAACACAGAAGTACAATAACAATAATTAACTGCTGTTGTTAATATTTTATAGAGCCTCAAAGAAATTCAGAGGAAAGGGATAAAAATGAACATGGAATTAATGATGCACGTTATGGTCCAATTATTCCTCATGAAGCTATGCAAAAATCATTCCAAGATCTGTTCAATTTCACCAATTTCTATGTTCTTTACCGTAGTCAAGCCCATTAAGACTAGAGAGTAGTGGATAACAACTGGTTATCATAAATAGCATGTGTGATTGTTTTCAAAATGCAAGTCTCAGGGGGGTGTGTATGTGTGTTCATATGGCCTTCCTGTGCTTACCGCATCAAAACATGATATCTACTTTTGATAGGGTCATCTTCCCTTCCCATGTATTCAAAGGTAACCACCCTCTCTCCAATGAGTACTAATTTATTTAGTGCCTGACAGTAATTTACCAGGGTGCATATGAGACCCTGGATGTCATTAGTAAATGTGGGAATTTCTACCCTGTTTCAAAGTTCCCATGCTAGAATGTCTGGTCCACAGCTTAAGGCTGAGGAAGGCTCAGATAGCAATGAAGTAGCTCAAGTTTTAGAGGCCCAACTGACCAGCACAAATAGTTCTGGAGAGGAGCACCTGGGTGGCCCAGTAGGTGAAGCATCTGCCTTAGACTCAGATCATAATCCCAGGGTCCTGGGATTGAGCCCCGCGTGGGGCTCCTTGCTCAACGGGGGTCTGCTCCTCCCTCTCTCTCTCTCTCTCTCTCAAGTAAATAAATAGAATCTTAAAAAAAAAAAGAAATAGTTCTTGATAATAGATTTTTTCTTGACTATTTATTGGCTAATCACAATAAAGTTTGCAAATGACTGAAACACCTTCTGTGTCTGGGTAGAACTTTAGGAAAAAATGAAACGATCATTAACTTGGAGTAAAGGTCACTTGGTTATTTAAAGTTAGCTGCCATTATCCATGGGACTTTTTCTCTTGCTTAGGTCTAGGCTGAAGAGAAAACTACGTACAAATTTGGTTCCAAGTTTTCTAAAGAATTTTTGATCGCCCTTCTACTCTTGGACTTCCTCGTCTATCTGATACAGAGTTGCTTATATGTTACTATGCAACCAACATCCCAAGTGGATTCTCAGTTAATTTTACAGAATCAAAGATTAAAGTCCCCATGTTCAGCCTAGCTAATGTGGGATCTGAGTTAGAAATAAAGGAGAACTGAGAACTCAGGGATAAATACTGGATACGTAACCAAAATTCCAAGGATAGGTTACCAGCAGCCATAACTCTGACAGGTACATCATACCTCTAAAAAAGCAGCGTTTCTTAGAAACGCCTCAAATAATGGAAATTGCCTCCCTCAGCAACTCCATCTCTACTGTTCGAGGGCTGATTGTCGTCCTTGGTAGATTTCCTTTCTTTTTTATGGCTGAGTAACAGTCTAGGTCGTGTGTGTGTGTGTGTGTGTGTGTGTGTGTGTGTGTGTGTGTGTATTTCAGCTTCTTCATCCACATATCCATCTGTGGACACTTATGTTGTTTCAATGTCTTGGCTATTGTAAATAATGCTACAGTGAACATAGGGGTGCAGATATCTCTTTGACATAAGGTGTTCATTTCCTTTGGATATATTTCCAGAAGTGGAATTGCTGGGTCATTTGGTAGTTATATTTTTAATTTTTTGCAGAATTTCCATATTGTTTTCCACAGTGACTGTACCAATTTACCATCCCACCAACAGCGCACACAAGGGTTCCCTGTCTTCTACATCCTTGCCAACATTTGTTAAATGTCTTTGTGATGATAGCTGTTCTAACAGGCATGAGGTGATATCCCATTCACATTTTTTTTCATACTTGATGTTTTTATTTTTTTATTTTTTGATAAAAAAAAGTTGGTGGTCTTTATTTTTAAGGTTAACACATTGAGTTCCCACTCTGTGCCTCCTATGATTTAACCCTCTCATTATCTTAATACATTCTCATTTTGATTTGCATTTCCCTGATGATGAGTGATGGTGAGCATCTTTTCATGTATTGGTTGGCCATTGATATATCATGTTTAGAAAAACGTCTATTCAGGTCCGTTGTGCATTTTTTTTTTTATAATTTGTTTTTTTTGGGGGGGTTATCGAGTTGTATGAGTTCTAAAAATATATATTTTATTTTAAATATAAAATGTTTTATATATTTTTATATATTTATACATACGTATAGGATATTAACCCCTTATCAGATATATGGTTTGCAAATAATTTTTTCCCATTCTGCAGATTGCCTTTTCATTTTGTTGGTGGTTTCTTTGCTGTGCAGAAGTTTTTTAGTTTGATGTAGTTCTACTTGTTTATTTTTTATTTTGATGTTTGTACTTTTTGTGTCATATGCAGAAAATGCTTGCCAAAATCCGTATCTAGGATTTTTTTCCTGTGTTTTCTTCTGAAAGTTTTAGGGTTTCTAGTCTATGTCTAAATCTTTAATCCATTTTGAGTTAATTTTTATAAGTGATATAAAATAGGGGCCTAGTTTCTTTCTTTTACATGTGATTATCCAGTTTTCCCAGCACTATTGATTGAAGAGACTGTCTCTATCTTTTGTCCATTGTATATTCTCAGCTTCCTTGTCAAATATTCATTGACTATGTATGCATGATTTCTTTCTGGGCTCTTGATTGTGTGCCATTAATCTATGCATCTGTTTTTATGCCACTGCCATACTGTTTTGATTATTATAGCTTTATACTTTAGCTTGAAATGAGGAATCGTGATGCCTCCTGCTTTGTTCTTCCTGCTCAGGTTTGTTTTTCTGAGGTCATTTGAATGAATTCATGAATTTTAGAATTGTTTTTTCTATTGATACAAAAAATGCCCTTGAAGTCTTGATAAGGGTTGCATTGAATCTATATAGAATCTATATAGATTCTTTGGGTAGTATGCACATTTTAATAATACTGATTCATGAACACCGGATACCTTTCCATTTATTTACATCTTTGATTTCTTTGATCAGTGTCTTATAGTTTTCAGTGGAGATCTTTTCTTAAGACTATTCCTAAGTACCTTGATGCTAACATTTCAATGCTACTATATACAGTTTTATTTCTTATTCAGATGATTTGTTATTAGTGCATAGAAAGGCTACTGAGTATTGTATATTAATTTTGTATCCTACAACTTTCCTGAATTCATATTGATTAGATAAAAGATTTTTTTGATGAAGTCTTTAGGATTTTCTTTATATAAAATCATGTCATCTGCAAATAGAGGAGCTTTTAGTTCTTTATTTCCAATTCTGAAGCCTTTCCTTTCTTTTTCTTGCTGATTGCTCTGGCTAGGACTTCCAGTACTGTCTTGAATAGGAGTGATGAGAGTGGGAACCCTTTTCTTGTTCCTGATCTTATAGGAAAACTTTCGGTCTTTCACCATTGAGTATGATATTAGCTGTGGGCTTGCCATAAATGGCCCTTATTCTTATGAAGTATGTTCCTTTTATTCCTAATTTGGTAGGTTTTTATCACAAACAGATGTTAAATTTTGCCAAATTATTTTTCTCTGTCTACTGAGATGATCATAAGATTTTTTTTATTGTATTAATGTGATGAATGAAATTTATTGATTAGTGTATTTAGAACTACTCTTGTATCTCAGGGATCAATCCCATTTGGTCATAGTCAATGATCCTTTTAATGTGCTGCTGAATTTTGCATTTATATTTATCATGGATATTGCCTTGTTTTATTTTTTTGGTGGTGCCCTTTTCTGGCTTTGGTGTCAACATAATGCTGGCCTTATAAAATGAATTTGGGAGTGTTCCCTCCTTTCCAATTTTTAAAAGAGCTTGGAAAAAGTTGCCATTAACTCTTGTCTCTAAATGTTTGGTAAAGTCCATCAGTGAAGCTATCTGGTGCTGGGCTTTCCTTCATTGGGAGCTACTTGATTACTGATTCAATCTCCTTACTTGGATGGTCTATTCATATTTTCCAGTTTTTCCTGATTCAGTCTTGGTAGGTTGTATGTTTCTAAGAATTTTTCTATTTCTTTTAGGTTGTCTAATTTGTTGGCATGTAGTTGTGTTAGGATAGCCTCCTGATTCTTTGTATTTATGTGTCATCAATTGTAATGTCTTTTTTTTTCCATTTATAATATTGATTTGTGTTCTTTTTTTTTTTTTTTCCTTTGGATAGTTTAGCTAAAGGTTTATCAATTTTGTTTACCTTTTCAAAGAATTAACTCTTAGTTTTATTAATCTTTTCTATTGTTCTTCTGTTCTCTATTTCACTTATTTCTGGTCTATTCTTGATTATTACCTTCTTCTGCTACCTTTAGGCTCAGTTTATTGTTCTTTTTTGAGTTCCTTATGGTGCAGAGTTAGATGGAGATCTTGTTTCTTAATGTAGGCATTTATTGCTATGAACTTTCCTCTTTGAACTGCTTATGCTGACTCCCATAAGTTCTGGTATGTTGTGTTTCCATTTTCATTTGTTTCAGGATACTTAGTTATTTCCCCTTTAATTTCTTCTTTGATCCATTGGTTGTTCAAGAGAGTGTTCGACTTCCATATAATTTGTGGATTTTCCACGTTTTCTCTTGTTACTGATTTCTAGTTTTATACTTCGTGTTCAGAAAAGATACTTGGTATGATTTTGTTCCTTTTCAATTTTCTAAGGATTGTTTTTGGACTAACATATTGTCTACCCTAAAGAATGTTTCATGTGTGCTTGAGAAGAACGTTGTATTCTGTTGTTGGATAGAACATTTTATATATATGTCAGGTCTATTTGGTTTATGGTGTGTTCAGATCCACTGTTGCCCTATTGATTCTCTGTCTGGATTATCTGGATCTTTCATTGTACAACTATTACTGTATTTCTGGTTATTTTTGCTCTGATAGTTGTTGCTTTATACATTTAGGTGTTCTGATACTGGATGTATAAATTTTGACAATTGTTATATCTTATTGATGGATCTGCCCCTTTATTAATATAATCACTTTCTCAGTCTCTTTTTATCATATTTAGTTTGATATCATATTTAGTTTGTCTGATATATATGTGCACTTGCTTTTACCTACCCCTGCTTTTGTTGTTGTTGTTACTTTTTGCTTGAAGTATCTTCTCCTATCCCTTCACTCTCAATCGATGTGTGTCTTTAAGGCTAAAGTGAATTTTCTCTCCTGCCTGGTCAGAATGGGAGGGCCATTTAAAGCAGCCTCCCAGGTGTTCCTACTCAGGCTTTTTGGTTGAGACGGGGGTAAGAGCTATACTCTGCTGTGGATGAAGCTAGGAATTAGCTTCCCTGCCCTCTTGGACCAGCTCCAAAGATCGTTCTAGGTGTTTCTGGTCAGGATTTCTGGTTGGGGGTGTGGGAGGTATACTCATTAATGGGTTATAGCCTTAAAAGCTTCTTTTTGTGGCCTTGACTCAAGCTGACCTGTTCCTCAAGTTCCCTGGCTGAGCAGTGCCACTGGCCTTGTTCTTCAGACAATGATTTCTGCCTGCCATATTCTCTCTTTGAGCTGGGTTAAGGAACTTTTAGATGTTCTGGTTAGCCTTTCTGGTAGGGGGCAGCCAGGAGCTACACTTATCAGTGAGCTATGAGTCAGCTCTCCTCTTTGCAGGGGGTGGTTGGGAGTGGGGGGTGTGTGGCAAACCTGGCTGTAGGGCTGACAAGGTTCTTTGAAGATCCAAATCAAGCAGACCTACACTCCACCTAGTTCCCTGGTCAGACTGTGCCACTGTCTTGGTTCTGCAGATGAGCAAAATTGCTGGTTGGGACTGCTTACTTGGGTGTTGCAGGTAGGAATGTGTTCTGCTAAGATCCATGTCCTGGTTGTTGCAAGCCTTTCCTCCTTTCTCCATCACAATCAGATTCCCAGTGAGATCTCCATGCGGTGAGATCAGAGTCGGGGCTCCCAGGAAGTGACCCACATGCTGGGGGAGCTGAACATCCACCTGGTCTCTTGTATTTTTCTTTTTTTTTTTAATGGAGGAACTGTAGGCTCAGGGGAGACCTCTTGGTGTGGTGCTGACCCAACCCCGGGGGAAGGGCAGTGTGGTCAATGTGTAGCTACTCCTCTTACCCTTCTAATGTAGCCTGACTTGTTCTCTGAGGTGCAGGTATTGCTTCAGCTCTGTGTTCTAGCATTTTCTCAGTGGTGTCCATGAACTGTAGTTAATTCTTTTGGTGAAGGGGACCAA